>JAJEJO010004786.1:118351-153214 GCA_020662805.1 Glaucomys volans
TTTTTTTTACATTTATTTTGATTCATTGTACACAAATGGAGTACAGCTGTTGTTTCTCTGGTTGTACACGAAGTAGAGTCACACCCTTTGTGTAATCATACGTGTACATAGGGTAATGATGTTTGTCTCATTCTGTTATTATTCTTACCCCCACCCTGATCCCATCCCTCTTTTTCCTCTATGCAGTCCATCCTTCCTCCATTCTTGCCTCCCTCCCACCCTGCGTTCTTCTGAATGCCTTAGTCCAAACAAGGTCTCCAGCCAGTCACATACCCAACACTCTTGCTCAGCACTGCTGATGGAGTATTTTGCTTCAAATGTTCATTGACAGTCATTTACTTCAATGCCAACTTTGGCAACATCTTCGTTCCTTCCTTCCTTCCTTCCTTCCTTCCTTCCTTCCTTCCTTTACTTCCTTTCATTTTTAACCAGGGATTTAACCCAGGAGTGCTTAACCACTGAGTCACATCCCTAGTTCTTTTTATTTTTAATTTTGAGATAGGGTCTCACTAAGTTACTGAGGCTGGCTTTGAACTTGTGATCCTCCTGCTTCAGCCTCCCCAGCTGCTGGGGTTATAGGCATGTGCTGGGTACATGGAGTTGTAAGAGCTGAGGGTGGAAAGAGGTAGAAAAATTTAAAATTTGGCATTCAGGTCAAGAATTGTCTCCTCTGGACTCCTATATGGGAGTACTTTTTGTCCCATCAAATGTCCACATGACACCCTCACTAGTGTATGCTCTTTTAAGTTAAAATTATGTCTCTGGAAATTCAATGACTGGAATGAGAGTGGGATGAACCAGCAAATGTTAAGTTTCTGCTAGAAAACATTTTATATTATTAATTCCTGTAAATTATTAGTTTATTGCCCTGTTATGTGTTTGGAAGTCACAGGAAATGTTTTAGTAGACTTTGTCTCATTATAAAACAAACAAAAGAAACAAAAATGAAACAAAAAGCAAAACTTTGGCTTGCTATTTGTTTTTTAGTGAAGCTATGAGAAAGCAATTTGCTCCCTCAGATGTATCTTCCCCAACATCCATCAGTTTCTCTAAAAGCTTATGATCTGAAGGTCATTCTATGAACCCTCAAGTGTCTTAGATATTTCATATTATTTTTAAATTCATAAATATGAATTATATTTAATTCAAATTTTAAATACTTTAAAAGAGTTATAATCTAGTTTTGAAATTGAGAAAAAAGATTATGTTTCTATTCTTGAATCACTCAAGATGTTGAATAGAGATGCTTTAAGTACTTAAGTTATTTTAAGTATAATTTTTAACTCAGATCTCTGAAAAATTCTTTAAAGGTTATTTACTAATATATATTTATATATGTGTTCATGTATTATGTTGATGCATAATAAATTTTTAAACATTATATACATTGAAATATATTATCAATTATTCTTTTCTTTTCTATAAAATACCAGAAATCAGGAATATGAAGTTTTGGATTGAGGGAAAACTATGACCATCAAATCTAATGGGATGCAGTATTATAAAAGTGTGTATAGTGGGAAAATTTTCGTACCTTATGTGTTATATTAAACAGGCACTATGGAAGCATATTAAACATATACCTTAGATATACATTTATTTCCTTAATATAAAAGTTTCATGTAAATTATCTAATGTATGTACTTTAATTAATGCTAATTATTTTATTTTGAAATATTATGCTTCATTACATTAAAATGATTTATTGCCTATTGATATATAATTAGTATCATCTGCTTCTTGCTATCTTCTCTTAAATATATACGAAGGCCATATTACTAATTTGATCTTCATTTCTTTTGATTCGTTGATAAGTACTCTTTTCAAGTAAAGGTGCAACCTTTTCAGTTCCCATATTTCCAAATATCATTATCTTCTATGTTGAATGAAAAAAAGTTCTGTTCAATTGTGTAAAGAGCATTAGATTCACACAAGTTTCAAGCCCCAGTTCTTCTGCTTATTTTCTTGAATGCCTCTATGTTCTCTGTTCTCCATTTAAAAAAGTATATTAGATAATAATAGAGGTAAGATTTTATCTTAGATCTTCAGAAGAAATGAAGCAAGGGCAGCCCATTCAGTTATCCTTATAGTTAATGTGTTATTTCTACTTTGTTTTCCAATAGAAGGTGTGAAGGCTGTTAATAGGACCAAAATGACATGTCTGCAGGCTGGGACTACCCAGAATTGGGCTCAAGGTCTGGAAATCATTTTTGTGATTTTGATATGAGTTGAATTTCTCATTAATTGTTTTTCAAGGACATAAACATCAGACTTTTTGCATTATGCCAGACAAAAATTATTGATACTGTCAATATTTCAACATTAATCACTGTACCCCAAATTTGTTGTTTGTTCTATATTTCCTGTGTGCTAATGATTTTATTTTTTGAACAAATATTTATTAGTGATTACTGCAGGATTGGCACTGTGGTACACTTTGGGATAAGGCTTCTCATTCATATTCCTTACATTGTAACGGATATACACTAAATAATAAATGAACATCACAATAATTATAAAATAAGTAGCATTGAATTATAAAGTCACTGGTTATCTAATCAAAGATAAGAAGTAGTGACTTTCCTACAATACTCATGAAGGATATTAAATACTTGATTGAGGTACCTCCTCTACAAAGAAAATAGGGAGCAATATGTCCTAAAAATGAAAGTGGCAAGTTAGAAAATAAAAGTCTTAAGGAGTATATTTAACTCTTCCAAAGAACAAGTCAGTACAAATGCAAAGATTAATCTTTTCTAATAATCAAAATGAACTTAATTGATAAAATGTTTCAGAAAGACATGTGGGTTAATTCTTTAAGTGACCAAGTTGTACATTGTCATGGAAACAATAAAGATAATTAAAATAAAGATAGCCTTTCTATCTAGTTATTCAAAAAATTTCAGACAATTTGTCATTTTTTTTTTGTGATTGATGAGAAAAGATAAGGAAGAAATGGACCACTTAGAAATCTACAAGGCTAAAAAAGGTGGTTTTAGAGAGAGACAGGGAATATCTCCAACATTAATCATGTTATGAGTGTTTTTTTATTTTTATCCCTAATTTAATTCTTTGCTCAATATAGTATTTTTATCCATATTTCCATTCTTCACTTTAACATGACTGCATCTCCTTGTAGGCAGTTCAATTAATTGATGAGTTTTTTGGGTTTTATATTATTGTCCTACCGATCTTTCCTTCTGTGTAACATTAAGCAAATTGCTCCTTCACGGAAACCATTACTTTATTTTCTTACTCCTATTTATATTGATCATGAAACAATTACATTATAGCATCAAAGGGACCAAATTTAATTTACAAAAAAGGCCTCAGACATGCTTAAAATGAGGAGCTGTAATTAGTAAATCTGCTAATCAATGGTGTATTTATGTGACGTTGACTCAAATAGGTTGTTCCATGTTAAAGTACTGATTATACAAGACGTGCTTAATCTGGGCTTATTCTTGCTAGAGCATTATTAGGGCAGTGACAGATGCTACTAGACTTCACTGAAGTTTAAGGATCTCTTTAAAGACAATCAGAATCATTTCACAATGTGAGATCTTAGGAAGATTTCAAAAGTGATTCATGGAGGTACAAGAAATATGGAGGAAACTTTTTGTTTTAACTTTAATTGATTATAAATAGCATTTGTTATGCTTTCTGGTATCAAATTCCAATTATTTTTATTAGTTGATTGAATTTTCAAAAATTCATATACCAATGTTCAGGTGATAAGTCTAGTCCTGGTCCTGCTTCACATCTTTTTTTAATATCTTGTTTTCATCAAAACATTAAAAAACTTCTTTAATTTTGGAGCCACAATGAATTAAGATATTCTAACAAAGTTTGTATTCAAAAATATTTATGATGCAGAAACATTCCACCTATAACTAATTCTTATAATGTCTTTCAATGAAAGGTTAGAAAATATGAATCTACCACTAAGGAAAAGGAAATATTGTTGATAATTGGAATTAACTACTCAATCTAATTTTCTGAGGCTCTGATTCAAAAGAAGAATAGATAGTTTGGCAGACTTAATCCAAGTCTGGGTTGTTTTATGGTTTTTATTTTTTCATTTTGGTTTGTTTCTGTTAATGTTCCTAGAAAGCTGAGATCCCAAACCATTGTGCCATAGAATATAAGAAAAACATACAAATCTGGAAAGATTTAAGTGTAATCATTACTATTACATTTCTTGCCCATCTAAAAATTTTAGCTAGTTCTTAGGAAATATTTAATTCTGAGTAAGACTTTCTCTGGCTAAGATTTTTGCTCTTAGTAACTGGTTGAATTGCTCTAATGCATGAAATTATTTAATACTATGATTGCCTAATGAAATATTTTTGGTTAAGTTAATGTTAAACCATTCTTTCTGACCATACTCAAGTAATAGATATTCACTGTTTTGAAGCCCTTTCTGGATAGGCTATAGGACCACTTTTAGATTTATTCATTTAATGTTAGCAAACATTAGTTAAGCTTTCACTTTGTGGTAAGCATTGAATTATGTATCTTCAATATATAGTTCAAAGAACAATAACAATCCATCCATCCAAGAGCCTAACTCTAAGGCTAGGTAATTATATTGGTTATCTAGACTTTTTAACATCTACCTCCAAATGTAATGACTTAAAAAATAGCAACACTCATTTATTTTCTCTCATGGTTTCTGTGAGTTGGAAAACCATGAATGGTGATATATGGTAGATCTGACTTGGTGTCTCCCAGGAGGTTATAGTCAGATGTTGGCTAGTGCCAGACCGGATGCACCCACCAACTAGAATGTTGGAGACAGTTTTGGTTGGAATATTCAGTTTCTCTCCAACTCAGCTCTCTACTCGGCTGCTTGAGTGTCTTCATGGCATGGCATTTGTTTTTTTTCCAGAGCAAGTACTTCAAGAAAGTGTCACAGAGGTCTCATTTTCTTTTATATTCTGGCCTAGCAAGTAAAAAAAACTAATTTATATTCATTCATAAAGTATAACTCAATAAGGGAGCAAATGTCACAGGAAACAAGGACTATTTGGTGTCATCTTAGAGGCTGCTTAACACAGGAATATGAAATAGTAAAGCAGGCCTGGAGCCATTGTGCATGGCTGTAATCCAGTGAAGTGGCAGTCAGAAGCAAGAGGATCACAGGCTGGAGACTGGCCTTAGAAATTTAGTGCAATCCTAAGCAACTAGGTGAGACTCTGTCTCAAAGTAAAAAATAAACTCACAGATCTGTTATCTCATATTAGACAAAGCTGCCAAAAACATACATTGGAGAAAAGACACTCTCTTCAACAAATGATGCTGGAAAAACTGGAAATCCATATGTAACAAAATGAAATTAAACCCCTAACTTTCACCCCAAAAGAAATTCAACTCAAAGTGGATCAAAGACTTGGGCACTAGAAAGAGGCTCTGTACCTACTAGAAGAAAAAATAGTCCCAAATATTCACTATGTCAGCTTAGGAACTGACTTCCTTAACAAGGCTCATAAACTCCAAGAAGCAAAATAAATAAGAAATGGGATGGATTCAAACTAAAAAGCTTCTTCTCAGCAAAGGAAACAATCAATAACATGAAGAGGGAACCTAAAGAATGGGAGAAAATCTTTACCACATGCACCTCAGATAGAGCTTTCATCTCCAGGATATATAAAGAATTTTTAAAAACTTAGCACCAAAAAAACAAATAGCCCAGCCAACAAATGGGCTAAGGAACTGAACAGATATTCACAGAAGAAGAAATATGAATGGTCAACAAATACATGAAAAAATGTTCAACATAGCTAGCAATTAGAGAAATGCAAATCAAAACAACACTGATATTTCATTTCACTCCAGTCAGAATTGCAATTATCAAGATTATAAGCAACAATAAATATTGATGAGACTGTGGGGAAAAAGGTATATTTATACATTGCTGGTGGGACTACAGATTGGTGCAACTATTATGGAAAGCAGTATGGGGATTTCTCAGAAAACTTGGAATGGAAACAGCTATCCCAGTCCTTGGTTTACATCCAACTGATTGAAAATCATTAATGTTTATAGCAGCTCAACTCACAACAGCTAAACTATGGAACCAACCGATGTGCCATTCAATGGATGAATGGATAAAGAAAATGTTGCATATATACACAACAGAATATTATTCAGCTTTAAAAATAATGAAATTTTGGCATTTTCTGGTAAATGGATGGAGCTGGAGAATACATGTTAAGTGAAATAAGCCAATCCCTAAAAATAAGCCAATCCAAGCCTGCATGTTTTCTCTGATATGCAGATGCTAATACACAATAAGAGGAGGGGGTGACTAGAGAAGAATAGAGGCATTTTGGGTTAGACAGAGGGGAGTGAAGGGAGGTGAGGGGGGTATAGGTGGAAGAAGGATAGTAGAATACATTATTACTTTATGTACATATATGATTATGTGACTGGTGTGGTTCTACATCATGTATAACCAGAAGAATGAGAAGTTACACTTCATGTACATATGGTGTGTCAAAATGCATTCTACTGTGATGTATTACAAATTAGAAAAATTAAAAAAGAGAAAAAAATTAAAAAATGCAAAGGGCTGGGGATGTAGCTCAGTGGTGGAGTGCATTGGGTTCAGTCCCCAGTACTAGAAAAGAAAAAGAAAAAGGTGTATCAGCACAACAAAAACGGCATTTTGAACAATGTAAATATGTAATCTATAAAAGAATGTTAAACTATGATTATATTTGAAGAAATGATGGAAACTCTAACCAGATATTATTTTGGGAAAACAAATTTCCTTAGCAAAACAAAACAGATTTATATGAATGGTAAGTGTTAGAGGTAAATATTTTTGGTTTCAATTCAATACTTCACTAGAAAAATACATTAAATTATGTTACATGGCCTGTTATAGAAGTAAAAGTTGAATTTAATATCTTTAGTTTTACTACATTTATTTTTCAGATTGTTTTAGATCATACAAACTTCATTGACCAATTTTTTTATTTATGACATGGTGTTGAACATATATTTAAGACCAAAATCACAAATTGTAAGGTGATAAAGAACAAAATGATTATAATGAGCTACTTACTAACTTTTTTGATGTTCATAAAAATTAATTAAATCAAAGCTGAATTTAACCTACAATTCAAATTGTTGGAAGGAATAGGATTCTTGTGAGCATTCTTTCTAAGTGTAAATGATTTCTTCTGGCATAACTTATGAATACAAATTAAATATGGCAAATTGTCTTTGTGATACCATCTACTGTACCAAGCCTGATAAATATTTGAAAATCACTGAAAGCATTAATAGATTGAATATTTCAAATATTTAAATTAAATAATTATCATGTTAGTTTCATAAACAAATATACAGAAAACACACAGACATATATACACACATATATATTTCATGTATCAGTAAACCTAAAACATCACAATAAAAAGAAAATGCAATGTTGTAGCTGTTTAGCATTTTTAATTAAACCCTATGGCTAAATTGGTGAAGTGTTTCAAGGTTATATTCTCAGTTTGCACATTGAATGAGACCAGGTTTCCCTATTCTCCCTCTTATTACTCTTTCAACAGTAGCTTCTAATGAAGATGGCAGCCATCATTTAAATACACATCATTAGGTAAAGAACATAAATGTCAATAAAACATTTTCTATTAAGTAGCAGGCTGATGGCACCATAAAAATGAAAATTTTTCAAGTTGTAAAATACAGTCAAAGTCATAATGAAGTACATTAATATGGTTTGGCATTCTCTCAGTATTCCTTAGTGATCTGAGAAAGAGTTTTAATTAAAAGTGATTTTGATTGCTTCACATTTATACTGTGAAAGATGTACAATGTTTTCCAAGAAATGGATCTTCACATGAAATTAAGTTAGATATACAGTACCTCTCAACTAGCTTTAAGTTCTATAATTTGTATTTATTTGCCTTTATGTCACACAAAGGACTTAAGTTTGTGAGTATCCATTAAAGGCATGTTAAGATTACTTTAAGCCATATGTATTAGCGTGTCTAAAAGGTTCATTTTCTATGTATATAAAAACTATATTTTCTACCAAGTGGTACACATTTCAATAGTTGCCAAAAAAACTGACACAGGAACAAGATGCCAATTTTGTGATTTTTGCCTCGTATATTGCCTCATTCATAACACTAATGTGTGATCTTCCAAATTTGCCCAGGATTATGCAAACTGCATTTTCTAAAAAAAGATAACTATAAGATTTCTTTTTTAAAAAAACTCTGTTCTACAAATACTTTTAACTGTATGTTATTTACAAAACAAGAATAATATTTAAAGGAGAGTTGGTGCTACTGACAACTCTAACTTAAAGAAAATTTTGTTTAGAATGTTTAAACAAAACAGATGTGTCAGTCCTAAATCAGGTAATTATACTATACTAAATCTCAACAGAAGCATTAATTCTTTATAAAAAACACAGATCAGTCTTTACCATTAATTTAGGAGATTTTTATCCCTATGCTGTAAGTAAAAAATATTCATATTTCAGAGGTAGATGAGAAAAAAAGTAACCCAAAATTAGATGCATAAAAATGAAATATAAGTTTGGATCAATCTATAAATATTTAAAGACCATTATGCGCTAGGAAATCTAGACTTGAGAAACAGCCTTTTATTCCTTTGTTCAGTGGTGTTGGTCATTAACATAGAATTTTGGAGGGAAACGACAAGGAAAATGGAGACATCTGTCCACCAAGAAAGGCATAGAAACTATAAGCTAAAGATAGATATCAGCAGCCACACATCTGTCCACAAGGAAAGGCATAGAAGTTATCAACTAAAGATAGATATCAGTAGCTGCCACACTAACTGCAGTCCAAATCAGCAGCTGTTCTTTTAAAAATCAGAAGCAGGAGGCAAAGAGCAATAGCATCTCAAAGAGTATAGAGACCTAAATTTCTGTATAAGAAATTAATGTACTTGAATTCCAAAGAAAAAGGAAAGGAGCATATTAAAGGTTATCATGATTAGAACCTCTATTTGGCAAAATGTTGTACTCACACATCTTATCAGATGATTTCCATTTGTGAACCATTATAGCAGAAAGTCCAACTACCAAATTTCAGTGAATCAAAAGATAGCTTCTGATAGTCCATTCACATAAGTCCTTCAATTCTTGCTTGAAAGAACTAGACACTCAAATACAGCTATGTGCACACTGATGGAAGACACCACTAAATGCCACATAGTTTCATCCATGAAGGAAACATAGCCACTTATGTAGAGAAAGTTATAAGCATACTAACTTATATATTTGTCATTCTATAAAAATTTCTGATGTTAACATCAAGTAAATGAAAAACAAACCAAGAACTTCTTGATAAAACTTATAAAGCAAAGCTGAAAACTTCTTGATAAAACTAATAAAGCAAATCTTCATCATATCGGCCTAGGACCAGACTTCCTTAACATGACTCCCAAGGTAAATATATTCCTTATCTTCATAAAATAACAATAAAAATCAAAATTTTGAGTCATATAATTATTTTGTAAAACTCTAACTTAAGATTAGTAACTATGTTTTAAAAATCATTAAACATTGCATTAAAAACCCTAATTAGAAAGTCTTCTCAAGTAACTGTAAATTTGGCAATGAACTCTGATGGATTGTGTTCAAAATAAAACCCATGAATATGTTATATACATGTTAGACGAGAAAACATGTAAAAAGTATCAGATGCAAGCCAAGCAAACCTTTAGTTTTTATTCCAGTAAAAATAAAATCTCTATTACTAGCATAAGCTATCTTCTATATTCAATAAAAAGGAATGGCTGATATTTTTATTTTGTATGCATTTTTAAATTGATTAAATCAATAACATATGGAATGAATGCTAGTTGTGTAAGTAGTAATTGGTAAAGATTGTCTGTAAATCTGAATTTAATACTCTTGATAGAATTGTGTCACCTAACATCCCACCCAAAGAATGCCTGTTATGATCTCACCACTTTTCTATAAAATTTGTGTCCCTATACATGGGAAGCTCACTGCTCATTTTGAAGGCAGATGCATTATTAAACAGTCCTGATTGTTAGTATATTCTATCTTCAATTGACTTCAAATATGTCTGTTAGTAACTTCTACTCATGAGCTCCATTAAATCCCCGGATGGAATCAGACCATATATTCCCTTTCTCTTCTACACAATAATCCTTTAAATATTCAAAGACAGCATCCATGTATCCCTCCATCTTTTCCTTAATATTTCTAAAAAGTAGGAATATATTAATATGTTTTACTTGGTATTTGTGTGTATGTGTGTTTGTGTGTATGCATGTGTGTGTGTGTGTGTGCGTGTGTGTAGTCCAGTTTTAAATTCCCTTTATTGTAAACAGATATGTTGCTAAAGTGATTTGTTTTTATTTTTTCATGTAAAGTATGAAAAAAATGCTGGTGTCCTCATTAAAACGTGATTAAATGTTTAAACTTCCAGTACATTAACACTGACATTTTGTCTTTTAAACAGTGTCAGGTAATGAAGGTCAACACAAGCAAGCGTTCTGTTTTTGGCCCTTAGTGAGAAGCACGCTGTACTTGGACTTCACAGCAGGGAACTGTCAGGCTCTGTTCTCCTCTGTGCTGCTTCTCTCTAAGTACTCGCTTGCAGCTGGCTCCAGCATATGGTAGTGTATGGAGATATTTTCTGGGGTCCACTGCCTCAATTGCTATTTAATGATTAATTACTGCAATCTGATGTCAGGGTGAGACATTCAGTGCTTCAGGTAAAAGTCTTAACTATAGAAAATGACAGCAGGCAGGGTTTTTGAAAGCTGAGTTAAGTTTGTATTTCTTCTGATGAATTACCCGATTTTTCTATCTACTTGTAAGAGTGAGGTGAAAAAAGACAAAATCGTCAAATAGCAAACGCCAACAATGACAGGGGTGGTATTCAGCAGAATAGTCTGTGATTGTCACTCACAATGAGAATAGTGCAGACAGATACACAATAACTAACTCTCTACTGGAAACCAAGCAAACAACTTTCAATTGACATTCCAGGACATAATGGCTTTGAGCTGTGAAAAGAGTCTTCTGACAATGTTCCTAGTAAGCAAATAAGGGTGAGATTTATTTTCTACCAATGTATAATTTTGAACTGCCTATACCCTAAAGAATGAGGTGACAATATTCTTTAATATGTGTTATTCTTAGCTGTAAAAGAAATAATTCAGCAAAAAGTCCACTCTGATATTAAGTTAAAGTGGCATAATTGTCTGCTTTATTTCTCAATAATTACATGTAACTTCGAACCACTTACAATTAAATGAATTTTAGTTTAGCAGCAATTTGACAGAAAATACCAACCTGAATCATACAAGCCAAAGGATAAATTTTGGAGAAATTTATATCACAATTTTAAACTATTCAAGAATTGCTAAAATTTTTACTGAATTACACTAATCTTTTTATTCATAAATCATAATGATTGCTTGTTTCCTACTGAGAAAATTGTTTTTTTCATTCAGTATCTGTTTTTCTTAACAATTTTACCTTGAAATAAGCTAAAATATTTGTAGGAAATCAGAAATATTAAAAAAATCAATTATATTAAATAACAGTTATTCAATGCTATTATTCAATATCTTTTGCATGTGACTTGATAATGGACTAACACACAATTGAAATATTTGATGGTATAAAAGCAACTTAGATCAATCAGGATTATCATATCCATTTTTTGAATGGATTCTTACAGGTCAGTAATCCATACATGGTCATTTATGAGTTTACTGTTTAGACCTCAGAATACATTATTTAAATCATTTTACAAATTTGTACTATATTTTGGGACTAGAAAATATCTTAATATAGTTAACATAATTTTTAACTTAAAACTGAGTAAGTTTATATTTTCTTTAAAATAGTCACTAAACATGACATTAGAACTCTAAATTTACAGTATTTATGTTTTTGTGTTGTCTAGATTTCAAATTTGGAATATGAGATCACAAGGAAAGCCACCACATTCTCAGCAATGAATAGGAATTTGCTTTTCAGTGTTCAGCTCTGTCCTTCAAATTGTTCCTCAGGTGCCTATAGTAACAAGATAGCCATAATGTTCATAGTTTCAAATATGGGAGAATCATGTATAAGTCATGTGGTCACCTCTGAGAGACTGCTTTTTTAGAAATAAATGAGATCAAAATCTCAAGTCACTAGATAGATTTTTTTTAAAAAAGAAAGAAGTGTAACTTCAAGATGATTTTTATTTTCCCTTGTTATGATAGATCCAGAAAATTAAAAAGGAAAATAAGATATAGATCTCAGAATATAGTAGAAATATTGCCTATTTTCATGATTATTTTCCACAGTATTTAAGTATTTTTCAAATCTGTTAAAAATTATAAAAGAATTTAATTTGCTTGTAGTCTTTATATGATTTAAATATTCTAAACTTGATTGTAGATCACCATTTTTCATTTGGAGGATCAATTAGCAAGTTCCAAGAGAGGTGGCTGAGACAGGACTTCTAAACTCCAAATATTCAATTGGCAAATGTAAGACTGGGATGATTTCACCTGTTATGACCCCTCTATTATTCTGAAGCTTCCCCACAATGCTGTCACAGTTTAGCCCTGGAGTGCTACTGGGTAGAATAACAGCAAGACACTTTTGGACTTGTGCTAGGTACAGAAGAAAAGAAAGATGTGAAAATAGGGGAGGGAAATGATTTGGGGCCTATCTGTTTTACAGGATCCTCAGGAGAGTCATGGTCTAAAATTGAGAATTAATGATGTTCATTAATCTTGATTCCTGTTGAAATGGCCATGTAATAACAAGGTAGGTGAACGCAGTACCTAACCACCAATATAAAAGGTTCCAAACTCATTCAGCCTACTCTAAACCCTGAAATAGAAGCATTCCAATTTCATTTGGTTGATCTGGCATATTTATATCCCTAATTTAATGAGGCCTGAAGAGTCAAACTAGTAGTGTTATGATGAGTTAACACCACAGCTTTGATTGCTCACCATCCAAATAGCAAAATTTCCTAATATCATTTTATGGGACTTAAAAGACATTAAACTAAATATGATTGCTTCTCCATAAAATGGTAGGATAGTTTTCCACATACTGTATATATGCAAATACAATATCCCATCTCAACCTCCAGTGCCCATAGTAAGTTACCCTTACAGCTTAGATTGAGTAACTATTATTGGTTTACGTTGTTCTAAATCTTCCTTTTTGTGTAACTAAGAGTAGAGTTAAGCTTTCAAAAAAAAATTAGAATGCCTGTACACAAGACAATCTTGTATAAAAGCTTTGCCTCATTATGCAAGATATCCTTTCTCATCTGAAAAAAAATTCATAAGGCATACTGAAAACAACACATGTGACCTGAAAATTACAGGGTAATCTTCTGAGTGTCAAAGGTCTATATACCTCTCATTTCTCTACATAAATGTTGGACAGGGGTTGGGGGATTTAGAAGAGATGGGAATTGTAACCTAAAAATACAAACTTCAGTGAGTATATACTGTAGGGACATTCAATTTCTAGCTTTTAAGAGCAGCAGTAAATGTATAAACCATTATTTTACCAGTCATTCAAGAATCCCCATATTGTAAGAAATATTAGATATCACTCTTAAGAGTGATGAATGTCAGTGAATATAGACACATCAGAATTGCAAGGACTTCTTGTGAGCCCCATTTGTTTCTCAGATAAAAATCTATATTGATAAATATAAAATATTTCCTTCAAATTAGTGGGTGTAAAAAGAATTGCATAAAGCAAGTTCATGTAATGGTCACAAGGTAGGGCCAGGATAGGTCGCTGTAGGTATTGCCTTTGGTGTTAAGGAACATGTACCCCTTCTGCCACCCTTGTGATATGCTCAGTAAACTTTCCTTTATGACTTTCTCCGATTTTTTTCTCTGATATGATGACAACCATGGCAATCATATTTTATAGAGGTATGCTCTTTAATGCACTGATGTGTAAAATGGGTTTACTATACTTAAAGTTGCTTTTTACTGGAAAGACTGTCACAATTACTTGACTATAATGATCGACAAAACTCAAAATAGCTTCATTTTAGATGAGCATCACAAGTTGCGATATATGTCTTGACTATCCAACTTTGCCAAACTCCTTTTTTCTTTGTTTCCTCAAGTATAGATTCTCTAACAAATTTTCTATTATTACTGATAGGACATGGATTCATACTTTTTCAGGACTTTCTGACTCTTCCTAGACTCTTACTCTTAACAAAGAGTGCTATTTATTTTGGATGTAAGTAAAATCAAAAGCCTTAAATCTCTCTTTTCTGAAATTTCAGATGAATGTCTTCCCATACTTAAATTCAATTACAATTGCATGCTGTCAAAAGTTAAAAATACTAAATGATCTATGTTTAATATAGAAAGTGTTTAGAAATTCTTGCATCAAAATTAAAATAATTATTCATCCAGTCATTCAAAGATATAACCAATGGAAAAAGTATATAAAATTGATAGGTGCCAAGATAAAGAGAGCTAAATTCCAAACTAAATAGAAAAGACATACACATAGTGATTTGCACAGGAATTTCAGAAGTCTTGAAACCTGAAGGATATGAAGGACTGAAAATGGGTCAACGTATAAAGAAAGAGATCATTTATGTGTGGAAGTTGGCAGTTAAGCAAGATGGTTTATGAGAAACTCTCACCCAGGAACTGGGATGTGATGCTTGCAGAAAGTATCCTGCCCTGCATTTAGGGGAAATAGACTAGGGTCTGAGCCTGCCTAAGAAACCCAGAAACAATAAATTAAATCTTACAGTTGTGGGGTAGAAGACTGCCACTATATCTGTAAAGAACTGCGTTTTCCAAATTTGTGGGAACAAGAAATACAAACATGAACCTCTTAGCCCACGTGAGAAAGAACAATAGTTTTAAGTTATTTTGGATTATATATCAAAGGACTGCGTTGAGGGACTAGACTAGGAGCTGGAACAGAAATTCTAGGGAATGAGCAAGAGTCTTTAGTTCTTCAGTAGAAGGAATCATCAGGAAAAGAAGCTCAGAAAGAGCCCAGGAGAAGGGAGATTCAGAGTAGAACTCCTGCCAGGTTCAGAGAACACAGATCCAGCCCACAGGGACCTTTACCGGTATTATTTTTCCATATGTTTTTACTCTGACCTTTCCCATGATTTAAAATAGCTAGCAAAGCACTACATCAGGGTGGAGGTCGATTGTAAAAGGCAGCACAGGGTAAGGAACTGGGGAAGAAAACCCAAAAATACCTTTTACTAGCACATCCATTCAGAGGCTGTTATGACCTACTTGCGCAGAGAAAGAAAAATATTTATTTCTGAATCACAAGGTTTAAAGAAAGAAGATTCTACCATGGCACATGTTCCACCTGCTGGCCACCAGCACTATTCTGTGAAGACAAAAACTAGAGCATTTGTTATTTCCATTTTTCAATAAATTACTATTTTTTATGCATTTTATCCAGCAAAAATATACCCTGTTTTTTTTATCTGTAATTGTTCATATTTAGCAAACTTTAAATGGGTCAGGAAAAATGGACAAATAATCAATACCTTGTTTCTCTGGAAATGGTTTTAATTTTGCCTTGATTATTAAGAACATATTTGCTGGGTATAGAATTGTAGATGTATTTTTTTTAATCCAGCATTTTTCAAATATGATTCTACTTCTTTTTGAGAAGTTAGCTATTTTTGCTGCTGTGAATATGGAGCCAATGTGCTCCCTTTTCCTGTATTGTATTCAAAACAATCTGTTCTTGTTATTTGGTTTATGTGTTTTTAACACCTTGAATAATTATTTTATTTAATTTAAAATAAAAAATCTGTGTGTAGTATAAATTTTAAGATGTACACTGGGGAGTGGCTAAAATAAGCCAATTAACATATGCCTATCATTTTTTTTTGTGGTAAGAACACTTAAACTACTCTCTTAACAATTTTAAAGCATATGAAATATCATTTTGACTATAATCACCCTTTTGTACAATAGATCTCTTGACATTATTTCCCCTGTCTAGTAAAAATTTTGAGGGGGAGGGTGGATACTGGGGATTGAACTCCTGAGCACTTGACCACTGAGCCACATCTCCAGTCCTATTTTGTATTTTATTTAGTGACAGGGTCTCACTGAGTTGCTTAGCACCTTGGTTTTGCTGAGGCTGGCTTTGAACTCTTGATCCTCCTGCCTCAGTCTCCTGAGCTGCTGGGATTACAGGTGTGCACCACCTTGCACAGGCCTGTCTAGTAAAATGTTATAACTTCTGACCAAGAGTGCCCTCATCTCCCCACTCCAAGGCATTAGCTATTATGGAATAATGCTGCAATGCACATGAGTGCAGATGTCTCTTTCACATGTTGATTGATAGTATTTGGGGATGTATCCTGTAGTGGGATTGCTGGATCATGTGGTAGTTCTAGTTTTATTTTTTTTAGGACATTCCTTATTGTTTATCATAATCCCTGTTTTCATTTTCACTCCCACCAACAACATGCAAGGGTACTCCTCTTTTTCATATCTTCCCCAATATTTGTTATTATGTCTTTTAAAGAATAGACAGTTTAACAAGTGTGAAGTGACATTTTGTCATGGTTTCAATTTGCATTTACCCGATGATTAGTGTTGTTGAATATCTTTTCATGTGTATGTTGGCCATGTGCCTGTGTTCTTTGGAAAAATATCTATTTGAAGACCTTTGCACATTTTAATTCATTTTTTTCTGGTTATTGAGTTGCTTGTGTTCATTATTCAATTTGAATATTAACCTCTTATCAGATATATGGCTTACAAATATTTTGTCCCATTTCATAGATTGTTCCACACTTCGATTGCTTCCTTTGCTGTGAGGAGTTGTTCAGACTGATGGAATCCCATTTGTCTACAGTTACTTTTCTGTAACTAGTGATTTTGGAATTAAATCCCCAACAACTTTTTCAAGTCATGATCCTCAGTTATCTTTCCACTTATTTGTGTCTTCTACATTTATTTCACTAATGCTTTATAGCTTTCATTGCACAGATCTTTCACCACCTTGGTTAAATTTATTCTTCTCTAATTTTCTAAAGTTTTAATCAGCATTTTTGTGTTTGATATTTTCTTTTTCAGTTAGTCCATTATTAGCATATAGAAATGACCCTGAATTTTTGTTTGTGGATTTTGTATTCCACCACTTTACTGAATTTTGGTGGAGGCTTCATGTTCTTTACTGAAGACTGTGCCATTTACATACTGAGACAATGTAACTTCTTCTCCTCAAATTTGAGTGCCTTTTATTTCTTTCTCTTGCTTAATTGCTCTGGCTAGAACCTCTAGTACTTTGCTGAATAAAAGTGGCAAGAGTAGGCATCTTTTCTTGTTCCTGATATTGGAAGAACTTTCAACTTCACATCATTGTGTATGATGTCAGCTTTGGTCTTGACATATATGGCCTTCATTCTACTCCTTCTGTACGTAATTTGGTGCAAGTTTTTAATCATGAAAGAATGTTGAATTTTAGTTAAAGGCCTTTTCTGCATCTCTAGAAATGATCATATGGCTTTTGTCCCTCTTCTGTTAAAGGGGTGTATCGTGGTTTTTGATTTGTCTGTTTTAAACCCTCCCATCAATTTTATGTGATATGTCTTTGTGGGTTATTTTTTTAAGCTTCTAAGAATTTTAAAAATCTGTATTTGCCATATTTTATCAGCTTTGACCCCTATCTTTTAAAATATTGCTTTGATGTTCTCACTACCAATTTTTTTCTTTTTTTAAATTTAACTTTAAAATTTGTTCTAATTTGTTGTACATGACAGTAGAATGCATTTTTATACATTTTGATAGATCATACATAAATGGAGTGTAATCTCTCATTTTTCTGATTATACATACTATACATATCACATCCATCATGCAGTCATATATGTACATGAGGTAATAATGTCTGTCTCACTCTACTATCATTCCTACACCATATCCCTTCCCCTCCCTTCACTCTCTCTACCTAATATAAAGTAACTCTATTCTTCCCTATCTCCCCCCCCCTTATAGTAAATTACCATCCGCATATTAGAGAAAACATTTGGCATTTGGTTTTGGGGGTCTGGCTTATACTGTCGAGCATGATATTCACTAACTCCATGCATTTACCAGCATTGGATATCAATTACCTGTAATTTTAGACCTCTCCCTAACATATGATATATCCCCTGTACTTTGTACTGTACATTTGTACTTCAATCTGGACATTTAATTCTAATCACCAATTATCTATTTAGTTCTTTTAATAGTTATGAAATACATATATTGACTTCTCAATTTCAGTTATTTTATTTTTCATGTAATTTCCATATTTTTATTTGAGTTATCTACACAAAATGTGCATTATCTAGAATATAGTAACCATGGTTTTGTTTAAATATGTGTTTAATAGTACCAATATCTTGATTAAGCACTTGTGATAGTTTTAAAATTTCTGGTTGAAGACTTTTATTATATGCAGCTATCACCTTCTCATACGGAAAACACCATCTCTCAGGGAATGGCACATCTGTGATAAATATTGCAGACTCTCATTTATGTTGATATCAGAGACTATTTCTATTGCAATCCTACTTAATCACACATACACATGACTCCACACTCCTGTTGTGAAGAGATGGTGGGCGTTATGCCTAGTTTATATGATGTTGTGGACACAAATTAGTGAAATTTGTTTTTTGGCATATCTTACTTAAAAAAAATTATCCCTTGTAAACCCTGGGGAAATGGTTATTCAAAAAAATCCAGTTTACAAATAAAGGATAAAATACGAATGAAAAATAGGATTTGTAATGTGAGGCACAAGTATAATTATAATTGTAAATATTCAAATAACTGTTGTTTCTCTATCTGGGATATCTTCAAGTTATAATTTTCTTAGCTTCATCACTTGACTCAGAAGAACATCAACCTTGAGATTGTGTAATTCTGGGAAAATAATATAACTTAAAAATAATGGAGAGAGATTTCTACATATGAACTTTAAAACAAAATATCCTTAAATGACTAAAAGATGATTAAAGAAGAGGAAGTAGATGAATGGAGAGCATTTAGATGTGTATAAGGCTGATATAAAACTTATAAAGGATTCAACCTTTTATTGACTGTATTCTCTACCACTAAGTATAAAAAAAAAACACAGTAATTGCACATTGTAAGTACATGTCCATGTATTCCATAATTTTAGCAATTGTTATCATTAACTTCTGTGTTCCTATTACATTATACATTATTATAACTTTGCACTTCAGTGAAGAGAATTATTTTTCCGCCTAAGTTTTAGACGGTGGAATAGCACACTGAGACATTAATTTTTTTCCAGTTTAAACACTGGAAAAAGAACAATTAAATTACTTGACCAAGTTGCAATAGGCCAAAGCTTATAAACTATGGTGAAAAGTCTAGGTCCTAGAACCAGTGGCTTATTAAGAAAAAGTATTTACATACTATATCTTACTAATTCACCTAATAATTTTCTTATATGAAATAATAATGTTAATAAAACCCTTGTTTATGTTGTACTATAAAATTCCAGTCTATGCCAAATTGTTAAAAAAGGAATAGACATGTATACATTAAAAAGATTAAGTATAAGAAAAAATGAAAGTTTATTGCCTACACTAGTTTCTATGTTATCAGTTTAATCATTTAAAGCATAATTTTAACATTTGTGTATTAAATATTTTCCTTTTTACATAAATTTGCTTGTAGACACTGTGTTTTCTAGAAACTAAAGGAATTCAAAGAGAAACTGGTACAAGGAGACTTTCAAAAGTGTTTCTCCACTTGACCAAAAACTCTCCAAGTTTAATTACATTTAAATAGAAAATATGTTTTTTTTTTTTTTTGGTAAACTATACAGAAACAAGGACAAACATACACTGGATATAAAGCTATTTATTTCACATGAATGTATATCAAAGGATTATTTAAGAACACATTTATAGCCAAGGTAATAAAGAGAGTAGAGTGTTATTAGGAGTGGTAGTGACTTAGTAAATGCTGAAGATTTAGGGGAGAAACTAAAATATGTGAAGGCTTGACAAACTAATGAAGACATCAGACCATGGACAAAGGAGTGTGAGTGTGTCAATCGCCTGAGCCTGTGGTCCAGGAGGGAAACAGACTTCTGTGTGCTGAAACAGAAAAAAAGTTAACTCTATGTCACACGTAGCATTGAGTATGTTAGTTTTTATACTTATGTATATTTCAACCTACATTATTTTTTAGGACCCAAATAATATTTTTTAAATCAGTGTTTCCATCAACGTCATTTAATATATTATTTATTCTTTGTTAAGATTGCCACAAACTGTTTTCTTACATTAATATATCACTTCCTAAAGTTAAGTCATTTGCCATATTTCCTTCAAATTGCTGCTACATCCATCACCAGAAATTTACTCCTTTTACAATTTTCATATCTTTTCATATTTATACCAACAAATGTATTTAAAACAAAAATATGTTTCATTATTATACATAGAAATTCAGTACTACTTGCCATAAAACCATGACTGTAAGAATTAATATAATGAAAATAAGATAATGATGCTATTTTTCAAATTTCATAAAAATAAACTAAAAATTCTAAAGTAATTATTCTATAGTATGGCTACTTTTAGTTTTTGATTTTTTTTTTTTTTTTTTTTTTTTTTTTTTTTTGGATCTGGGAATTGAACTCAGGGGCATTTGGTCACTGAACCACATCCCCTGCCCTATTTTGTATTTCATTTAGAGACAGAGTCTCACTGAGTTGCTTAAAGCCTTGCTAAGTTGCTGAGGCTGACTTTGAACCCTCAATCCTCCTGCCTCAGCCTCCCGAGTCCCTGGGATTCTGGGCTGGCGTCACCATGCCCGGCCTAGTTTTTGATTTTTAAGTAGCCCCACAAATCCTAAAATGCGTGTAAGTGTAATAAGAATGCTCAAATGATTTCTTCCTCTTATCTGCTGGGGTTGGAAACAGAACTGATGACTAATTAAATCATTTGGGTATGTGACTTTGATTTTGAGAAGTCATCTCATTAATGATTTTTCTTTTCTAAATACATTTGCAAAAGAAGAAACTAAACTTTCATAAGTGAACAAAACTGAGAATTAACAAATAACACTGCAACTCATGCAGATCTCATGCTACTAACACTCCATTTAATATTAGTATTCAGTTCTAAGTCTAAAGCAGGGGCCTTAGCTGTCAAGATATTCCACCTCATTAGTTTCCGAATTGGAAACAGAGTTCCAGCTTTACTGTCTCCTTAGCACAGCTAGCCTCTGGGTAGAGGCTTGGAGTCTAGCTAAACATCAGGCAGCCTTTGTGATTTATGGACCTTAGGAAAGCTTGGGCTTCTAATGTCAGTTCATTGGGGTCTGCACCCACCCTGGTGACCCTCTGCCTGCTTAGCCCTGCCCTAGTATAGATGAGTACCGCCAATGCCTGGGCAGAAGGCAGAGATAGTGCAAGGTACACACCCTGGTCCTGGCTTGCTTCATTCCTCCCCACTCCCTACCACCTGACCTAGCAAGCATTTAGACATAAAGAAGAAACTATTCCTGTTTATATCTTTTCTTCTATTCCATTTTGCTTATTTAATATTTTACTTTTTAAATTTTTAGTATTTCTGCTTTGCCCCAAAGGTTCACACATTTTCAGAATTCTTTCAACCTGATTTCCCTTTAGTTCTCTTGCTTTGCTCTAAACCCAGTGTGATTGTGTGCCTTCCAAGAGCATTAAGACATTTGCCCTTTCTTCACTGTTGATATAACTGCATTTACCTCCTTTTTCCAAAACTGAGCAGTTTCTATCTTCATATTGTGTCAATTGCCTGTTCTTGATAAGTTATTACCATCTTATGACCAGTAAAAGTGGTATTTCTTAGTTGTAATATTTCAAGCACACTCCTTTCAAATATTTATTTCAGACTGTCATTGTGTGGGGATAAGCACAGATTCTGTCATCTGAGTTATTAATATCAATTATTAGCTTGGATTTGTGATTTTTTTCTTTTTTTTCCTCCCCTCCCCCTTGCCTCCCCTTCCCTCTCCCCTCCCCTTCCCTCCCTCCCTCCCAGTGGTCCTCCCTCCCCTCCCCCCTCTCCTCCCCTCCCAGACTTCCTTCCCTCCTTCCCCTCCCCCTAGGATTTGTGATTTTGAAAGACATTTCACCTCTTTACATATAAATGTTTGAAGTTTTCAGTTAAATATATCTTCTATGCAGAAACATTTCCATGTTCTTAACTGTTCTCTACAGTTTTAAATGAAGAAAAAACATCTGATAAAATGCAACACTTATTCATGATAAAAAATTATCCTAAGAATTGGAGGGAACTTCTTCAACCTGATGGTCATCTACAAAATAACCTAAGCTGTTACTCTAAGATCAGGAGTGAGGCAAAACTCTCAACTCCTGCCATTTCTATTTGTCATGGTACCATATGTTCTAGCAACAGAAATAAATAAAAGACATCCAGATTGGAATGGAAAATTAATTTAGCCTTTTTCACAACAATGTAATTCTGTATTAAAATTATATACAATAACCACTAGAACTAATAAACCAGTTCACCAATGCAAATATCAATTGGCAAAATTGAAATTTGATTTTAATTCTGTGTATGGCAATGAGTGTGACAAACATGAAATTGTCTTCAATCAGTGCAACATTTAAAAAAAGTGCTAAGAAACAAACCAAACACAGACTCATACACTGTCTTATGACCTTAACAAATCTGCTTTCTATACTACAGCTTTCATAGTCTTATTGTATTTGTATGTAATATCCAATGATTTTGATTATACTTAATATCAGAAAAAAGAAATGTATGTCTATTCCATCTTCCTGTATGTGGTAATTCCCTATCATTTTTATTACATACAGTGTGTTGCTAGAAGTTTGGGCAACTTAATAAGCTCATGAAAATTATCCTTCAACTTGAAATTATTTATCCATTCCAAATAAACAAAGTACTTATTGAGAGATCACATCAAATGCATTCAAATGCAACATCACAACCAATTGCATAAAAATGTACCAGTAATGTATTTACTGCTTTATGTAAGTTTGAGATCCAGTTATCCTATCTATTATAAACCATTACTCAAACATCATAAAAGCACATTCTCTAGGTAGAAATGTAAGAACAGTAAAATTATCCAGGCCTCAAGATTTAGTTAAATGTAAGTCCTTGAACTCAGGAAGAGCTCTGGGAGCAATATCATACATATAGTAACTGTAAGACAGTGCCTGAACTCAAGGAGCAGCAAGCCTGGGTCTGAGGGGTGGACTGCAAGCTCTTGGACTGTCTAATCGTGATGACAGTATTGTTCACAGGGTAAGGCTGAGCCTCTTGGTGGATTTCAATTTGTTTAGCCATAGCTGAAGAGAGAGAGAGAGAGAGAGAGAGACAGACTCTGGTTTGAACTTTTAAAATCTTTCCCAGTTTCTACCACTAACATTGTCAAAATATGCCTAATAAGTTCACAGCAGATTTTTTGACATAGAGGTGGGTTTGAATGTTAAATTTCTTTGGTTCTTCAGTAGTTGCCAAAATTAGATCTTTTAATGAGGTTATTCTTCCTCATTACCAAGGAAGTTCTTTTGCTAAAAAGGGAAAAATCTTTCTGCGTGAAATGGCAGATTTGGACAATCAATATTAAGAGTTTTCTTTTTTTCCTGTTTCATTACTGAAAATGGTAACTGGGTTTGCCCAAGGATATGAGTGAAAATAGAATGATATAAAATAGATTTATATAAGCCTGTGATTATCTGTAATTCCTAAATAAGCATCATCATATGCTAACATCATTAATAATTTTATCAGGTATTAGAAGTTTGTATTAAATTCATTATAAATGAATATTAATTATATGCATCAACTAATTGTTATATTTGAATAATACATGAACATACTTTTATGCTATTTAATTTGACTGATTCAATTTTTAAGTACCCATCAAGCCTTGACATGACTTTAGAATCATGAAAATTAATCATCCATATTGACAGCTTCAAAAAATTAGAGTAAATGTTTTTGTTCTCTAATCTTACTTTTTAACAAACTAAAAGTTGCAGCATCAAGTTTTAGCATCATTTTAAAATATGTCCTTGTAGAAGTTGCCATAAATGCCGACATTTTCAGCAGCATAAATTTATAGTTACACTGAATTTTTATGATACTATAAAAGTCCCTACTCATGATGACATCTATAGCTGTAATTTCACAGAAATGTAAGGATTTGTATCTTAGACATGTGGTTTATCCTATCTTGTTTTTCAATGAAAGGAAAATGGGGTAACATATTTCTGGTATCCCCAAATAAGTCAAATATATCTTATAGGAATTTAACGATTTGGTTTTATTCCTGTAACAGCTGACATCCGAAGAATTTGTATCTATTACTCTTCAATCAACTAGTTAGAGGTGAAGAAGAAAGAGAAATTTAGCTGGGAATTGGATGAGTCCAGTTATTGAGGAATTAGCAGATTTTAACTGGAAAAAGAGATGACAGAAACAAAAATGTTATCATATGAATGTCCAGATACTTCCTGGGTTATGGCTTTCTTAATTTGCCTAATTATTAAGCCCATAGTGTTAAATCTTTTGAGAAAATGATACATAATATTATCCATGAATCAAATTTTTAAAGTTCATTCCAAGTTGAAAGGAAGGCAATGTTTATTTGGGTGGAAATTTCTGCTTGGGAAAAATTTCTTGTAATGATCCTTAATTTTCATTACAATTAAGTCAAACTGATAAATGACTGCTGGGTTTTGAAGTAATAAATAAAAGTCTCAAACAGATTCATAAAACGTGTTATTTATGTTAATTGATCTCAAGATTTCTAGAGGAGCAGAAAAGTCAGAACTTCCAGGAACAAACCAACTTTTGAGGTTATTCTGTCTAGAGCAGAAATAACTTTATATATGAAATATGAGAGCATTGGTGACTGTAGGTGTTATGTGAATGCAAATTATGAAGAAGAGTTTAATTTCATAACAAGGGAAGTATTTAGTGATAGTAATGTTGGCTTATGCTATAATATTAACCAGAAGAAATTGTATCATATTAAATTAGAAAACCTGCAGCAATTTAAGATCTTTATATTATTATTATATTATCTATACATATGTGTATATATACATGTGATTTTTTTAGTGTGATTTATTTTTTCAAGTTTTTGGCTGTCAGTTTCAAAATTGTGTGCTTAGCTCTCATTTGTGAGCATTCTAAGTTCATAATTCCTATTGCAGTACTGTTTGTTTCCTTTCCAATACTTTTCACTTATTTGTTTATTCCCTAAGTTTTTATCATTTATTTTACACAGTAAAAAATAAGTTCCAATGTGGGTAGGTACTTAATTTTGTATCCATATGTAATACTCACCATAGTGCTTAGTGCATAATAACGACATAGTAAATATTGTAGATTGGAAGAAAAATATGCACCTTTTTTTCTATAATTGAAATATTGAGATATATTCAAATATTATTTATTGTTATTTAGATATATTCAAACATTATTCCTTCCCTAAATTATTAATTAGGGGGTTAATTTTCTTATTTTTAATTTCTTATATAATGGAATTATAAATTATAATTGCTTTTAATATCAGTGATATTATATACACAGGAATGTTGGTAATGAGCTACATAAACAAATAAAATTTATGTGATTTTTAAAAAAAATTATAGGAAGAGTATTAGACATTTTATAATCATTATTTTGTTTGTTCCTCATATCAGTATTTTGAGATATATTTTATTTATTTATTTTTCATGTTTTGCATGGGCCAGAATGGTATCCCCTTCTGGTGAGAATAAAGAGGTAATTGAGAGAATAAAACAGCAGAAAACTGAGTTATGGTGGAAAGACTACAAGAGAGAGGAAGGAAGGAAAAGAGAGGGAGGGAAGGAGATAGAAAAAGAGAAGAGAGATTTTGAGCAGCTAGCCTAAAATTTTAATGAGTGGCATAATTTAGGTAAAAAATATGGTTTATTTTTATATGTTTTGCTTTGTTTCAATTTAGGTTTTTCCAAGATAATTCCAATATATAATTCAATTTTTTCCATTTCTGTTTGAGTGTATGTGTGTCAGAGGGGTGTTCAATTGTCCCCTGGTATTCCTTTGGAACATAATGCAATACTGGGCTGAACTATCATGTGCAGGCTACTTTGGGGTGCAACTCATAGATCATTCTCCTGGTGGATATTATATGAATAGTTAAGAATATAACTTCATCATAAACAGTTATTGGAATTATGTTTTTAGAAAGTAGGAATTGACAAGATATGGGCTCTAAAAGTTTTAAAAATATTATTGCAAGTCAGACATTGTTTACACTGTTTGATGCAGAATTATGATCTTCGAGACTGTTGAACATAATAAATACAAGGCATTGTGAATTCACAAAACAGAGGAGCTATAATAAAATTTATTAAATTGCAAACCTCTATTTATTTGCTTGTTACTATTTGCTAAGAATTTGTGGTAATTTCTGGAAGGGGAAAGAAGCTCATTGATTTTGCTTTATTTACTAGGACAGATCATCACTACTGGCCCCTGGGGTGCTTCAGTGAGACAATAGGCAAGCACTCTTGTAATTTGTAGGAGAAGTTTCAGGCTCCATTACAAAAGTGGAGAGGTTCTTGGAAGATACTGTACTGAGAATGGGGAAGCTCTTTGAAGTGAGAACATTCTATTAAAATACAAAGGGCAGAAATCTTGGAGTGAAAAACAAAAGCTGAAGATTAGACAGCCTATGAAGTCTTACATATTTATTTTCTTCACACTTAATAAATATCTTTGTTCTGTGAGTAAATGCCTGGCATCCATAGGTTCCAGATGCAAATTGGTGGGTAGTTAACTAATGCAGCAAGTGTAGGTTAAGTGCATCACAAAATGCCATCAGGAAAATATTCTACATGTGAGTCCAGATCTGGGGATTCCTAGAGATGTTGTTTGATAAGGAATGGTGATGATGATTGTGGAGGTCCAGGCATTCCTGAATCCAATCAATATGGTAGCAATTACAGACAAAAGCTGAGGAAAGAACTCTAATGTCATTTCAAACCCAAGAATTACAGTATTAAGAAAAACACATTGGGACAAAACAGTGATAAAAGAAACTCAAATATCAGCTCAAATAATAGACATTATATCAAGATGGATTTGGGTGAATAAGAGAAAACATAGATCCATCTCAGAAAATTAGATTTCTGGCAAGCCACGTTCTTATTCACAGAAATATCAGAATTCTTCAGTGTGATGATTAAAGACTCTCCCTTACTTAGATGTCAGGATAAGCAGGGAATTAACGTTCCATTGCCGTGAAGACTTCAAAATACATGGTATGGATTTAGTTATAACTGGAGATGTTCTAGGATTCTGATGTGTAGAAATGAGAGCCAAAATGAAATCACCTGAAGACATGTAGTTAACAGATTCATAAGCAGGTCTGTTTACATTAATATGACTAAATTATTTGACATTCTGCAGTCTGCATTATGACTTTAACATTTCACACAAATTTGTTTCTCCCTGAAATCAGTGTAATTGGGCTGTAGAATTTCCATAAATCATTATCACAATTTTAGCTTGAGATAAAAAGAATTTATTATTGCACAGTTTTGTAGGTCATAAGTCAATGTATATGATGGCTTGCCTTTTCTCTCCGTTCCCCTATGTGGAGTCTGAGAAGGTTTGAAATCCAAATTCCCTTAGGGTTGCATTCTTTTCATAAGCCATAGGGGAAAATGTGGAAAGGCATGCATTTGTGGGGAAAGAGTCTATGTGATGAACTGGCATTCTATTCTTTAAGGGGTCTAAATAGTAATATTTTAGTTTATGTGAATCATGTGGTCTGTCTCAACTACATAACCTTGTCACTTTAGTAAAAAGCAATGACAAACAATACATAGGTGTGGCTATATTGCAATAATATGATCATATCCAGGCTAAGTACTCAGTTCCTACTGAATGAAAAGAAATGTAAGTCAATCAAGTCACAGGATCTGCCTAATATATACCAGTGGAAACAAGGCAATGCAAAATATAAAGCAGGGTAAGTAGGCAGTCTTCAGTGTTAAACAGAATTTAATACACTGGAATGAGTTCTCGGATACGGCTGTGGTATGCAGTTTGGGAACCTGTGAAAAGCATTGCCAGAATTATTGTGCCCAAGTTATAGCAGAAGATTCATAAAAGTGGGTATACTATTGTAAATGGAATTGATTTCTTAATTTCCTTTCCAGATAGGTTGTTCTTTGTATATAAAAATGTAACTGGTTTAATTTTAATTGCTCATTTTAGTATATAATAATTTTTAACTGACACATAAAACATAAAAATATACTTATTAGTGGGTACCATGAAATGGTTTAATGCATGCATACATAATGTTATGTTTAAACCAGGTTAAATACATCTACTTCCTTAAATATTTTAACATTTGTTTATGGTGAAAACTTTCAAATTTCTTTCTTCTAGTTTTTAGAAATTTATAGTGCATCATTGCTTTCTATAGTTGCCCTACTGTGCAATAGCATACCAGAAATTTTTACTCTTATCTAACTATAATTTTCTTTTCATTGATCAACTTTTCCTCAACCCTCCTTCCTTTCTGCTCTTTGCAATCTCTGAGGACCACCATTCTACTCTCAACTTCTATGGGATTAATTTTTGTAGATTTCAAAAATGTTAATATAATGTGGAAATTATCGTTCTGTGTCTGCCATATTGTAGTTAAAATAATGATATCCAGTTCCATCAATATTGTTGCAAATGACAGGATTTCATTCTTTTTGCACTTTATAATAATCACAAAAGGAAGGAATGTAAATATTAATCAACTGATGAATGGTAAAGAAAATGTGGCCATATACGCAAGGTAATGCAACTGATTTTTGTATATTGATGTTTTACACTATAACTCTATTGAATGTGTTAGTTTGAACAGTTTGTGTTGTGTTGTTTTTTTTTTGTGTGTGTGTGTGTGTGTGTGTAGTCCTCGGATTTTCTACATAAAATATCACGCCATCCTCAAACAGAAATAGTTTCATTTCTTCATTTCCATTGGATTTTATTTATTTTTCTTGCATAATTAGTCCAGTTTGAATATCACAGGTTGAATAGAAGAAAGAAAAGAAACAAGGGTGGCCATCTTTGTCATGTTCTGGATCTCAGAAATGAAGTTTTTATCATCATTCTATCATTGAGTATGATGTTATCTGTGTGATTGACATAAAGGTCTTTATTCTGTGATGATAAATTCTTTCTGTACCTAATTTATTGAGGGCTTTCACCATGAAAAATGGCTGAATTGTGTCAGTGCTTTTTCTGCATCTGTTGAAACAATGATGTGATTTGCATCCTTTATTCAGTTAATGTGGTATATAATACTAATTTTCATGTATTGGACGATATTTTCATGCTATGGTTAAATCTTTCGTAGTCATGGAACATTACTCTTTAAATGTGCTGTAGTATTCAGTTTGCTGGTATTTTGTTGAGAATTTTGCATTTTGTGAATATTGACTTCTAGTTTCCTTTTTCTGTAGTGTTTTTTGTCTGGCATTGGTATCAGAATGATGCTGATTTCAGGAAATGAATATTGAAATGTTCTCCCTTCTTCTATTTTTGAAAGACTGAAAAAGAATAAAATATTGAGGAATAAATTAACATTATGTGAAAGATTTGAACATTGAACACTACAAATGGACCAAATAATTTTTGAGACACAAATTAATCAAAGGACACTCATAATTATGAATTTGATAATCATTATTAATATGTTCATGCATCCTAATCTACATATAGTTCACATGATGCCTATAAAAATTTCCATGACATTGTCTTACAAAAATAGAAAAATAGTCCTGAAATTCATGTGGAACAGAAGAACCCAAATAGCCTAAGCAATTTTGAGCAAGAAGAACAAAACTGCAGGTATCACACACCTGTATTTTAAAATATTTTACAAAATAAAATAACCAAAAACTGTATGGTACAACCACAAAACAAAAATATAGGTCAATGGAATACAACAGAGAAGCCAGAAATAAATTTTTTGCATCTACAGTCAAGTGATTTTCAAATAAGATGCCAATAATATACAATGGTCGTTGAATACTCTCTGATTAATGATGTTGGAAAGTTGAATATTCACATTCGGAAGAGTCAATTGGATCCTTACCACATACTATATATAAATATCAATTCAAAACAAATAAAAACTCGGATATAAAAACCAAAACAATAAAAGTCTTAGAAGAAAACTGAGAAAATCTTTTTAACCTTGAACTGGCAATGACTGAGTAGGTATGACATCAAAATCAAAGGCAACAAAATCAAAAGTGTTCGTGTGCAGTTATTTCAAACTACTTTATTTCATTGCATAATCGTCACCACTGCGTGATTGATGTGCCTTGTTTTGGCAATAGAAAAATTTATCATCTTTATCACATAATCATTGCAAGGTATAGTTCCTCATGCTGTTTAAAAGGTAAATAGAGAAGAAATGTATTCACCAGTGGCAAATGGATGTGCATTTGTCTTCTTGCATATTGCAAGCTGAGAGCCTAGACTTCTCAGTGCACTGTCACTATATTTCCAAAAATTGACCTATGTGGTTTGTTCAGAGCACTGCAGTACTAACACTAATTATGTCTCATGTAATGGTACTGAGGATGGTGCATCAGATAAAAAAACCAATGACTTCAGCACAGATTATTCAGACAAGGTTAAGTTTTGTAAGTCTACACTTCAAAATATTGTAGTTAATTTTATCAAGTGTAACATTTGCCTATATTGCACAAATCAATAACAACTAATATTTTAACCATTGTTTTTCAGATTAGAAATGTCTTATAAACTGTCATGAAGAAATGATGTGCATTACTTTGGACTATTCCATTTTAACATGTATTCATGAATATCCCATGCAGTCTAATTTTGCACCAAAGACAGTTTAATAATAAATAATTTTGAAGTAATAACAGAACATTTTTTTAAAAGTTTCACAAAATGATCACACCCAACGTTTTTGAAAAAAAAATTGCAGGAAATATGTAATGATAATGTGATGAAATAAGGAAAAACTTCTGCATAGGAAAGGAAACAATCAACAGAATAAAAAGACAATCACTAGAATGAGAGAAAATATTTGCAAACCACACATCTGATAGGGGGTTAATATCAAACATAAATAAGGAAGTCATAAAACTCAATAATAAAACAAAAATAAAAATATACCCTGGGGGAAAATCCAAAATGACCTGAATGGGCAACTCTCAAGAGTAGACATACAGACTGCACAGCAGCTCATGGAGAGATCTGGCCTGGAGTGGCTGGATTCGCCAGCTCCAGTGAGGAGCTTAGGACCTTTGGCACCATTTTACAGCATCCCCGGGAGAGAGCAACCACCTGCCACCACCAGAGCCCCCAGTGAGGAGTTCAGGCCTGCCGGGGCTCCCAAACCCAGTGTCTCCATCACTGAGCACAATTCTGTGCCCCCACCCCAACTTGGTCTAGTGCCCAGGTCCACACTCTGGCCCAGGGTCTAGCACCTTGCTGTATCTGATTGTCTATCAACACCAGGCTGCCTCTGCCCAGAAGCATTGATCATTCCCAACCTGGAGGTAGTGGGACAGCAGCATTCTTGGGTCACTGCTTGATTAAGCACCTCTCAAACATCAAATGAGTTACTAGAAATATGCAGGGACACTTTAAGTCTTCATAGGGTAATTGCAATCCTTCTGATTCGCAATACTAGAGGGGAAGACACACGAGCAACATGAGAAACCACAGGAAGAAAGTGTCCCAAACAAACCTAGATGATATATCAAGAGAACCCAAAGACAGCATGGTAGAAGGAATGACAGAAAGGGAGTTCGGAATGCTCATAATTAAAATGATCTGAGGAGAGAATGATGTGGCGAGAGAGCAAATTCAGGCTATGAATATTCAGCTAATAGAGCAATTGCAGGAAGCAAAAAATCATTTCAATAAAGAGATAGAAAATCTGAAAAAAAAGCAAACAGAAATCCTTGAAGGAAACAAGGAAATGAAGGAAACAATAAACCAAGTTAAAACTCAATAGAAAGCATAATTAACAGAATAGATCATTTGGAAGACAGAATCTCAGAGAATGGAGACAAAATATTTAATCTTGAAAAGAGTGTTGAACAAACAGAGAAGATGGTTAGGAATCATGGACAAAACCTCCAAGAAATATGGGATATCATGAAAAGACCAAATTTAAGAGGTATTGAGATTAAGGAAGGTACAGAGATACAAACCAAGGGTATGAATAATCTTCTCAAGGATATATTATCAGAAAATTTCCCAAATATGATGAATGAGATGGAAAATCAATTACAAGAGCCTTACAGGACACCAAACGCACAGAATTACAACAGATCCACACCAAGGCACATTATAATGAAAATACCTAACATACAAAACAAAGATAGAATTTTAAAGGCGGCAAGAGAAAAGCATCAGATTACCTACAGGGGGAAACCAATATGGATATCAGCAGATTTCTCAGCCCAGACCCTAAAAGCAAGAAGGGCCTGGAACAACATATTTCAAGCTCTGAAAGAAAACGGATGCCAAAAAGAATCTTATGCCCAGCAAAACTTACCTTCAGATTTGATGATGAAATAAAATCCTTCCATGATAAACAAAAGCTTAAAGAATTCACAAAGAGAAAGCCTGCCCTACAGAATATTCTCAACAAAATATTCAAAGAGGAGGAAATGAAAAATAACAATGTCAGTCAACATGGGGAGGAATTACCCTAAAGAAAGAGTCAATCAAAGGAGAAACAAAGTTAAGCTAAAAACACCAAAAAAGCTAAAATGACAGGATATACAAGTCATATCTCAATAATAACCCTGAATGTAAATGGCCTAAACTCATCAATAAAAGACATAGACTGGACTGGCAGATTGGATTAAAAAGAAAGACCCAACAATATGCTGCCTTCAAGAGACTCATCTCATAGAAAAACATGCCCACAGACTAAAGGTGAAAGATTGGGAAAAAGCATACCATGCACATGGACTGAGTAAGAAAGCTGGGGTTTCCATCTCATTTCAGAGAAAGCAGACTTCAAGCCAAAGTTAGTCAGAAGGGATAAAGAAGGACATTTCATACTGCTTAAAGGAAGCATAAATCAGCAAGACATAACAATCATAAATATTTATGCACCAAACAATGGCGCATCCATGTATGTCAATCAGATCCTTCTCAATTTCAGGAACCAAATAGACCAAAACACAGTAATACTGGGGGAATTTAACACTCCTCTCTCACCATTGGACAGATGTTCCAAGCAAAAATTGAACAAAGAAACCATAGGACTCAATGACACAATCGCTAATTTAGACTTAACAGACATATATAGAATATTCCATCCATCAAAATGTGAATACACTTTCTTCTCAGCAGCTCATGGCTCCTTCTCTAAAATAGACCATATGTTATGCCACAAAGCTACTCTTAGCAAATACAAAAACATAGAGATACTACCTTGTATACTATCAGATCATAATGGAATGAAATTAGATATCAATGATAAAGTTAGAAACAGAAACTACTCCAAGACCTGGAGATTAAATAATATGCTATTGAATGATGCATGGATAACAGAAGACATTAGGGGGAAAATTAAAAGATTCTTAGAGGTCAACGAGAACAAAGATACAACATATCAAAATTTCTGGGATACTATGAAAGCAGTGCTAAGAGGAAAATTCATTGCATGCAGTGCATTTAATAAAAGAATGAAAAGTCAACAAATCAATGAGCTTACATTACAGCTCAAATCCCTACAAAAAGAGGAACAGATCCTCACCAAAAGTAGTAGAAGACAGGAAATAATCAAAATCAGAGCTGAAATCAATGAAATTGAAACAAAAGAAACAATTCAAAAAATTGACAAAACAAAAAGTTGGTTCTTGGAAAAAATAAAATTGATAAACCCTTAGCCACACTAATGAAGAGAAGGAGAGAGAAACTCCAAATTACTAAAATTCATGATGGAAATGGAAATATTACAACAGACACAATTGAAATACAAAACATAATAAGAAGCTACTTTGAAAATTATACTCCAACAAAATAGAAAACCTGGAAGACATCAACAGGTTCCTAGAGGCATATGAGCCACCCAACTGAATCTGGAAGACATACACAACTTAAATAGATCAATTTCAAGCAATGAAATAGAAGAAGTTATCAAAAGCCTACCAACAAAGAAAAATCCAGGACCAGATGGATTCACAGCTGAGTTCTACAAGACCTTCAAAGGAGAGCTCATTCCAATACTCCTTAAAGTATTTCATGAAATAGGGGAGGAGGGAACCCCCTCCAAACTCATTCTATGAAGCTAATATCACCCTGATACCAAAACCAGAGAAGGACACATCAAGGAAAGAAAATTTCAGACCCATATCTCTAATGAACATAGATGCAAAAATTCTTAACAAAATTTTAGCAAATCGCATACAAAAGCATATTAAAAAGGTAGTGCACCATGATCAAGTGGGTTTCATCCCAGGGATGCAAGGTTGGTTCAACATCCAGAAATCAATAAATGTAATTCACCACATCAACAGACTTAAAGTCAAGAACCACATGATTATTTCATTAGATGCAGAGAAAGCATCTGATGAAATACAGCACCCAACCTAAACACTAGTGCCCAAAACACTAGAAAAAATAGGGATAGTGGGGACATTCCTTAACATTGTAAAGGCTATTTATGCTAATCCCACAGCTAACATCATTCTAAATGGAGAAGAATTGAAAGCATTCCCCCTGAGAACTGGAACAAGGCAGGGATGCC
>JAJEJO010004786.1:154377-229801 GCA_020662805.1 Glaucomys volans
AAAGAATGAAAAGTCAACAAATCAATGAGCTTACATTACAGCTCAAATCCCTACAAAAAGAGGAACAGATCCTCACCAAAAGTAGTAGAAGACAGGAAATAATCAAAATCAGAGCTGAAATCAATGAAATTGAAACAAAAGAAACAATTCAAAAAATTGACAAAACAAAAAGTTGGTTCTTGGAAAAAATAAAATTGATAAACCCTTAGCCACACTAATGAAGAGAAGGAGAGAGAAACTCCAAATTACTAAAATTCATGATGGAAATGGAAATATTACAACAGACACAATTGAAATACAAAACATAATAAGAAGCTACTTTGAAAATTATACTCCAACAAAATAGAAAACCTGGAAGACATCAACAGGTTCCTAGAGGCATATGAGCCACCCAACTGAATCTGGAAGACATACACAACTTAAATAGATCAATTTCAAGCAATGAAATAGAAGAAGTTATCAAAAGCCTACCAACAAAGAAAAATCCAGGACCAGATGGATTCACAGCTGAGTTCTACAAGACCTTCAAAGGAGAGCTCATTCCAATACTCCTTAAAGTATTTCATGAAATAGGGGAGGAGGGAACCCCCTCCAAACTCATTCTATGAAGTTAATATCACCCTGATACCAAAACCAGAGAAGGACACATCAAGGAAAGAAAATTTCAGACCCATATCTCTAATGAACATAGATGCAAAAATTCTTAACAAAATTTTAGCAAATCGCATACAAAAGCATATTAAAAAGGTAGTGCACCATGATCAAGTGGGTTTCATCCCAGGGATGCAAGGTTGGTTCAACATCCAGAAATCAATAAATGTAATTCACCACATCAACAGACTTAAAGTCAAGAACCACATGATTATTTCATTAGATGCAGAGAAAGCATCTGATGAAATACAGCACCCAACCTAAACACTAGTGCCCAAAACACTAGAAAAAATAGGGATAGTGGGGACATTCCTTAACATTGTAAAGGCTATTTATGCTAATCCCACAGCTAACATCATTCTAAATGGAGAAGAATTGAAAGCATTCCCCCTGAGAACTGGAACAAGGCAGGGATGCCCTCTTTCACCACTACTATTCAACATTGTTCTTGAAACTCTAGCCAGAGCAATCAGATAGACCACAGAAATTAGAGGAATACAAATAGGAAAAGAAGAGCTCAAACTATCCCTATTTGCTGATGACATGATTATCTATTTAGAAGACCATAAGAATTCCACCAGAAAACTTCTGGAACTCATAAATGAATTCAGTAAAGTATCAGGATATAAAATTAATGCTCATAAATCCATTGCATTTTTATTCGTAAGTAATGCATCCTCCAGGAGAGAAATTAGGAAAACTACCCCATTCACATTAACCTCAAAAAAAATAAAATACTTGGGAATCAATCTAACAAAAGAAGTGAAAGACCTCTACAATGAGAACTACAGAACACTAAAGACAGAAGTTAAGGAGAATCTGAGAAGATGGAAAGATCTCCCATGTTCTTGGATAGGCAGAATTAATATTGTCAAAATAGCCCTACTTCCAAAAGTGCTATACAAATTCAATGCAATTCCAATTAAAATTCCAATGACAGACCTCATAGAAATAGAGCAAGCAATCATGAAATTCATTTGGAGGAATAAGAGACCCAGAAAAGCTAAAGCAATCCTTAGCAAGAAGAGTGAAGCAGGGAGTATCAAAATACCAAATCTTCAACTATACTACAGAGCAATAATAACAAAAACAGCATTGTATTGGCACCAAAATAGACAGGTAGATCAATGATACAGAATAGAGGACACAGAGACAAGCCCACATAAATACAGGTATCTCATACTTGACCAAGGAGCCAACAACATGCAATGGAGAAAAGACAGCCTCTTCAACAAATGGTGCTGGGAAAACTGGAAATCCATATGTAGCAAAATGAAACTAAACCCATATCTCTCACCCTTTTCAAAACTTAGCTCAAAGTGGATCAAGGACCTGGAAATTAGACCAGAAACTCTGTACCTAATAAAAGAGAAAATAGGTCCAAATCTTCATCACATTGGCCTAGGACCAGATTTCCTTAACATGACTCCCAGAGCACAAGAAATAAGAGCAGGAATCAATGATTGGGATAGAGTCAAACTAAAAAGCTTTTTCTCAGCAAAGGAAACAATCAGCAACGTGAAGAGAGAGCCTTCAGAGTGGGAGAAAATCTTTGCCACACACTTCATACAGAGCACTAATCTCCAGAATCTACAAAGTACTCAAAAATCTTTACACCAAGAACACTAATAACCCAATCAATAAGTGGGCCAAGGAAATGAACAGACACTTTACAGAGGAAGATCTGCAAGCAATCAACAGATTTATGAAAAAATGTTCAACATCCCTCGTTATAAGAGAAATGCAAATCAAAACCACCTTAAGATTTCATCTTACCCCAATTACAATGTCTTTTATTAAGAATACAGACAACAACAGGTGTTGGCGAGAATGTGGGGAAAAGGGTACACTCATACATTGCTGGTGGGAGTGCAAGTTGTTGCACCCACTCTGGAAAGCAGTGTCTAGAATCCTTAGAAAACTTGGAATGGATCCATCATTTGACCCAGCTATCCCACTCCTTGGCCTATACCCAAAGGGCTTAAAATCAGATTACTACAGTGATGCAGCCACATCAATGTTCATAGCTGCTCAATTTACAATAGCTAGATTGTGGAACCAACCTAGATGTCCTTCAATAGATGAATGGATAAAGAAACTGTGGTATATATACACAATGGAATATTACTCAGCCATAAAGAAGAATAAAATTATGGCATTTGTAGGTAAATGGATGATGTTGGAGACTGTTATGCTAAGTGAGATCAGTCAATCCCCAAAATCCAAAGGCCGAATGATCTCTCTGATAAATGAATGATGTTGCATAATGCGGGGGGGAAGGGTGGCAAAAATGGAGGTAGGATAGATAGCACAGAGGGAGGGGAGGGGTGGGGTCAGGGGGGGGATGAGAAGAATAACAGAATGTATGACAGATACCATTGCCCTGTGTACATGTATGAATGCACAGATGGTGTGACTCTACTTTGTGTACAACCAGAGAAACAATAGCTGTACTCCATTTGTGTTCAATGAATCAATAAGTAAATTTAAAAACCCCACCCAGACCCAGAGGCTACAAATATCAATTCTACCTAAAACTCAAAGAAGGATTCAGACTAATTCTTGTTAAAATCTCACCCCCCAAAAAGAAAAATTCAACAAGAGGGAACATTTCCAAACTCATTTTCTGAGACCAGAATTATCCTGATATTGAGACCAAATACTGCAGGAAAAGAAACTTCTGGTTAATATTCCAAGGGAACACATATTCTGAGACCAGAATTATCCTGATATTGAGACCAAATACTGCAGGAAAAGAAACTGCTGGTTAATATTCCAAGGGAACACATATGAATATAACAAAATTCTAGCAAACCAAATTCAACAGCTCATTGAATACATCATGAAACTATGTTTCAACACACAAAAATTAATCAATGTGATAAACGATGTTAACAAAATAAAAGAAAAATAGCACATGATTATTTTAATAAATGCAGATAAAGATATTTGACAAGGGACAACATCCATTCATGATTAAAACTCTGAACAAAATAGGTATAGCAGGAACACAGTGAAGTTCTTATGTGAAAAGTCCACAGCTAGCATAATAATGAACAGGAAAATATCTGAAAACTTTTCTTCTAAGGTCTGATACAAGACATAAATGCCTTACTTCTCCACTTCTTTTCAAAATGGTACTGGAAGTCCTGGCCTGAGAATGTAGCCAAGAAAAAATTAAGTAAATTACATTCAATTTGGAAGAGAAAAATAAAAATAAAATGTTTATGGATGACATGATCGAGTACATAGACAATCCTAAGGATTTAACAACAGCAACAACAATAAAACCTATTAAAGTTAATAAGTGAACTAAGTTATAATATATATTAAAGTCAGGAAGTGAAATAGTCCAGCTTTGCTCTGTTTGCTCAAGATTGCTTTGGTTATTTGCAAAATTTAATGCATAAAATTTAATCATGTTTCTATACACAAGCAATGAATTATAAAAAAGAAGAAAACAATACTATTCATAACAGTAACAAAAATAAAATACTTAGGAATATATTTAACTACAAATATGAAACATGTGTGCACTGAAAACTGTATGACACTGGTGAAAAAAATTGATGATGACTCAGAAAAATGCAGATATCTATTGGATAGGAAAAATTAATGATGTTAAATTGTCTACAATATCTAAAATGGTGTATAGGTTCAAAGCAATTGCTATAACAATTCCAAAATTTTCTTTAAAGAAATAAAAAATCCTAAAATTCATAGGAACTGTTAAAGACATCAAATGATCAAAGCAATCATAAGCAAAGAGAAATGCTGGAGGCATTTCACTTCCCAATTTCAAAATCTATTACAAACCTATTGTAGGGCTGAGGATATAGCTCAGTTGGTAGAGTGCTTGCCTCACAAGCACAAGGCCCTGGGTTCAATCCCCAGCACTAAAAAAGAAAAAAAAATCTACAAACCTATTTTAATCAAATTAATTAGAACAAATAAAAAATAAAATGTAAAAAATGATTGGTATGGCCATAAAAACAGACATATGAAAGAAAAAATGAATACAGGGTCAAGAAATAAATTCACCCATCAACAATCAGCTGTTCTTTGACAAGGGTGATAGTAACACATAATGTGGGAAGGACAGTCCTTTTAATAAATGGTGTTGGAAACTAGATATATTATATAATATTAGAAACAACTCAAAATTGATGTAAGAGCTGAAACCATAAACTACAGGAGAAAAATATAAGGAAACAGCTTCTTGATGTTTGACTGGGCAATGATTTCTTGGATAATAACCACTAAAGAAATTGAAAGACCACATCACCATGCATAAGAATTCGCAACTCAATAAAAATACAGTAATAAAAATACAGTGCTCCCCTATAGAGAATGGCCATTTACTTTGTTGGCAGCACAATGGTGAAAACAGATCTGTTAAAGTTCATTTGATACAGGGTTGGAAATTATTATGCAATCTGGGGACCCGAAATTCAGTCTTTCACTTTAAGTTATAATAGGGTCACAGAGTGAGCAGAATAAAGTCATATGGTAGCCTAGGTCTTTTTCACTGTGGGTCTTCTGGATCTATAAACCCATTCATTTCATTCCCAAATTTATATTTAGAAAAGCATGCTTATAAGTTTTAAAACTCTGTGATACTGTTCCCCTGATTTAGAAAATAATAGCTAATGTAGTAGGAAGGACTGAAGAAAAACACTGAGAGTTGCTGAAGGAAGTGGAACCTACTGTATAAAACTTTCCATTTTGTGGCAGGGTGGTAAGTGATCATATACTCTATTTACTTGTTCTATGATTATTTTCTTCATGATACCATATATTCATGTTGATTATTTCATTATTTTCCTGTGATAAATCATCTTGTTCTTTTCTTTGTTATATTAATTGTACCCTTATTTAGCCTGAACCAGAAATATCCATGTTACTCAGTTCCTATATTCAATTTGTCATAAGATCCTAACAATTTTGTCATTGAAATTTTGCTTTTACTTCTTTTAATCCATTTCTATTGACAGTCATAAACTTAGATCTTTATCACATTCCAACTGACTAGTATCTCTGCTTTATTCTCCCTCTGTTACTCGCTTCTAACTCATGCTCTATTGTGCAGTCAGAATTCGCTTTGCAAAATTTTAAGACTTTACTGTCTACAAGGTAATGTATGAACTCTAAAGTGTAAATTCAAAGCCATTTTGAACCTGGACACAGTATAAATTTCCCATTTTTCTCCCTCTACCTCTTTCCCTTCCATTTTAATTGTTCATATTCCAGTCTTATTCATCATTATCTACAATGTACCTTTCTATTCCTACTTTCCATTTTATCCTGGAAAACCTTATTCAGATATTAACCTTCAAAGCTCTAATATTATCTCCATTTGAAGACATTGCATCTTACTCTTTCTTTTCTTACCCCCCACTCCCTCTACTCTCTTAACCCCAGCTGTTCCTGCTTTTCCCATACCACGCTGGCACATTACAACAGAAAATTAAACTTAACTGACTTAGTGAAATGATTATAGGTAAAGTGTGTGGGGTGAGCACTTGTCGCTTCTTTGCTGTACCACCCACATCTGGGTGAACTTTATGAAGCTTCCAAGCCTCTGCGTGTTCATTTTCTTAACATCAAAATTTAGATTAAAATATATCCCTTCAGAGGACTATTGTGAAGCTGTCATGAAATAATGAACATCAAGCAGCTTTCACTGATGCACAGTGATTGTACAATTTAGCTTTTATCATTGCACTCATATTTTATATACACATGTGTATATAATATTATCATACATATATTTATGCGTAAATAAGGACAGAGAATTTATCTGCTGAACTGCAATCTCTCTGAAAGTTTCATATTTAACTCTTATTACCCCAATCTCCTGCAAGATGAACAAAGAAGATCTCTATAGATGTCTGGCAAAACAGTATCTTTTTATATCCCATTTTATTTTTGAATTATAGTCAGTGTTCAATACATGCAGCTTACTTACTGACATATGTATTAGCAACATGTGTGGCTGAGTTCTAATTCATGGAATTTACATATGATGAAATTGGGAAAGGAGGACCATATACCTAAACACCTAAAATGAACAAAATAAAAAGAAGATGAAAGCGGAGGCTCTGCTCACTCAGAAATGATGGAAAGAGTACATTACATTAGATTTATGAAGTGCAGAATTATGACATTGATACATGTACTACTAAAAAGTACAAGATACATAAGGATATACAATATTAATTAAATTGTGATAGAAACAGAGCAGGAAATAACTTTTTCCATTTCAAGCACTTGTTTTTTGTTAGTATATTAGGCATTTTCTAAAACTTAGAAAAATCAGAAAAAAATTAACTTTTAACTATAGGTCTATCCCAGATGCTTCAGTAGGTATTAAATCATTAGAAATTATTTTAAGTTTACTTAAGTTTACAATTAGCTAATTGTAATGGACGAAAGCATATATGGTCTAAACAACTTAGCACTAAAACTTTGACGGAAACTTTGTTAGATACTTTGTATCATTGGGCTTGATTTGTGAGTATATCAAAGCAAGTCTTCTTTGAAATGCCCTTATGCTTAAAATCTGTCTCTGTTGCTGGGTCACCCTGTCTCAATTTCAAACACTTTTTAAAATTTTTAAATTGATTCTCTGATGTCACATTTCATCTTACCTTTAAATAAGTTTTTCTCAAATTTGAGTATTTTTTGGCTTGATATGACAAGCAATATTTAAACTAGTAATATATGTCTAGTCACAATGTACTTGCACATTTTTAGAAGACTGCATTTATTAAACATTTTTTAGCAAGTCACATCTTGCAATATTTAAAAAGCATGTAAAATTCATCTATAAATGTGATATTAAAGTTTAGTAATACTGAAAATTCCACTTTGCACACTTTATTGAGGAAACACCCTCTATTGGAAGTCATTTGCATATGTTTTCAAATTTGTTCCAGTTTAATCATTTTTTTCTTATGTTCAGCATAGCTTCAATGGTGCTGAATCACTGATTCATTCAAATAGTGATCGACTTCGCCATGCACCATATGTCTGTATGCATATATTACATACATGTATGTATATAGTACCTCTTTTAATAAACATTTAGGTTTAAATAATATCCATGATTGTTAATAGATCTTCCAAATATCAATTTCAATCAAAATGTGAAAGTGTTATAAAAACTCTCACTATGCAAAACAAAATTTTTGTCAATTGCAGTAAAAGAGCTACTTAGATGGGCTGATCTAAGAGTATTTTAAAAGGGTTCAATTCGTTACTAACCAGCAACGTTCTACATTTTCCTCCATGTAGCCCAAGGAGAAGTTCAAATTTGCATGCAAATTTGTCATTATCCTGTAATGTCATGATGCTCAGATGGGATATGGCAAGCCCACATTTAGCACATTCTATGTCGACAGTACAATCTGGACTAGCTGGTCTGTACGTGACTGATAGGTGAACAAACTACTATATACCCTGTGAGTTGCAGCAAAAGTGCTGGGAGGTTGCCATCTCTTTTTAATAGGTGAAGATGTGGTATCGGTCATAGTCAGTGGAAACCCCATTTCTTGGGAAGTGTTTGAAAAATCTCAGGTTAGCAAAAATGAAGCAAAAGAAAACTTTTTGATTACTGCCTACCTTTACCCTGCCCTACCGATACTCAGCATAGGTAGAAGGTGGCCCCACCATGACATAAAAAAATATTATACTTATGCATAGTTGCATTTTTAAAGTGTTTTTTATATCTTCAGGTTTTCATATGTTTGGAGAGATTTAGGTGAATTACATTTGTCAATCTTCCAACCTCTCACAGTCTCATCTTGCTCTGTGTTTCTAATACTATTCATTACTTTGCCCATGATTGTCAGACTTTAATAAAAAATTAAAAGTTATCATGATGCCTTTTGTCATGGCATTGCATGTTCATTAATAGACTGAAATGACTGTCCTTTTCCAGAAAATTGGGGAAACTGTTGTCATTTTCACACTACTTTCGTGAATTCACTTGAAAATTGAGAAAAGTGTTCCAGTGGAGGCTGGGAAAACCCATGATGAAAGGAAAGCAGAAACTAACCCCCAAGTGCTTCCCAACAAAGAACTCTATTTCTTTAAATAAAATTATATGGTGTCTTCCATATTTAAAAGCTTATGGCTAAGGATAACTTTTATAAAATGATCTGAAGATGAAAACATTAGTAGCACACTTTATTGTTTGTATTATTCGTGTATGTGTTTGGTGGGAAGGTAAGAATTATGAAGTTCAAGGAAGGAAAGAAAATGAAATATTTTCATGATAGTGAACTATCAACGCAAAAAGATGATGCAAATTGCACTCACCCTGTTTGCATTGCAACTATTTCATCCAGATAAGAAATTAAAAGAATAGAGATTATCAGTTAAAATAACTGCCCCTCTTAGCTCTAGTTTGTCTATCAACTTAAGAGGGCAGAAGCCCTCCTACCAGACAAATTATAATCCATGCAACAGAGATCATGGCTAGAGTTATCCCTGTGTTCCTTGACTCAAAAACCAATCCACTACCTCTAGCATAATTAAAAATTAAATATCTCTTAATCACAGCATTAACTATGAAGAAATGGACAGACATAATTACATACTGAAATAGTCTATGCTCTGCAAATTCCAATATTAAGATATTTCAAAGGAATGTGGCAAAAAACAATGTCACATTACTCTACAATTCATTAATAAGCATGTTTTTTATGCATTATTCTTCATGCTGTATTAACATGTGACAGGGGTCAAGATTACATTAAATTATAGAATAAATTACTGTAGTTAACAGTGGCATTTGACAGTTTTATGGTTAAATGCTGTTCTTAAACTTGTTCTGCACAAGTTCTCTTTTCCCCTCCATTTAAGTGCTTTTTATTCTTACCTTTTCCATTTAGAAAAACTGATTTTACCCAAAGCAAATATAATATGTGGAATTTTAGTTTTTTGGACTATACTACCTTGTTAAACTAAGATGATGCTGTAGAAGGGAAAGATCCTATTGTTTATCTAAAATAAAAAAAGAACTATTTTAAAGATTCAGTCTCTTTTTCTTTCAAAGACGAATTTCTAATTGTGTACCTAGAAGGGTGACTGAATTTTATAGAGGATGCACTTAATGATGTTTTATGGCTATGCGGTCCAATGTAGATTTTGGATTCATTATGATTATAAACTAGATAGATGTCTGATGTTTAAAAGTTATTGAATGTTTAATGCTGATAATATTTAGAAAGATTTTGCCATTTTTTAGCATGAATGTAGGTTCAAGTTAATGTTTAAAATAATAGCATGAGCATGTTGTGCTCTAGAAACTGTTTTTGTGTACATAAAGCTGTCTATTGCTGCAAATAGATATATGTGTATGTATATTATATATATGTATAGATGTGTGTTTATATATGTATGTAACTAAATTGAAATAGCTATATCTGCTTTAAAATATATTAGAGAATTTCACAGAGCTTTGGGTTTTTGATGTTGTTTGTACTAAGCACCCAACCATTTTTCATTTTCCATCATTAACTGAGTGCAGCTTTTGACCTTAAAAGGGTAGCATTTACATAGGAAAGCTCATCTTACCAGGATGCGTCACAATATTCCCCTAAAGGAATAATACATACTGCAAATTACTAGAAAAAGGTCACTATTGTATTAAGTTAAATACTGTTTTTTTAAAAAAAATTCAGACAGGTATTAGCTTTTGAGTGAGAAAACTTTAAAAATTATGTATTTCCAAGCTTCTTCTAATCTACATAAGACTATTTTAGAGACCATTAAAAATTGAAAGTTTTATTTGCTAAAGCTTACCAATTTTGCATGGTTTTAGATCTGCATGTGTAGTACAAAGTGCTCAGCATGAATCTCATGAATTATGAGCAAAATATTACGGATTTTTTCTGGAAAAATCTGATTATTAATTTTTAAAAGGTTTTAAAATCTTCTTTACTCATGGTATTATTGTAATCAAATTTTATTGCCTTATGTTTTTGAATAATGAGGCAAATATTACTAATCAGAGATTTATGTAGAAATGAAAAAAATCTGAACAATTGTGATTCTATCTCACACTTTCTTATTTGTAATAAACATTCTGTAATTGTTATATAGAGCCCTGCATCTAAATTTAGATTTTTAAGCTTCTTGGTGTTAGTTGGGTGATTTTTCAAATCAACATAAGAATAAGGTAGATTCAACTTCCTTATTTATATGCAGTAAATATTTAATATTCTTTTTTGAAAATAATGCACTACAGAAGATTTCATAGTTGAATAATAAATTTCCAAATTACACAAAAGTGTAGAAAATTATGCCTCAGAAAAAAATAAGGTTCTTTAATAAGACACTGATGTTAATGAGATGGAAAAGGGAATTCTAATTTTTTTTTCTGATCTTGAATAGGATTAAAAACATAGATGAATGGACAGTCTTTTAAATGAATTAACAACTTTCATATAATTAATTTTTTTCTTTCAAATAATTAATCAGTGTGTACAATGCAGAGTTAGGCGTTTGGAATGGATAATGAAGTTCTGAAAAACTCAGAATCTAATAGATTCGAAAGCATATTATTATCAAACATACAAGTTACAATATATAGATGCACTCTGTGGTATTATTTACAACAGATACCTTTGCAATAACTTTCAGTGACTGGTGATACAGTGAATCAACTGTCAAAACTGGGAAGAGAGGTTTTCCTTTTTTAAAGAAAAACAACAATAAGTTGATAATAGGACAAAATTACCTGTATACTTTAAATGTCAAGTTATCAATTAGAAAGCATTCAAGATTTAGGTGGCTGTTTACACTGTGATCCTAAACATTCAGTGACTTCTCAGTTGGAATGGTGAGAAGGACAATAGAGGAATCAGATAATACTTAGACCTTAAATAGAGTGACGTTAGAGGAAGGAAGTGATTCCATTGGCATATTCTAGAAAAGCAAAGGCTTTTTTGAGAAGTGCTAACTCTATGTCATATGTTTGCACAAAGTTGAGGAGCTGGGAACTTCTCTGTATAACTTCCACAAACACCACACATCAAACCCCTTGTAACTCATGTCTATTCTCTTCTGCTTTGTACCTGCCCTTTTATGTGATATAGTTTTGTGTTTTTGCAAAATTTTTTAAAAACCAATATGAATAACTGGGTTGAATTTTAAATTAAATAATAGCATCTTATCAATTTTAAGAAAAATAAAATAATGCTTCCACAATAGAAGAAACTAATTCAATTTAGGATAAAAATTCTGCCCATGTAAGCAAATAAGGTCCTGTCTACTCAATCCTCATATTCATTACTGCTATGTTCATCACATTTGATTTGCAGCCAGAGATCTGAAATACCTTTAATCAATAGGCATTTCACCAGACACAAACACATCTAAATATTACTTGTTGACTTTTTGCATAAATATCTGAAGTGCAGAATTCTGAACTTCACTTCTCTGGTCACATCACTTAGAAACATCTATATTTTACAGTTTCTTAACAAATATTTTCTGCCACAGAAGTAATTTTTGTTCATGTCTTTGACTTATATACTTCACTGAGTTTGCCTTCTGTGATTTTCCAGATCTGTGATTCTTTGCCATCATTTTCACCATTTAAAGTATGTTCATGTGTGGGGCTGCCGATATATCTGTGTTTCAGCTATAATCTGAATGTCAGAAACTAAAATCCTGTTGGTGTGTCTGCATTGGTACAATGTACAACGTAAGCATCTAAACATAGCTACTCACAAACACCAAAAAAGTCAATATAAATGTAGAGCCTTGACTTGCAGACTCAGCTTCTCATTTAGACATTTGCAGATAGATGGTGATTCTTTAACATCAGATGAGACAGGTCGATTCAAGTGTGTAAAAGTCACCTTGCTGTTTCTGCTCTGCCAGTGAAGAAATGTAGTCACAGATTCCACCAGTTGTCTTCAAACTGTTATTCACCTCATTAGCATTTACTCAGCACATGTAGTCAGCTAAATGTAGTACTTAGCACTTTCTCCAACAGCTTTAAGTTCATGAAAAAAGAATTCTCGTGTATCCTAGTATAAGAAATCCCTCACTTGGTTGTGATTTTAAATAGAAAGTCAGACTGGAAGAAAAACATACATGTTCTGTTAAATGTGTGTGTGTGTTGCAGGGGTGGGGGGTAGATAGTTAGATATATAGAGTCAGAGTCAGAAAGAAAGAGAAAACATAATGAGACAGATCACTCTCAGAAGTTCCAAGAACAACAGACAAATGCAAAACAATTTTACCTGTTCTGTGAACTCCATTTCTTCTCTAATCTCCCACTCCTGCCCCTAGAAGGTGAAATAAAACACTGATTTAAGTGAATAGAAGACTGCTGGTATTAGAAGTCCTGGTAAAATCAATTCCTTTCCACAGTCACTGAGAACCAGAGAAATTGTAGAGGTCAGGGAAAGGTAGTGCAAACAGAACAAGGACTCAAAGTGAAAAAGTACACATTATCCCCCCTCTGCTTGGATGCTTAAGTGTTCTCACTCCTCTGTGCAAACACAAAACACTATCCTATTTTCTAATGTTCTTAATTCTGATATCAGTGCAATAAGAACAAACATGCACTGGCATGCACAAATTCTTTAAATTGGTATTAGTCAGGCATTTATGATCTGATGGTTCTACCCTCTATCACCAAACATAGGATATTAGCTTCTGTTGTAACACCCTTCTTTCTTATTTCAGGTGTTATCTACACATATCCTAACTCTAATACACACTAAAGAATGTTATCATTGTTTTCTGGAATAAAAATTTGAGATATTTTGAGATATTTTATGGTTTTGATGTACAATTTTGTTTCTTAATGTAACTGTTATAAACTAATGCTTTTTTTGCTCTTTTATCCCCTTTTGGTGCAGAATCTTTATTCAAAATGGACACATTTTAGAAAAAAGTTAAACCAAAATTTTTTAATTGCATAAAGAAATTTTGTTGTCTCTGTTCTCAAAAATGATTATGCAAATATGTCATAAAATGTAGCATAAAAATGATATTAAGTGGATTATCATGTTCACTGCACAATGTTACTTATATAATATATAATATAGATTCATATATATAAGCGATCATTTCATATAAACTACCTATGCACAAAAAAGTATAAAATGCTACTTTTTATTTTATATCTGCATTACTTCAGTTTGGGAAAAGGACCTCATTTTTGTGCCATCCCCTTCCAAACTCAGGCAGTTGCTTGTGGATGTACCTTTGCTGCAACCATCCTTTATACACCCATGTCTCTAATAAGGACCACAGTATTCACAGTGGGTGGGGGCGAGGGTCTGTCAAACTTTCATATCTGCTTGTTTGGAAAAAACTAAAGATGCAATAAAATATATTAAAGAGATATGTACAGTGTACTTAAAATTATGAATCTGTGGTAATACAATGACTTTATTCATTTATTTTGCTGAGGACATTTTTATTTGATTCCATTGTATGAGAGAAAGTAAGTCAGACGTGATAATTATGTTTCATCCAATCTTTTCAGAATGGATGAGGTGATTTATTTCTGATAAGAATGAACGTTCTTAAATGTTCTCGGCCTACATGCAAGTTTCAAATTTTTAAGAAAGAAATCTGACAGTAACCACTCTTATATCAAATTGAAGCAATATATCCAGGTGATCCTCATTTTTCTCTGATTCCATATTTGGGAATTCACCTACCTACTAAAATTTGTAGCTCCAAAGTTAATACCCCAAGTACAGTCACCCATGGAAATGTGCAGGCTGGTGAGAAATCTGAGCTCCCTGACCAGTATGTTCCCAGCTGAGGTGGACAAGTAGCATTCTGGTTCTAGTTGCAGCCGACTTTTCTGCAGTCTACTTGTGCAGGGCACATTTTTTCTTTGTGGCTTCTGTCGGTGATTTAATTGTTCAAAATGTCGACCAAGTTTATTGCTGAAGTGCTCTCTAGTGCTTCTACATGCAAAAAATGTGAAGTTGTGATGTGCCTTATGTAGGCCATACCTGTGTTAGATGAGCTTGGCACAGACATAAGTTACAGTGTTGCTGTACATGAGAATCGGCATTATATATTAAATAGTTTTTTTTTTAAACAGACATACATATAAAATAAGGTTATACATTGATCAGTTGACCAAAATGTGACCAGTAACTTAAAAATATCTCACAGGAACCTAACTCTATTTCTTCTAAGAGCACTGGTTCAAAAAAAAAACTACTATTCACTAAATGTGATAGCTTTATAAGGCAAAATTACCAAGGATAATGAGAATGACTGTCATTTATTTTTTATTTTTCCTATTAAACTGTCCAGGACATGGTAACTACCTTCCAATATCCTAGGGATTCCTTTCTAAACTTCAGTTCTTTTTAAACTCTAAATATGTCATGATTGCAGAGATCAAAAACACCACTTATGGAATGATGTAGTTAGTGATAATATAGATGTTTATTTAATATTTCAAACATGGAAAATATTTTTTCATGAATTGACATCTGTCAAGCACTTTAGTAAACTCTGTTACACCAAAATATGAGTGACTTTCTTCTTAGAAAGTTTAGGTTGGTAACTTTATCCAAGATAAGTTAAACATATCATTCAAATGTCACAGAAATACATGTGAACACTAAATTTCATGTTAAAGAGTAGATGCACACACCAGTGTGTTTGCATTGTGATGAAAAAGAAGCTCTAAGTGTCTTTTCCTCAGGCTGGGATTTGGAGGGAGAAGAGAAAATTGGAGTGATGTAGAGGAAGAGATGAACTTTCCACCTAGAGGCAGCAGTGTTAAGAGGTGCTGGGGAAGGACACTGGGTACAGGATGAGCATTGAAGGCTGAGAGTTAGGAGAGAAGGAAGGAAGTGGCATGACAGTTGCGGGATCTAAAGTACAGGCAGTGTAAGCTTATAGAATCTTCAGGCCATTTAAAAAGTTTCTATTACTTTCACATGCCATGGAAGGCCTTAGAAAGATTGTATTAGGAAGGATTAATGAGTATGTGTTTTGGAAAGGTGCCATAAATCTCTGGGTAAGAAGCGGATTGGACAAGGACCAGTGTGGGTGTAGGTAGTTACTCTAGAGGCTCTTACACCAGCTTGGAAAGGACATGATGAATGGCTTGATGTGGTGAGTACAGGTAGAGAGGAAAGTGGACAGATTTGAAAAGTGTTCAAATTCTTGAGAAAAGCAACTGCCCCTCGTGGCAATTATCCCAATTTTGTACTTCAAGTAACTGAAGCTAAAGAGGTTAAAAAAATGTAGGGATTACAACCCATAGATTTTTTTGTTTTTGTTTTTTTACTTCAGATTCATTACCTAACTTCTGTCATTATTAAGGGATCCAAATCCCTTCAGAGAGAATCTGATAGCTGGGAAATCTACCAGGACAACATAATTCTAATCTCACCTCTGTCTTGCTCTCTCCCAACACAAAAAGACCTTCCTAATTAATATTTAGGGACAAATTAATTCAAGACTCAGTGTTTGAATATCCTCAGTGAACTTTTCACAGTAGAGAAAGTCACTTGTAGGTTCCTGGTGTTTACTTCTGTTTTTATTTTTCTCATAAGCAAGTTCTGAACAAATGAGAGGGAAAAGAGGATGAAAATAGTGTCTTGGGAGGAGGAAAAGTACATGATGAGATTAAAGAGGGATTCCTTACAGCTCATGTGAACGTAAAATTTTCAACAAGGATTTTCATGATTTTAAATATTTTCTGAGAGGGACAGTTATTTTTACATATACATTTATTAAAATATTGCTTCATAAATTTATTTTGGAATACTTTCAGATCCTTAGAGAAGTTGCTAAGGTAGTCCAGAGAGTGCGCATTTTCCCACTATAGAACTTCCTGTAATGGTTAATAGCTTTTATTGTCATAATAAAAATGATATCTTAAATTATAAAAAGTATAAATTAACATCAGTACTGTTCTATAATTGAAATGCAGATATTGTTCCTATTGCCCAAGTTTTATGATGCTGTCAGGATCCGATCCAGGATACCATATTGTGTTTAACTGCCATTAAATTTAGTTCTCTCCAATCTGAGACATATTCTCATGAAGGAATTGTTTTTCACATTCTTTAAGCTTTCAAAAGGTACCACTGAGGTATTTGCAAATGTCTCTTAATATGGGTTGAATGTTTTCTCTTGATTCAAATGATATGGATTCTGAAGAAGAGTATCACAAAGATATTTCTTCTTAACATATTAGATTGGGGGTGCTGATAGCAACATGCCTGAGTATTGCTAAGGTTATCGCCAGCATTTAGTTGAGATGGTGCCTGTTAGGCTTCTCCACTACAAAGGAATTCCTTTTCCTTTTCTATGCTCTATTCATTGTGTGAATGATGTCCAGTCCCCGTTTGAGGAAAGTGGAAATAAAATTCACCTCTTGGAAAAAGAATACAAGAATAGGGGGACCTGTGTTAAAATCACCAATCAATAAACATTTGGGGGGAGATTCTTGGAGGATGTTTCTCTCTAAATTCCTCTAATGTTGATATTCATCAGTCAATGTTGCCTGCAGCAATTATTGTTCTTATGGTGCTTTTCCAATTCCCTTAGTCCTTTCACATTTATTAATTATAATTCTGTGAGGAAAATCATCTCTGTGAAGATTTTTTTGTCAGGTGATGGGTTGGGTAGAAATTCTATCACTCTAGGTTACTCCTTCAAATAAACATTTAAAACATTGTAATACCTTTGTTTTCATGACCTACTATTGGGAATTGATACAACCAAGCCTCCCTTGTATTAAAACACAAGAAAGGTCTTAATACAGAAAGACAAGCATGGTATTCACACTAAAGCAGTCCAGGGCTTTGGGTGGAAACTTTGTCTTCTATTTTGCTTTCATTCATAATATTGGGCAAAAGTATGCATCTCACATGACCTGATGCTCAGCCACTGCTGCTCCAGTATAATGTGTTCTAGAAGAAATGTTAGTAGGCTATGCCTGGTTCAAACAGGCAATGTAATTCTCAAGAACAATAGGAAAAGAGGAAGAAAATGTGTTGTCAATAAAAAATAAACTTATAAGCAACAGAAACTAAATCACAGCATATCCATGAATACATTTATGAACTCAACTCAATTTTTAAAACCTTTCTCACTCTTCATTCTGAGTTGTGCAACAGTTTTGTTCTCTGAAAATGATGCAGTATGAACACGGACATTTTTATTCACCATAATAAATTAGTGGACTGTAATGTGGGATAGTGGTAATGGCAAGGTCTATGAAGAGAAAGGAATATAGAGAAGAGGAAGAGATGTTACATGATTTTTCTGTTTGATACACTGTAAAACTTCTGTGGTTCATTTGAGGAACACTAAAGTCAAGCTTTGTACTACTCTTGAAGACTTCTGAAATTGAACTGAAGTTTCTTTGACTGTAAATTTGTGCCAAGGCTAGTGTCAAAGAAATAACAAGAAATTCTATTTTAGGTGGGTTACAGAAACAAGTGTTGCCAAGAAGCTGATATGCTCCTCAAGCAGTTACAATGAAATGATTTCACTTTGTTTCTCTACAACATCTCTTACCATTTCCCATTATGGGTTCTCCCTGCCCAATGCATGGGTTTACTAGGGATCCTTTAAGAGATGCCATTCTCTCTTTTGAGACTCTCTCTTCCAGTTTTCTGACAATTCAAGTTCTAACCATTCTCAGAAGGGTATATATGGTATAAGAGCCAACAACATTTTTCAGAAAGTTGCAATCACTTGCACTGACTGAGAAATATCCTGGTGCAGAGTGGTCACAGCAACTTACTAAAGCTGACCCACACCTTGCTTTGCTCACAAGGCCTATCGTTTTAGGAACTAACACACAATGTTTCATTCAACTCTGAATTTACAGAGAAGTTGAGTTTGCTTGACATTTCTCTGCCAATATAAACGCATTATTGATTGGAAATATACTTTCCCTTTTTAATTTAAAATAAGAAATTAAATAGGTGAAATGTTTAGTACAGCACCTGTCAACTCCCAAGAATTCACTTTTTGTAATGTCCACATAGTAGATCCTTAAGTACTTGCTTGATTGACTTGAGGAAAAGAAAACTAGACATAAGTGGAGATGAAATAGACCATAAAGAGAAATATCAGGATATCTTAGTATTCAAATGTCACATTTAGCTATACCTTCTTATCTAAAAGCTTTGTCTTTGTCTCATTTTGTAGTTCCTATATGAGAAAACTCTCTTTGTATGTAAATTTGAAAATTGGTACAACAAATTCTGAGTGAGAAAAATTATGAGGCACATGCCTGTAAGTATCACTAAAGGAAAGCAATTGTGAATTTCAGATACCTTTGTATAGTGTTATGTAAAAACCAATTTATTCTCTTCCCAATTCATAATATCCTATTACTCATTCAGTTCTGCTAATTCTTCTTCCATGATCTGTATCAAATACATTTTTTTTTCACCATTTCTTCAGCCATTGTATTATTTGAAGCACAACTGAGGCACTGAAATAGCTTTCTTCCTAGTTTTGCTACCTCCAATCTCACCTGTGTCATGTGCAGTTTCCTTTTGGGAATAACTGGGTTGCTTTAAAACAAATCTATTCATCCCAGTTCCCAGATTATGTGGCTTGATGTTAAACCATTGCTTTCAGAGAGGGTAGTTATATAATTAATTCTTAATATAAATTGGACATTTTTTTTTAGAAGGACAAATAATGTCAAGCAGCTATATTCTATACACTGTCAGGCAAAATTGATCCATTTTATATTAAAGAACTTAGAGTCCAATGGTTTGGACCTGAATTGTGCTTATTACTACTTATGTTTCGGATGCCCTCAAGGCAACTTTTGTGAGTCTCACTTTTCTTGTAATAGCACCTACCTTATCGTATAGCTGAATATTGATGAGAAAACATGTGTGTAGTATTCAGTGTCCTTCCCAACAAATAAGAAGTTATTAACAAATGTTACCTTTAAATTTTATTGAAGTGAAATAACATTTCAAAACCAACCACAAAGAAAGAGATATATTTTTATTCAGTATATGAGGAAACTCTCAACTGAATATTTCCATCTACTAATCCATAATATTACTAATAATATAAAACCATTTAAAAATCTATGTGTTTAAACAGTACTTATATGTCATATATACCCTAAGGTGATAAAATATGTATTGAACCTGTTTTCCACCCATAAAAATATGAAGGCAAAACATTTACACACATTTGATCTTATGAAAAAATTAGAGATTTTATTTGACCCTATTAGCTATGATCCACTGCTCAACTGACAGCCAAGACTATCAAAAATTCATAAACTTACAGTCTCAGGAGAGACCAAGAGTAATCAAGGGAGTATCAAGGAAATTAGGGCCCAAAAACTGTTTCTATATTTGTTCATGTGGTAATTACTCACCCCTCCCTGAAGGGTTTGGTAGAAAAAGCGAGTTGTATGTTGGCTTGATGATAATTCCTCTTATCTCTCAAATGCATCCCACCTTTTCTTTCACCTGTCACTGGGTAATTTCACATAGACACTGTTTCTCTGTAAGATTTTTGCACAAGCCTTTGGAGTTTTTGTTTTTCAGTTTATTCTCCAAATGAAATTCTACACTGATGGCAGAAGAGTGTTTTTAAATATAATTTTGATAATACCACACTCCTGTCTCAAAACCTTCACTAGTCTGCTACCATTTTTGGCATGAGGTATAAAGTCCTTCTAACAAAGCATGAGTCACTGGTCATTTGGCTCTGACAACTCAGTTGCTTTATTTCTCAGCATTTTCATTTCGTACTGATGCTCCAATTTTTCCAAATGATTTGCAAGTTTACAAATTTCCTTTGATATTTCAGGTCCCTTTCCTCTTCCCTGCTTTATGTTCCTGTTCTGCCTGACAAGTAAGAACTATTACTATTACTATTTATATTTCAGGAAAAAACTTATGCAGTGATCTCTTTTTTGATTCCAGCTACAGTGAATGTGACTTTATGTCTCTAGAGTTTGAAAGAGAAAAAAAAGATTTAAATATGCTTTATGTGTTCTTCCCTAAAACTGAATTGTTTCTTTACTGTGCTTTTGCATATGTGTGTGCATTAAAGATACAAAAATTAGACTGGGTTACATTCCTCTGTTTCTACCATCTTGGAATGCATCTCCTTTTCATTAACACTGTATTAAGATGTGTGAATTGGGGTTCGTAAAGACAAAATAATGTCTTTCATTTCAAGTACTCAGCATAGTACTTGGTGCATACTAGGCTTTTGACAAATAGCATTTTCCTCCTGATTCAACCACTCAATGGAATGGAACATTCTCCTGACTGATTTGAATTTAAAATAAGCATAATTAAAAATGATGCCATGACCAAGTAGAAAAGACCATTCCTAGTAGGGAAAAAAAAAGAAAAGAAACTAAAAAAAATTGGGGGGACACCATTTGAACACACTTTGGTTCACATGAAAGAAAATGCTACTTCTTTATTTTCTATGAATGATATGATTTATTGTATTTGACTCATCCTATGGCTTGACTCCTTGTTGATGGAGTTTGGGGATAAAGATGTCATCTTGAAATCTAACTTTTTTTTTTTTTGTCCTTCATGTTGCAACTGTCAGTACTGCAAGACAGTATCTAAATGCTTCTGGCTTTCTATGGCTTCATGATAAAATGTAACTGAGTCTCAAGATCCTGTGTTTTGTCTGTAGTACTGCCTAGTCATTTACTTTCTCTGTGGCAGATTGTCTCTCTGGTCGAGTTCCTGGGACCAGTGCACTTCTGGCCTCTGAGATGCAGGTGATGTGTGTCAAAGTTGTTCTCTTAAATCATAGTATGATGGGATTTCCTTGCTTTAATAGCCTCTCATTGGCTTTTATAGGAACTTCACACCTCTCTGAATTTTCTAGCCATTTCTGGGCTCACCACCTGTGTCCTTTGCGCCTTAGTACAGTGGCCCCGTGTTAGAAATGTTAGTTTTCAACTCAGTTACTTTTATTTTCCCCTAAGGTACTTTCACATTGCAGATTTCTAGGTCTGGCAGGTTTCACCTAAACCCAGTTGCCAGAGCATGAGCCCTGTGGAACAGAAGAACATTCGCATACATCAGACAAAGAAACTATTATTCACAGATTGGAAGCAAGAATCTACAGAAGCCTTAGATTCATGGCAAGCCTGTTCCCCAAGGCTCAGGAAGGCTACCTAGGATGGATGGAGTCTCATTGGAACATGCCTCACTTGTACTTTAGCTAAAGAATTCCAAAAGCTCTCTATCCTTTGTTTTATGTCCCAGGTGCAACTTGACTCTTTAAAAGAATTGTAAGACATCTAGATCTAGAAGGGATAAGGACAAAGCCTGATTACTCCAGATAGTTCCCTCTTATCTAAGGATATTGCATTATCAGCACATTCCATAATTGTTCTGAGAACTATAAGCAGAAGGCAAGTGGAACTTGACTGTCCAAGGCTCCAGGGACTTTGCTCTTACACACATCACATGATATTCTTTTCTAGCCTTCATGGAAGTCTGAGAAGTGGGTGAGAGCACTGGTTCTTTCTAAAGTGCTCTTCTGTTCCTTTTACCGCATAGCAGCTATCCTGGGTTATCATAGAGCCACCCTGCACATCAAGTTTTCCTCAGCATTGCAAAGAGTGTCCCAACAAAAGCTTCCTCTGGTTTGGCATTTACTACCTCCTGTCAAATTACTTAGGGATTCTGCACCAGTTAAAAGAAATGAGAAAATTTACATTTGATAACTTGCTTTACATACCTCTATCTCTTATATTCTTCCATATTCCACAAAGCGATAAGTGTTCTACTTCCTATAAGTATTGGATAGGATTTATTGGGTAGGATTTGCTAAGAGTGTATCTTTTTCTTTCCAAGGTAGGAAGTGAATAAGGCAAATACTAAACTTGGCTTGTATTACTTGACTATAAGTAATATATTTAATTTGAAATAATGAATTATGTGTGTATTTATTAGTGTTAAAAGGTCAAAATTCACACTCATGTAGGCTTCAATGAAAGAGAGATGCAGGAAGGGAAATTTTCTTATTGATAAAGGAGTACACATTGAAATACACAATATTTCAAAAATATTGTCTTCATTTATGTACATGTTCCATATGTAAGACAATGGAACAGAGATCAATTTATATAAAAGTGACCATGTGATTCAATTATATAGAATGACTTCGGATGCTAATGGTATGTAAGAATGATAGTACTACTGTCAATTTAGTCATTAACCTTCTGTCCTAGTGTAAGCTATAATGCTGAACTTTTGAAAACCAAGCAATCAAGAATCAGCCAACTAAACATATCAACTTATTCAACATGGGGACTACTATTTTTCCAAGTAGTTGATAGAATTATTTCTCTTTTGGACCTACTAGCAAATAAAAGAATAGAGTTGAAGAATGAGCTCTTGCATTATTTTATGTGCAACTTTTTGTTATGTATGGTACGTAGCTACTAAAAGTCACAGGACTAATTAGTGGCAGGTTTATGACAAAAAGAAAAAAAACAATGCTCCTGATTCAGTAACCAAGAATTTTTTCTTAGGTAAGTTTGTGATTCTCTTCTGTTTTATTTTTCCCTTTCAAATTCACTTTTGTATAATTTAGAATTTTCTTCCTCTTCAGTTCATTCAGCATCCAAGTGCTCCACTACCTATAGCCTAATGTCATCTACTTGGAAAATCAGTTCCTACTAAGTCAGGCCCCAACAGTAGTGTGTCATAGAGTTTTGTTTTTTCTCATTTAAACATATTGTGGTCCATAAAATAATAGTTGAATTATTTTTCTTATATTGTGATTTATATGTGCTCGCGCTTTTAAGGAAAAACTGACATAAAGAATTTAACAACCATTCATCTTCCACAAACTTAGTGACCCTGACATATTTTTCATAAATATGTAGGAAAATTATAGGAATTTCCTTCATATTTAAGCCCTGGTATGGACAACAGCATTTAAAATTTTTTTAGCAATAAATATTATTTAGCAAAAGACTCTAATACATTTAATTTGAAATAATGAGTTATGTGTGTATTTATTAGTGCTAAAAGGTCAAAATTCACACTCATGTTACCATGTATATCATGTTATGTGTACAGAAAGGAAAAAAATGAAAAGAAAAGGAAAAACTGTCTGATGTTGTTGAATTATATTAGAATAAAATTATTACTTCATGTCTTCACAAAAGACATTTTGTAACATTTAAGATTTCTGCTAATTGCACAAGGTACATTATCATGCAAAAGAATGTTAGTGAAGGTTGAAAAGGACAAACCAACTATTCTCGTACATCACCATAATTATGCAGCCCCATGTTCGAACAATTACATTTATGTAGACCCACTGTTAAAATCAATGTTACTTGTACAGCTAGTCCTTAATCAATGAAATCAGTCAATTTACCATGGTCACATCCTTCTTCTTAATTAAGACAGTGATATCTCTGGAGCGCAGGGTCTCAAAGAGATAAATAAGTACAGAGGTTGGGAAATGTCAAAGAGGTGACTCCCTGATTTTACTCCTGACGAACTTGGGAGGAAATAAGACAGTTCCTTCAGTTCAGGGAAGCAGCACAATCTTCTAAAGAGATGGCTTAGCATTCATTAAGAAAAGAGCAGGTAGTAGTGTCTGACAGAAATAGCACTAATGAGCAAAGGAGGTTTTCAACACGCATATCCTTCATAGTCATACTCTGAATTATGAAGGTTGTGCCACCTAAGCCAATTTTAATTAGAGTGAGCATGGACCTCTTTGGACAGTTAGCCTTTCTTTCCAAAATCCATTTCAATATGGTGTCATTTTGTTGTCATAATCAAAATGGCAAAGTGATGGAATAACCTACTTAAAATGTCTGTGGTGTTAAAGCAGATATGGCAAACATTCTCCAGTGACACGTGTAATAAGGGTAGTACCTGGAGGACTTTGACGGCATGCTCTGTGTTGTCATCAGAGCAGGAATAATGATGGAGGTGACGATAGAGGTCTTCAAAGACCCAGTGTTGCCTTTCTATCCCACCAATGGACTATAAAAGTTTCATTTGTTGCAGAAGAAATGGAAGAATAAAAACCCAGCTGAATTAAAAATAGCAAATGTAGATATGTCACATTGATTTTGTTTAAAGAAATTAACAAGGCATAGTAGCTTTGTATTCTAAGGTTGCTATTGTCCATCTCTTCTCATCCTAAGAAAATCCCTTCTTAGGCCATATAAAAATAAATAAATAAATATAGAACATTGCTACAGTTCCTTAAAAGTGGATTTATCTCTCTAAATGATATAATTATTTAGGTCAAACTACAGAAATAAATTTTAAATAAAAATGTAACTTCTTAATGCAGGCATGATCTTATATATATGTATATATATACACACACATGCATACATATATAATATTTATATATAAAATCTTTTTATATAAAATATGTAAAATTTTTATATACATACATATATATATTAACCCAAAGAAGGAAAACCTTGTCTTATGTATCTCTTGTAGCAAATAATATTTTACAAAAATATATAAGACCATTGAAGTATAATGAAACTACATATATGAAATAAGTATTCACCATAATATTTATCAGCCTATATTACTTGAATACATGCTTAAAATTATTAGGCATGACTTTTATCAATAAATATTATTACCATAATTATTGACATTCTCTTAGTCTCTTTAATTTCATTTCCTGAATAAATGTCTACACTTTTTAAATGCATGAAATTCATTGGTCTTAAAGAAATCAAAAAATGTGACTTTAATCACTCTTTTATAAAGACATTTTTTCTAATTTAGCTTCATAACAAAAGTGACTGTAAAAATTAGAAAATGTAACAGATTTTTCACACTTGTGTCATTGATTTCAAGCCAAACAAATTTTGATAAAAGCTATTTATTTAGATCATCTAAATTTTAATTGCAATGTTATTGTATGCATTAAATGAGAATAGATTTACTTGGGATACCATTCTCTCTGCTAGCTTCAAAACTCATCCAGAGGAATCAAGCCTAACTTTACAAAGTAAGTCATTTCTCAATAAGAATATCAATGGTCATACAAGCTTGAGAGGCCTTATGTAAATATCTGGGTAGTGAAAAGGGAGTGAGTGGCTAAGGCATTTACATACCCAGAGACTCAGTCCTGAGACTACTCTGATAGAATCTAAGGTCACCGAAAGAAGTAAGCAAGCAAAAGAACATTCAATGCTCAAGAGACTATACTTGACTGGAAGGAAGAAAAAAAATTTAGAAATTTGAGATTCAGTGGCTAAATAACAGATAAGAAGCTAACATAAACAAGAATAATAATGGTTTATGTTTCTATATTCTGATTATACTTTTCTTTCCATTTTGATCTTCATTGTAAAAAGATATGAAATCTGTAATAAAGTAATCTAAATTACATTTAAATCTTTTAAGCAATCTCAGGTTTAGTCAAAACCTTTACTTGGAACTTACTAAATGCCTAGAGCCAGTTCTGAAGAGTTTTCTGAGTAGTCATCAACCACGCTGAAAGAAAAGCAAATGATTCTAATCTTATAATGTCAAAAGCTATAAACTGAGTTCTGAGAGACAAGTAAAACAGAAATTTAAAGTTGTTTTTATCATAACTACAAACCTGGGTACTGATGATTAATCCATCCTTTGTACCTTCAATACTCATTAATAGAAGTAGACTCACAAAAGTATGCTCATGTTATTTCTATACTTGAAGAAGATCTAAGGTGCGTCAGGTGTCATAAGAGTTTGTTACCACACCAGGAAAGGCCTACCTAAGTGTAGTGTCAACCAGGTACATTTATGTAAGTAATAAATTTATATTTATATAATTAGCTACAATACCCAGTCAAGTAATAATCAAATTACAGGCTTTTATAAGATTGAAAAATAAAGTTTCCTATTTAATAGCCAGATCGATCATTTTCAACAGAAGATATATTAACCAGTTTGTGGTCTTTGGGCCCTACTGTGCTCAAGTGATGCAATTCTAAGTCCAATTAGAAAGGAAGGCTGTGGATCCCCTATTCAGACAGGCAAGCATGCTAACTTTCTATAATGGATTTCATTCCTAATTCAACTGGAACCAGCATCACACACAAACACACACACGCACGCACACACATTGTGATGTTGAATACTATTTGACTCTTTGGCTTACAAGTAATTCCATTCCCACTGGGGAAGAAATTGTTTTAATTGCACTCAAAGACGAAATGCTTGAGAAAAGAGTCACTTCAGGCAATAGAAAGATTCAGAGCCTCCATCCTTTTTCTTCACATTAAAGAATAATTTTTGGCATAGGGATGCAGCGATCACTGGCAAAACTTATGGCCATGTAGAAAGAAAATCCTATGGAGCCACTGCTACATAAAAGTGGTGCTTATGTTATCTAGTGTTCCTGGATGTTGGATAAGTCCTTTAAATCTTCCCAACCAGAAAAGTGGCAGTTCCTAAGAGAGTCATAGGTTTCTTGTCTGCAGCAGCTTTAGTCCTGGTCAGGCAGGGAAATGATATTCTCTTTCCTTAAGGAGTCTGCTTAGCAGGACTCCTGCCTCAGGAGAATAGAGCTGATTATTTCTATCCTTCTCCTGTCTCTTTTTCATTCTGTTTTCTCTTTAGTAAATGCACTTGAGGAGTCATTGATTTTTTTGTGAGTATGGAATACAGTACAATAGCGTCATGTCACCTGGTGCTATAATACCAAATTCTCTTACATTGTATTTCTCTTTGAATAGATTCTTCCTTTCCCCATTATTCCAATGCTGGGTGCCTACACTTGGAGTGAAGATCTGGGTCTAAAGACAATAGGTCAGATTAGAATAATCCAAGGATGATATTGAAGCAGATGCTGATAATATACAATGGTTTTTAATAGTAATAACATGAATACCTGGTAAGTAATTCTAAGGACACTTGTTGAGTTTAACTCATGGTCACAATGAATGAATTAGATGTACAAGTAGAAGAAAGCCACCTTTATAGTATAAAAGATATTATGCAGTAAGAAATGACTGATGAGCAGCAGAAAAGAAATAAAAACTATTCAGAAGTTTGAATGGTAACTCAACATAAAGATGTTAGAAATGTATTTTTATGAATATATTATATCTCACATGAGGCCATAATATGAAAAAAGGCAAAACTATAGAAACATTTAAGAACATCACTAAAGTAGAGTAAAACATCATTTTTGTTCTGTTTCAGAGACAAGAAAATATAAATGACTTCTTTCCAAACATCATCTGCCTTTAGGATACTAAAGAGATGATTTTCTAATGGTAAAAGCAAGGATTTAAAATAATTAGTACATCTTCCAAATGCATCTTGATCATCACAATATTTTAAATCTCCCCAAAGCAATTCCATAACTCTCCTATATGATGTTTTTCTGATCTTTCTAACAGGCAATATTTGCCCAGTGTTGTTACTGGGGTCACAATTGTTATATTTGTTCTTAAGATGACTGTACTATCCTTCACTCCATATGGATTTAGCATTCATACATTAACCCTTGCTTAATTCAAATAGAAGAATGACAGCAAAATTAATAAACATTATGCATTAGATACATGAATATAGAATCTGTGGTGCATAGGTCATGGAATCAAAAGGTAGAATGGAATGAAGAGCTAGCCTTCACCTTTACCAGCTGTGACATGAGAGTCACTGGTTTACCAGTTCAAAGCCTCAATTTCTAGTCTGTGTAGAGGAAATGATGGCCTATAGGACAGTTGTGAAGGAGTTGGATATCAGGAAAACTCCTGGTATGGAAGATGCCCAGTAAGAAGTAGGAAAACTGCAGGAATGTGTTGTTATTGTGAAAGGTCATATGTTAGTGCTGGTATGCCTTAATAAATATTATTGATGGATAATTTAAAACTTATTAGAAGGTATTTGCACAATGGAATGATTCCTTCTAAGTAGAACTTATTCATTGAATACCTGGGAAAATACTTTTTATAGACCAACCTAAATTTGTGAGTTATAACAGATTCTGAATTATCAGAAATCAAAAATTGCAGTTTAAAACTGATCTGTCTCATTCAGACTTTTAAGAGGGCAGAAAAGAAAAGAAAAGATTAAAGTGTATTTTCAAAAAACCACTGTGTTCATAATTATACCTGGGTGCATTCAGCTATCTTTAGTGACAATGAGGAACACTACAGGTAAAATATATAATGTGCTTGTTTATATAACATTCCTACAATACATCAACAGACTTTTCAAAAAACAAAACTACCTTCTATCGTAAAAGATAAAGAATGAAACAGACCAAATCCACTTAAAGAAGAGAAAGATTCTCTTTGAGATTCAGATTCAGTATTATGTTTAACTATTCTAAATCTATTTGCTTCAGTATTCAGAAGCTTTTGTGATAGGATCAGAAACTGTGAAATGGAAATTGTAGTGATTTAATATTTGGAAAAATTATAATAAATGTAAAAAATAGTCAGGATGTGTTTTCACAGTGCTTTCTGCAAAGAAAGAGAATTAAGAAGAAAAGCCAAGAAAGCTTCAGGGATTAGAGAAGATATTTTCTAAGTTTGAAAGCAGATGTTGTACCATATGTGCCTACCTGTTCTCTTTTTATTCACTTTGGCTGGATCATTACCAACCTGTCTTGTTTTTAATCCAGTAGAATCACTGACTGAATAACCAATTATTTCACCTCTTTATAATTCAGCTAACTATGACACAATGCACATGGAATAGATTATAAGCAAGAGAATCAAAGGGATGAATTTAAAATAATATATAAATAATACAAACAAAATGAATTCTCAATTCATTTTGTAAAATGATTTTTAAATTTAGAAAAAATTACTTCAGTGTTTATTATTCTAATTTACTTGCATGAAGTAAAAGAAATATTTGTTTTTAACTAAAAAAACATGTAAATTCGGTCTTCTCATGTATACATTTGTGATCCACTTCAAAAAGTGGTCTTGGTGAGAATTTTATAGTAAGTTCTGTTGAAAATGTAGAAAGACAACAGGTATTTTTATCTTACAAAAACCATATGCCCAAATAATTTTTAGAAATGGTTATGTCATAGCAGCTACTTCACATCACTTTTCCAGTGGACATAGGACATACAAAAACCTTATGACAATGAACATATGAATTAGATAACACATGTAAAACAAATACTTTCAGATTCATTAATATAAATTTTTATCAAATTATAAAAAGCATGCAGCAATATACAGGTCATAAGTGTATAATTTGATGAATTCATACACAAACTAATTAATCAATGGAATATTATCATCACTCCCAGAATTAGCCTATGTCCTCTTTCCAGCCACTACCTACCCCCAACTCCAAAAGAAACCATTATCCTCATCTTCCATCACCAACATTTCATTTTATCTGTTTTTTTTAATGATTTAAAATAAATGGAATCACAGAGCATATACTTCTCTAATGTTTTTTCATTCAGCATTATTTTTTAAGTTCAATTTTTTTTCTGTGATTCATCCAAACATATTCATTCACCTGTTGAGATATTATATTGGAGGCTTTGGAACTTTGGCAGAGTTTCAAAAAAGTCCAGAAAGACACTCTTTAAAACATAATTCCATTAAGAAATATAATGCAATTTCAAACAATTTATTTGAAAAGTAAAACTTGGAAATACTTGGAAAATGAGTAGAATGTAAATGCCACATAGGAAATGTTTAAAAACATGATAAAGACCAGATATGAAAATGAGTTGATTTTTTGTTTAGGTGTTTTGGTACTAGGGATTGAACCCAGGGACATTTAATCACTGAGCCACATCCCAGCCCATTGTATATTTTATTCAGAGACAGGACCTTGCTGAGTTACTTAGGGCTTGCTAAGTTGCTGAGTCTGGCTTTGAACTAGTGATCCTCCTTCCTCAGCCTCTGGAGCCAGAGGGATTACAGGTGTGTGCCACCATGCACAGCTATGAAAATTAGTTGATGATGAAAATAATGAACAATCAAAATAGCAGATATTCCTCTATCGAAAAGGCTCTCCAAGCCATTGATCCATTGTTGGCCTATGGATCAACAACAGTAGTAGCTTCATCTAGAACCTGTTAAACATGCACTGTCCAACACCTTCCCAGACCTAGTGTATCAAAATTCTGGTAGTTGGGGCCTGGCCCTCCAACTGTGTTTGGTATGTGCTCAGCTATGACAAACACCTCTTCTGTTCTACACTTTCAATTCACCATGTACTTTCATTCCTATCTGCAATTTCTCTTAAAATTAGTTGTAACCATCATTTCCAAAACAGTGGGTAAGTCATCTGTAACCATAGAACTCTTTCAACTGACTTTTTCATGTCCTTATTTACTCAGGTATGCATTGAGGCAAGGTTGTCTGAGTGTCTTGAACTGGTACAGGAAAAAAAAAAAAAAAAACCACTCCTTCAGCATTTAGAACTGATGTCATTCCAAGGTAAATGGGTTATATAATGAAAAAGAGAAGTCAAAAGGAAAGTATGGATTTCTTACATAAGTACCTGAACATATCATGATATTCTTAGTAAAAGAAAGAGAAGAAAAGAACAATTTTTGGGAGAGAAGGTATAACTGTGTCTTTGGTAAACCTTGTTTGTACCTGGGCACTTTTTTAACTAACATAACTTCTAATTTTTAATCTTCTCTGATCTCCCTATTGGAAGTTTTTCATTCTTTTTAGTCTCAGTCCTTTCTCCTTTGTTCTTTCATCTTAATGACTGATTTCAGTATTTTGAAATACATATATAAATAGTCTCTAAATTTACTGAAAATAATATCTTTATTTAGTTCATATTTGTAAATACATAGTCCGTAGCTCAGAAATTTACACATAATAGGCAAAGATCAAATACTATAGAAGTCAGATAACTATGTGCAAGAGAATAATTAGACATTGCCTCTGGCCTCACATTTGTTAACATCTAGTTGGTGAGATTTGCTTCTACCACAAGGAATCATAGTGACTATGTTTGGACATTGGAAACATCTGAAATTATTTCTGAATCTTTAAAATAGCTTCATTTGTTACTGCAACTTCATGGTCATTAATGATTTATGTTTTATATCTAAGGTATATACTTAGCCTAGGCTTTGCATTAATCTCAATCTACTTTTGGATTTCAATATTGAATAAAGTTTAATCTTTGTCTTGATATTTCATAAGTTACTTGTTGTGGAGGATGGGTCATACCCTTCGTAGCAAAACAGAGCTGGGTTTAAAGCCTATTTTCCTTCCTGTTAAGAAAGTGACCTTGAGTGAGTTCCCCAATCTCTCAGCACCTGTTTTTTTAACCTATAATATAAAGGAAATAATATCTATCTTACAGGAATAGTATGAGTTTGTAAGTAAAATAAATAGAATTTCTAGAACTGTATATCACCTATATCAGTAAGATAAATTATAATAAGTATATATTTTTCAGATATCCCTCACCCCTAAAAAGAACATACAAATTTCTCCCAGATTTATTTGTGGAAGACAGAATTATGTTATGAAATAAACTTAAATTTGTAAAACTTGAACTAAATTCTGATTTCCAATTATCACATTTTTCTTTTTTTAATATAATTCAGCAAAAATTATTGCAATAATGTCTGGGATATATTATCAATAAAATCTTGATTAAAAAAAGTCTGTTAAGTAAAATATTGGTCTTAGGAAAATAACAATATAGGAAGTCATTTTAAAAATCTATCAGGGTATAATTCTTAAAATTTTACCTAACTTTGCTTTGCACTCAAACAGGTTATGCTGTTCAAGGCTAGACTGTGATCTATTGCTGAGTTAGTAATGACAGTCAAGTTTGCCAACACAATCACTGCACTACATTATCTAAGTCATTGCTCTGTAAAGTGCTTTGGGATACCTTGAGTATGAAAGGCTATATATCAAGTATATTATATTTTATTCTATATGGTACCTGAGTTTTAGCAATGCATATTCAACGAGCTGAATAAAAAGACCTCTAGATGTACTTTATTAGTGTTTGTATGCATCGACCATAGGTAAGCATAAGCTCAACTTGAAGTAAAAAAGAAAAAAGAAATTATGTTTGAAAGAGAGAGGAAGGATCTCTGTCCTCTATCCTGAAGATGGAAATCTGCCTAGCATCCCTGACCTCACAACTGGCCTACCTTTCACCTCTTACTTGGAAACCTAAATGAGTCTTTTCATGCAAAAGTAATGTATAAAAGCAGGAAGAAGTTCACAATCATTTCTCATTGTTGTATCTTTCATTCCTAACACTGTGCTTGAATGAACAAATGAATGAATGAATGATTTGAAGTGCAATGCATCTTTACCAATTTTTAATTTTTTTTAAAATTTGTGATTGTGCATGATTATGGAATGAAATTCACTGCTTCAATACATATCTGACTTATATATTTTTAAAGTAGCTCTTTAAATTTTGGTAAATAGTTTTTTTCATATATTAGGAATACTCTCAGAAGTTATCAGGCTAACAATTTTGCAAGGATACTGCATCCCACAGGGTGGCTGTAATGTAGTTAGAGTTACCTTTCAGAAAAATGACATTTTATTATTCAACATAGACATGTTAAAACATATCAGTAACCGGCAGAGATTTTTTTTTTAAATTTGCAGTTCATTTATCCCTATAGTTAATCAACATGTAAAAACTGTATAAAAGGTCATGCACATACATAGTTGTATAAACAACATGTACGGTGTATACACTATACACATGCATAATATACAATGATATAAATTAACATAGTACACATAGTTTAGAAAATTAAGAATATTTCTCTCATCTTTTGAATTTGGTATGTTGTATTTGTCTTTTTTTTATGAGTACTCTATTTAGAAAAAAGGATTTTTCCCTTTTATGGTTTAGATATGTGATATCCCCCAAAAGGTCATATGTGAGAGAAGCATGAAAACTTAGATGTGAAAGGATTGAGTTATGAGAGCATTAACCTAATCAGTGCATTAATTCTGTGATAAGGATTAACCAGGTGTTAATTGTAGGCGGGTTGGGTGTGGCTGCAGGAGGTAGGTCATGAGTGGAGGGCGTGCTTTTGGGGCATAAATTTTGTCTATGGTGAAGGGAGTGTCTTTCTGCTTCCTGGGCTGCTTTCCTCCACCACACGCGTCTGACATTATGGTCTGCCTTACCTCGGGCCCAAAACAATGGAGTTGCCCAACTATGGACTCAACCTCTGAAACCATGAACCCCCAAGTAAACTTTTCCTCCTCTAATTGTTCTCCTTAGATTTTTAGGTCACAGCAGTGAAAAAGCTGACTAAAACATTCCCTTTATACATTCAAAAGGTATTCCTTAAGTACCTACTAAGTGCTAAGATCTGTGAATACAGAAGTGTTATTATCAATGCTTGACTGATTTCATACATGCCCAGGGAAAAAGAAAAAATTGATAAATAGAGCTAACGAAAGAAATACATTCTTTTTCAGTTATAGGGTTATGTGAATGATTCGAAGTATCAGCTTAATCAAATAGAATAAAAAATACGGTTTCAGAGAAGAAAAGTGTTGTTTTATTCCAAAAATAAATAATTTAAAAGATACTAATATACTGAAAAGTATATATAAAGCACCATTCTTTTTTCTATCTTGTCTCAGCAATTGATCATACTGATGATATTCTCAGAAAAACAGAATAAAAGATTATCATTTCCTTCTCAAACTTACTATATAATTGTGGAAATGCAATGTCTTGATTTTGTCTAAATTGACACTGCACTACAGATTTAAAAGAATGATCTTTTCAATAACTGCTGCATGTCTGTTCATAAAAAATGAATCCTGACTCTTACCTTAAATCATGCATGAAAAGTATTCCAGATAAATTTAACATCTAAATGTGAATTGTAAAACATTAAATTTTCAGAATAAAGCAAGAGAAAAACCTTTAAGACCCAACAAAGGTAAAAAATTCTTCACAATATACAGAACACTTGTTTCAAAGAGGAAAGATGATAAACTCGACTACAGTAAAATTAGAAGCATTTGTCCATCATAAGATACCACAAAGAGAGTAAAAAGTGTATTCTGGGAGAGGATATTGCAATTTTCATATCTGAAAAATGTGCAGAATAAATAAAGAATGCAATGAAGCAATAGAATTAAAAGTTCATATAACCCAAGAGAAAAGTGGACCAAAAAACAAACATGAAAGTCATAAAAGAGCATATGGACATCTTCATTATGCATCAGGGAAATGCAAATTTAAATTTAATCTGCATTGGAATGAAAAGTGGATGATAAAACAAGTAGTATTGATACAAGGGTTGGAGAGTGTGTGGAAGAATTGCAAGTGAAGTATAAATTTTTACAACCACTTTGATAATATATAGTATTTATAAAGCTGAATGTCACATTTTGTGACACTGAAATTCCAAGTAAGTAGACACCTAAAAAATACTGCTTAAACATGTGTCCACCAAAGTCCATGTAAACAAATATTTAGAGCACCATTATTTATAGCAGATGCTGAAAAAAAATCAAGTGCCCATCAAAAGCAATTAGTATATTTATATAACTGTAGTATATCATCTACTTCAGTGAGAAGGAGCAACATGCAAGAATTTCACAAACATACTGTTGAGCAAAAGAAGCAATCATATAGCACATACTGTATGATTCCATTATGTAAAAATTTAAGAGGGATAAAATTAACCTATACTATAATGAATCAGAAGGATAGTGCCCTCAGTGAGAAGTAGTAAAAGAGGCTGGATGGTTGATTGTGTTTCCTTTGTGAAAAATTAATCTAGTATGACATTATGAATTAAGCTCTTTTATATATGAACATTAAATTTTATTCAAAGGTGTAGGAAATAAGAGAAAATGTATCAGAAATTCACCAGGAGGCCAGTGAGGACTGGACAGTTTAACCCAACTTTCATGGTATATATTTGTTTCTCTGTCCATCTTCTTAAAAAGAAAAACATAGCATAATCTTAAACCAAGCTCTAATAGTAACTTACTTTTCACAATAATCTAATGTGTAATTAATACATATTATCCTCTTTTTCAAATGGTAAATTTGAGGTGTAGAAAGACCAAACATCTTGCAAGTGGTACATTAAAAATCAAATCTAGGTAGTATGGCTCCAAATTTTGTGCTCTTACTTATTACAAACATAAAGGAATTTTTGAGGAATGATATTTTAGGTTATTTTGGCTGCTGTAATATATTACATGAATTGGGTAGCTTAAAATTATAGAAATTTATTTTCTCACAGTTGTGGAGACCAACAATCCAAAATCAAATTTTTTGTAGAGTTTGTTCTGAAGTTCCTGAGGGAAATCTGTGGCAGAATCCTCTGTGGCAGAATTGTGGGGACAACTTTGGTGATCCCTAGCTTAGAGACACATCATTCCAATTTCTGTCTCTATTTTTATTGTCTTCTCTTTGTTTCTCTCCAACCTCCCTCTGCTTAGGACCTCTGCCACTGGATTTTGGGCCACCCTAAATTATCTCATGTCAAATCATTAATTGCACTAATAAAAACTCTTTTTTCCTTCAAACAAAATAACATTAACAATTTCTGGGGCAAAAACTTGGACTTGGATGTATTTTTTGTAAATCATTATTCAACCCATTAGATATGGGAAACCTAAGTATTTAAAATAGATGGCAATATAGATGAGAGTCATATGAAAATGAGGTAATAGATATGAAGATATCAGAGCATAACAATTTATTAGTGAATAGAGAATAAAAGTCAAAGGTAAGGACTTCATGTATTTCTTTAAATGTGATTGTGCAATACGGAAAATATTAGAGATGATTAATCTTACTTTTATTTATATTCTTCATAAAAGAAATAAATGAGATTGTGTTGCTGAGAAAAAGGAAGAAAGAAGCCTTTACAATGGAGTAAATATTTTTGATTCAAATTAGAATGCTCCAAATGCAGGTTGCCACATATAAAGAACATTAGAGAAGTGAGAAACTAAACATGAGGAGAATCACCCAGGAAGTGATTACTAGTACAACCAGGAAGTGATTCCTTGTATAAGAAATAATATTTTGTATTATTTAATACTACAGGAAATCTACAAATTTTAGAATATTTTGGAAATCATTTACCTATTTCATACCCCCACTACCATCAGTCTCTCAAATTAAGGATAAGAACAAGTAACTTGTAGTCTTTGTATCCTGTTTGATATGTGTGATCTCAGGCTAGACAAAGTCTTCCAATCTAAATAAAACTGGTGAGGCTATTGGGTTGTTCACAAAACTATCTGGGAGTTAATGTACTGAAGAATGAAGACAAAGTGCAAAACAGTAAAGTAGAATGAATTGGGTTTTCCAAAGGCAGAATAATTCCTTTATTCTTATTCATTCCCTAAATCTATGAATCAAAAAAAGGGGAGATAAGTATCTATAGGCCTTAATTCATTCTTTTATTCATCAGTTCATTAAGTACTCTATGTGCATAAGAAATTATATTGGATTTGGGGAAAAAAAGAGGAATAAGAAAAAAATAATAACACAAACTAGTAATTACTATATACTATGTTGCATACATTACTCTAATGCTTCTTACTTAATCCATACAATAAGACTATGAAATGGGTATAATTAATTTTCTACAATTAAAGATGAGGAAACTGACATAGATAGTTTACATTATTATTCCACAGTCCAAAATTAGACTATGGCAGAGATAAGATTTATGTGTTCATAATTTGGCTCCAAAATCTGATCTTTTAACCATCATGTTAATAGTGTTATGTTGGGTATGGAATGTTATTTTAATACTAAGGGTCTAATCATATCCCACTTTGTAGAAATCATTGTAGAAAACACATACCTCCTGCACTAAAAATATAGGTCTTATCCAGGTAACATCCTGGTTGGATGGCAAGGAATATATTGAAATAATAAGGGGCCATTATGTCTCTGCAGGGTTTTTCAAACTTTCCTCAAAAATGCATGCTATCAATAAATATCATTCTCTCTGGTACAGATTTTCAAACAAAGATGTTTAGTGGTAGAAGAGGTAGCAGAGGAAAATCTCAGGGGTGATTCCGGTGAGTTCCACTCAAAGAGTAAGGCCTATCCTCCTGGGGAATCACTGGAAAGGGGTGGTATGGGAAACAAAACTCAAAAACACGCAAACTAATCTATAAAAGACCATTCTAAAACATGAACGTGGACTTCAAATTGGAATATATTTACAACTAAATCATATTTGTATCTTCCAAGAAGTTAAAATATGAAAACAGATTGATATTTTATTGACAGACTATACTCCAATTTCCCTTCTTTCCTATAAGAGTTCTTCCCATTGTAAATGATTCCTGTAAGTTCTTTTTTAAATGCAGTATTTTTTAATGTTTAAGGGAAAAGTAAATCCCATGAAAGCTTGTGTTCTTTTTAAACTAAATTTGTCATTAATGTGTCTTCTAAATGTATCTTACACACATGTTAAACTTTGTTCTTTGTATACAGTTGACCTGTATACAATTCAGAAATTAGGACTTCAAAATTCAACCACAGGAAATCAAATAAGTGATAAGAACATATACATTGGGCTGTCATGCCATATGCCTTGTTCTAAAACAACTTACGAAAATTTGAGGGGAAGAAAACCTATTTTTCTGCAACCTGCCTATTGTGAACAGCGTCTGTCATACACAGGCAGTTGGTAAAGTTTAGCAATTGTCCCCAATCTGAAAAATAATCAGCACAGCTTGCCAATATGTTGAATAAAGTTAATTTAAAAACTGCATCCCTATAGTATAAATGTTAGTTGAAAAAGCACAAAGTATTATGAATACAAACACTAAATGTTTTCTTCTCATATTTCCTGGGGTGCAGGTATTCATATTTTGAAAACATTCTATGTATATGTAAAATATATAGTAATTTAGTTTTTATAATATTACTTGGACATTTCTACATGATTAAAGCTGAGCTTAAATGATATACTTCCTTCTTTACCCTGACTTTACCCATCCATTTTCTCCTGTTCTTTATACCCACACACAAAAAAATAATGTGAAGATTTTAGTTTTAATAGCTGCTTCAGGATCAGTCTGCCTAATAGAAATATCCAGACAGGAAATGAGTACATCCAAGAGTAAGTACTTTGGGAGAACTACATTGTATTAATTCAGAAAAAAATCAGAGATTCATTTCAGTAATGGTTCAGATTTACAAAGTTGCATATTTTCAAATCTCTAATGAATTTAAGTTTGAGCCCACAAGAAAATATATAGAGACACACACATGCATGCACACACACATGATGATTTATTTCAGTTAAAATTAATAATATTACCTATTACAATGTGCAATTTGTTCATGTGCATTTGGTGCATTCCCATTGGATACTGTTTTAGGTTCAGTCAGATATTGCACCAGAAAAAGTCAGACATCGATCTTGTGCTGCATTAATTGTAAGTTGTGCGGATGGCTGCACATCTTCAGTATCCTTTTTTTAATGTTGTCATGGGTGTCATCTCTGTTTCCAGCTTTTTGGTTTTATTGCAGTTTTATTTTCTGTAATTTTCTTGAAATGTGAAAGATATAGTTCTGCTGTGATAAATGAGATGGCGAACCCATAGCTCAGTCACTAGTTTGTTCATAGATTGACCATTGAATGTAAAGTATGTGATGCTAAGAACAATTTTGATGAGATCCATTGTTGAATGTGCAATGATTCATCCCTCTTTGTGAAGTTGCTACCTTTATATCTGAATTCTGCCTCATTTTTCATGTTCCTCTTTTAATAAGTGTCTAGAAGGACAAAAATCTTCCCAAAATATAGCTTAAGTTAAAATGAGTACAAGTAAGAGATACCCTCTAAGCAGATCAACAATATATTACATGATTATATTGTTTAAGTTTTATTTGTAATAAGAGTTTATAATATGATTTTGTACAGAGAGCAATCCCGTGATTAAATCATCATCCTTTGGTAAATCTCTTGCTCATATTCTTCAGAATTTCTTCTCTTTGATAAAAAACATGAAATACAAAACCCAGATTTCCTATCATCTGATTTACTGTGATTTACTCAAAAAGGAACCATTGTTCTGAAATGAATATACATGTGTATATATATATTTAGTTCATTTGAAAAATTAACTTACTTCCAAAGACCATGACCACTGCTTCTTCTCTCTAATTAACCTTCTCCAAGAAATCTGACCTATTGACAAGAAGCCATCAATGCCAAGTTGCATTGTCAGTAAGAAAATAAATGACCTCCCTGAAAACGAAGAGCCAGATACCAGTAATGCCACTGTAGTTCAGCTGCAAATGGGGAAAAGAAAAGCAACAAATGGAAAATGCAGGAGATATGAATGTATGTACCTTAAAAATTGTACTAATGAAAATCTGTAATTTAGGGACCCTTACTCTGTAGACAGGCAAAGAAGACAGTGGCTATAGTTTTGTAGGTGAAAGGAGCAACATTTATAACTTAGGAAAGTTTGGATATGCTGAATGTGAATGAGAAAATTTTGGTTTACCCAATAAGCAAACAAAATTATCCTAATCAAACTTGCAGTTTGTTCTGTTTGAAAACATGGGGGCTTGTATTATTAAAAGTTCAATGAAATTTTATGAAAATATAAATCATGTGAACACTTTTATAAAATAATTTTGTGGAACTCGTTATTCTCAACAAGTAATAATTCCTATGATGAATAATAAAAGCAAGAACACTTAGGATATGTCCTCTCTTATTTCTATTCAGTGTTCTTAACAACTTTAGAACTTACTAGTGATGCCTAGGCTGCTCCAGGAGCTCAGAAAAGTTCAGTAGGTTGTGTTGCCTACCCCTTCCTTGCTCTGCATAGTCTAATGTCTTTCCTCTTGCCTTATCATTATTTTCTTCATTAAACCCCATTACTTCTTAATCATTCTTCTCATAGTTGAGAACTCCATCACCTATGCAAATTATGTTTCTAAGAGTTTTCTTTTTGGATATTCATCTGCCTAGAAGATACATAGACATATTTTCAGAGGTTTGTTGGTTCTCAATAAGACATTAACAGATCATGAAGGATTAGGATGCCCAAACTATAACCTATTGTCATCCTATTTCTTGTCCTGAATTTGTGCTGTGCATGCACTTGAAAGAGTAATTTTTATGCTAAGAATACACAATGGGGAAACGATTAATAATGAACCCCTAGTAAATGGTATTTGGGAAAACTGTATATCCACATGTATAAAAATGAAATCAGACCTTTATCCATCTCAGACCATACACAAAAATCAAATCAACTGGAGATAAATTGAAGACTTGATTATAAGACCTAAATCTATAAAACTACCAGAAGAAAACATAGGAGAAAAGTTCCAGGACTTTGGTTTGGGCAATGACTGTTTAGAAAGAGCCCCAAAGCACAGGATAAAAATCAAATGGTGACAAATATGATTACAACAAACAAAAATTCTTCTGCACAGAAAGGAAACACTTAGAGTGAAAAAACATTTTATGGAAAGGGAGAAAACACTTTCAATTTATACATTTGATGAGGGGTTACTATCCAAATTTCATAAGGAAGCCAACAAATTCAATAGCAAGAAAAAGTCTGGTTGAATGATGGGCTAAAGATCTGAAGAGACAGACTCAGTGCATTCCTGACATCACTCATATCTGCAGAATCTAAAACATTTTTAGGTCATAGAAGTGGAGAGTAGAATGGTAGTTATCAGGGGCCTGGGATATTTTGAGGGAGGAAGGGTGGTTGGTCCAAGGATATTCATTTCAGTTAGATAGGAGAAACAGGTCATCATTACATAGTAGTTATAATTAAAAATAAATTGTATTCTTGAAGCATGGCAAGAAAGTGGATATAAAGTGTTTTGAACACAATAATGATAATTATGAGATAATGCATATGTTAATTGGCTAGGTTTAGTTACTCTACAATGTATATTCATATTTTGAAATATCATCCTGTACATAGTACATACATGTAATTTTTCCTATCAATTTTTTAAAAAATTAAAAATTGTAGTACTCTTGCCTGACAAGAAAAGGATGTATTATAAGGAAACCTTAATAAACTGATATCATAAAGGATGCTCTGTGAAGGCCATATGACATCATAAGGGACACTCAAGAAAAATGTCCTGATCAGAGGTTTATTGGAAATTATATGTATTAATTTAAGTCATAGTTGATATAAAAGTATTTATGAAAAACAAAATTTTATAATTTTGTTCCTTTTCATGTCTTATAATTCTGTTGTAAATGGATATTTTACTTAAACAACTTTCCTTCAAAAATAATAACCTATAGACTTTGTTAATTTATTAATCCTTGCTTTTTATTCAAAGAAATCTTCAAATATATTCTTTGGCATTCTGTGAGTTCTCAATGTTTTAGGAAACATGAATATAATAATTTTAAGAACAGTAAACAAAAATACATTCTCAAAAAAAGTCACCTTGGTATGTTTTCATCATGACAGAAGAATGACTAAGAAGCTAGAACTATAGAGCAGCCTCTTGACTTTGGTGTTTTGACACATTTGAATGCTAATGACAAAAGATTGTAAAGGGCTAAGAGATGAACATTTATAGGTCCTGTGTCTACTTTGACTCTGCATCGATGCATAGAGAGCCTTGTGTCATTGACATGAATAAATCTTGAACTATGTCACATATCTATATGTCTACATCCATATATGTAAATAGATGCACATATTTATGTACATAAATATATGTAGATAATTATATATGCATACATATAAATATATATAGGTGTATGTACATACATAGGTATATATACATAAATATATGTAGATATTTATAAGTATCCATTTATAAATATATGTGGATAATTTTATATACACATATATATATTTATTTTAAACACACACACATAATTAAATAAACCTTGCAATATTTCAAACACCCCAGGCAAGAATATCCCATCTATGGTCTCTCACTCCCTGTTATGGGCTGCATTGAATTTCCCCAAAATCCATGTGTTGATGCCCCTACCCTCCCCATGTGACTACATTTGGAAGTAGGGTCTTTGGTAGATGATTAATGTAAGTAGATCATAAGACTAGACCCTTATCCTATTTGGATGTCCATTGAGGAAGAAGAGTACATAGCACTGAGAAAGACCTTTTGAAAACAAAAGAAGGTGGTCATCTGAAAATCAAGGAGAACCCTCATCAGAAACCAACTATTTCAGCTCCCTGATTGTGGATTTCCAGTCTCCAGAACTGTTGGAAAATAGATTTTTGTTGTTTACTACATTCACTCACTGGCATTTCACTCTAGTGTTCCATCCAAATTAATATACTCCCCAAAACACTTTAAAGAAAGCCCATATTGCTTCTTAGTTCCCTGCAAGGCAATCGTGTTCATTCCAAAACTTCATCCCAATATTTCATCAGGCCATGTTATTGATGTAACTAAATCTTATCATTTTTCAAAACCTATTACTTCCTCTATACTTATTTTCAATGTAGGCTGTATTCTTCATATTCAAAGTATTAGTCATAATGCAAAGTTATTGTCTCAATATTTTCTTTTAATTTGTTGGCCTTTCTTTCTTTCTTTCTTTCTTTCTTTCTTTCTTTCTTTCTTTCTTCTTTCTTTCTTTCTTTCTTTCTTCATTCATTCTTGGTATTGTAGATTGAATCCAGGGGTGCTTAGCCACTGAGCCCCATTCCCAATCCTTTTTTATTTATTTATTTATTTATTTATTTATTTATTTTATTTTGAGATAGGATCTCACCAAGTTGCTTAGGGCCTCAATAAGTTTCTCTGGCTGGCTTTAAACTTGTGATCCTCCTGCCTCAGCCTCCCAAATGCTGGGATTATAGGCAAGCACCACCACACCTAGCATCTCTCCTCTTTAAAAAAGCCAATTTTTATGTGAATGCCCTAAGCATATTTTACCTTCTATTTCCTTATACATATAATCTATTTGCCTTATGGACACTCTTATTTATTCACTGAATATTGAAGCATCAATACTTTCTGTCCACAGCTTCTTTTTCCAAAACTTTTGGTGACTCTGCTATCTACTCTACTCTTTTTTGTTTGTTTGTTTTTTAGGAGCAGTAATTCCTTTCTTAATCACATCCCACAGTCCCCATCTTTTAATACCATAACCTTAGAGGTTAGGATTTCAACCTATGAATTTGGGGAAGTCACAAATATTCAGACCATAACGCATGATTAGACACATCTTATTTAACTGAAGTTATGTTATATTGAACACTGAAGGCGTATCTTAACATCCACTATAATTATAACCCTCCAGAATCTCTGTTTCAAGTAACCAGTCTCCATATACCACTGATGAATCTTGCTTCATTAAAATGTAGTTTCTCAAGTTTTCAGGGCAAGATTTTTTATATATGGAACATCATTCCCATATTTTAATATAAGCCAAGGTACTTTTTGATTAAAATTTTGTCTCTCTTAGACAACATACACTTTGATCACAATTTCTTTTTGTCCACCTTAAAATATTATCTATTAATTGGAATATTTCATTCACACACATTTAATATAATGACTGATGAGGTAGAATTTACTTCTATCATTTTGTGTTTGTTTTCTGTATGTTTTATCTTCTTTTAATCTTCCTTATTCCTTTTTGTTATTGTTGTTTGTTAGATAGACATTACCTCTTCATTACTTTTGCTCTATTTCACTGAATTCTTTATGGTTGCCCTTCACATAATGTTTTAATACAAGAAATCTCATTTGGATTAGTACTAACTTGTTTTAAATAATATGTAAAACATTCTCCACTTCTTCCCATCTCCTTTGTACTAAGAATGTTATAGAAATTACATCTTTCATTGAATCTCAGAAACAGTTTTACAAATATTGTTTGATTTCAGTTAAGTTTTTGGGTGGGGTGCCAGAGAGTGAATTCAGGGGCACTCAACCACTGAGCCACATCCCCAGCCCAATTTTGTATTTTATGTAGAGATGGGGTCTCACTGAGTTGCTTAGCACCTCACTTTTGCTGAGGGTCGCTTTGAACTCACCATTCTCCTGCCTCAGCCTCCCGAGCCAATGGGATGATAGGTGTGTAGCACTGTGCCTTTAGAATAGAGGAAATCTTTTAAAAATAAAAATATATTTGCACTGTGTTACCTTTAACTATGTAGTTTCCTTAATGCTCTTTACTTCTTCATGTAGATGCAAGTCACTTGCATAATGGCCAACAATTTTAGTTTGAAGGATTAAGTATGATATGTCCTCCTGGGCAGTTCTGCTAGTTCTCTTAATTCTTTCAGATTTGTTCATCTAAGGCTCTCCTTAATTTCTCCCTACCTCCTGAAGGAGCATCTGGCTGAGTAAAGAATTCTTTGACTGTGTTTTTATACTTGTATTTTATATACATATGTGTATATACATATATATATAATATATGTATTTTAGTTTACATGAACACAGTAGCTTCATTTTTTATTTTTATGTGGTGCTGAGGATCAAACCAGTACCTCACGTGTTTTAGGCGAGTGCTCTACCATTGAGCCACAACCTCAACCTGTATACTAGCATTTTTTAAGAAACCAAAATTATAATACAACTGTGAGTTTGCAATTAAGGAAAATAAAATTCATATACTTCAAATTTTGATGTTAAGCCAAATTCAGTGATTGTAAACTTCCATGCAGATTCACTTATTCATTTGACTTATTATTATTGTACCTTTATCCACAAATGCATAAATATAATACATAGGATATAATAGTTTAAAAAGTGACTGATAGCATTTTCTTTTTTTATGATATTTGTTTATTTATTTATTTATTTATTTTATTCATTTAATTTTGATCCATTGAACGCAAATGGAGTACAGCTATTGTTTCTCTGGTTGTACACAAAGTAGAGTCACACCATCTGTGCATTCATACATGTACACAGGGCAATGATGTATGTCTCATTCTGTTATTATTCTTACCCTCCCACCCTGACCCCACCCCTCCCTTCCCTCTATGCTATCTATCCTTCCTCCATTCTTGCTTCCCTTCCACCCCGCATTATGCAATTCACAATAGCTAGATTGTGGAACTAACCTAGATGCCCTTCAATAGATGAATGGATAAAGAAATTGTGGTATATATACTCATAGCATTTTCTTTGAAATTTCCCTCTCTTTAACATTTGAGACCATGCATTTATTTTCCTTTTTAAAAAATTATTCCATTATTCATTATTTTCACCATATTCAGCTCCATCTTTGTTAACATGAACAGTCTTGCCACTTTTAAACCTATCTTTGCACATTATGTTGTCTAGATTGATAATCATTAATTTTAAATAATTAGCTACTCATGTACCAACATAACCATTGGGCACTATTATAATAAAATTTTATGTGTTTTGCATTAGTTTTCATTGATTTATATGAATAAATTCTTTACTTTTTCATCTTGCTTTATTCAATATTTCATATTTTTTTTTTAACAGGTAAGACAATTGCAAGGGATATGACTAATGTGATAGTATATTTTATACTCTGAAACACAGTATATATGTCCAATACGTTACATATTAATATTTATTACTGAGTTAAAGACATTGGATTATTTCCAACTTATTACTCCTTGGAGTCTAGGATATATGAGGTCACTGATACATGCAATTAGAAAAAAACATCAATATTATTGAAATATTGACCAGACTGAAGTATAAGTTTAACTATGTAATACGGCAATAGCATTATGTGTCAGATGCAAAGAACTGCTGCCTGGATTCTCTCGGTGGTATTTGTTGACAAAACAGATGATAATTTGATATCTGCATATATACGAAGTTGAAAATGAAAATATCCAAAGGGAATATTCTAATCTGCAAATTTAAACAAAAACAATGAATGAAATAGCAGACACAAAGTGTGCCTCTAAATTAGATGCTATAGTCATATTCTGGCAACAAGCTTTAGTTGATGGAAGCCAAAGAATGGATTCTTGAAATGTCCATGTCATTTACACACTTCAGAAAAATAGGTGAGATTTTATAATAAATATCATATAAAATAACTAAAAAAAGCAATTACCAGTAGCAAGAACGCATAACATTAAATGTCATATAAATTGCTAAAAAAAGCAATTACCAGTAGCAAGAATGCATAACATTAAAAGCAAATTACGCCTGAGTCCTCGGACCTGAGGTCCAGTCTTCTGAGGCACTGCTCGGTAGCTCCTGGGGAGCTCTGGACTGGAGCGGCTGGAGTCGCTGGCTCTAGCAGGGAGCTTAAGACCTCTGGTGCCATTTTTACAGTGTCCCCGAGAGATCAACCACCTGCCTCCACCTGAGACCCCAGGAAGGAGTTCAGGCCTGCCTGGGCTCTCAAGCCCAGTGTCTCCATCACTGAGCACAGTTCTGTGACCCACCCCAACTTGGTCTGGGCCCAGGTCCACACCCTGGCCCGGGGTCTAGCACCTTACTGTATCTAATTGTCCATCAACACCAGGCTGCCTCTGCCCAGAAGCATTGATCATTCCCAACCTGGAGGTAGTGGGACAGCAGCATTCTTGGGTCACCGCTTGAACAAGCATCGCTCAAACATCAGGTGAGTTACTGGAAATATGCAGGGACAATTTAAGTCTTCACAGGGAAATTGCAATCCCTCTGATTCGCATTACAAGAGGGGAAGATACATGAGCAACATGAGAAAACACGGGAAGAAAGTGTCCCAAACAAACCTAGATGATATATCAAGAGAACCCAAAGACAGCATGGTAGAAGGAATGACAGAAAGGGAGCTCAGAATGTTCATAATTAAATTGATCCGAGAAGAGAATGATGTGATGAGAGAGCAGATTCAGGCTATGAATAATCAGTTAATAGAGCAATTGCAGGAAGCAAAAAATCATTTCAATAAAGAGATAGAAGTTCTGAAAAAACAAACAAACAGAAACCCTTGAAGGAAGCAAGGAAATGAAGGAAACAATAAACCAAGTTAAAAACTCAATAGAAAGCATAATTAACAGAAGAGATCACTTGGAAGACTAAACCTCAGACAATGAAGACAAAATACATAATCTTGAAAACAAAGTCGAACAAACAGTGAAGATGGTAATGAATCATGAACGAAACCTCCAAGAAATATGGGGCATCATGAAAAGACCAAATTTAAGAGGTATTGGGATTGAGGAAGGGACAGAGATGGAAACCAAGGGTATGAATAATCTGTTCAAGGAAATAATATCAGAAAATTTCCCAAATATGGTGAATGAGATGGAAAATCAATTACAAGAGGCTTACAGGACACCAAACGCACAGAATTACAACAGATCCACACGAAGGCACATTATAATGAAAACACCTAACATACAAAACAAAGATAGAATTTTAAAGGCTGCGAGAGAAAAGCATCAGATTACCTACAGGGGGAAACCAATACGGGTATCAGCAGATTTCTCAGCCCAGATCCTAAAGGAAAGAAGGGCATGGAACAACATATTTCAAGCTCTGAAAGAAAACGGATGCCAACCAAGAATCTTATACCCAGCAAAACTTACCTTCAGATTTTATGACAAAATAAAATCCTTCCATGATAAACAAAAGCTTAAAGAATTCACAAAGAGAAAGCCTGCCCTAGGGAACATTCTCAACAAAATACTTGAAGAGGAAGAAACGAAAAATAACAATCTCAGTCATCATGGGGAGGAATTACCCTAAAGAAAGAGTCAATCAAAGGAGAAACAAAGTTAAACTAAAAACCCCCAAAAAGCTAAAATGACAGGAAATACAAGTCATATCTCAATAATAACCCTGAATGTAAATGGCCTAAACTCATCAATCAAAAGATATAGACTGGCAGATTGGATTAAAAAGAAGGACCCAACTATATGCTGCCTTCAAGAGACTCATCTCATAGATCTTGTGGAAGGATTGGAAAACACTCCAGTAAATATTTTTGCAATTAATGTGGAAAACAGTATTTATATTACATACCATAGTTCAGTGGTTTTTACTAAGGACAAAAATGTAGCCAAGCATCAAAGTTTAAAAGTATTCAGGGTCTTTTAAGACCCTCTGGATAAATAGATATGATAGTTAACCAGGTTGCTTTTTTCCTTTTTCCTTTTTCCTTTGGTAGAAATAAATTGAGATTCTTCTATAATATTTCAAGTCACTGAAAAATCTTACAGAGCATTTTCATTATTTAATTTTTTAATTTTTTGATACTGTGAATTTAACTCAGCAGTGCTTAACTACTGAGCTATATCCCAACCACCCCTCCCCCACCTTTTTTTTATTCTGAGACAAGGTCTTGCTAAGTTGCTTAAGGCATCAGGAAGTTGCTGAGGCTGGCTTTGAACTCGTGATCTGCCTGCCTCAGCCTCCTTAGACACTGGAATTACAGATGTGTGGCATTGCGCTCAGATATCACAGCATTTTTAAATGCAGTAGGCTTTCATAAAAACTGCCCAGGGCACACAATTTGTTTTTATTAATATCACTTGTTATCTATGTAATAATGAACATGTTAAGTAAAATATGTCATAGTTTTTATATCTTTGAAATGAGATTATAATATCCACCCTACTGATTTCCTTGTGCATAGTAAGGTAAATGATTCCTTTAAAAGGCTATAAATTAGAAATTTTTATTCAAGTATATGTTATGATTAATATAACCTTATAAGAGGAAACAAAGTGAAGGCATTTATATGGAATTTCTTCAATGAATACAACTCATAAAAAGAACATTAATCAGGGCTGGGCTTCAGCTCAGTGGCAGTGTTTGTCTAACTTGCACAAAGCCTTGGGTTAGATCCACAACAACACAAATGATGACAATTTATCTGATTCATTCTACCAGATTTTAGCAGCTATTTTAATTGAATGAGTCATTACCTCCATACAGGTAAAGATTAATAGTGAATTTGGCTCAAAAAGTTCAGAAAGCTTTTTTCTCATTTGAAATATTTTAGTAGTTGCAAATTCATTAGTATAACATAAGAGACCCTTCATCATTTGACCTTGGCCTACTGCTGCAGCCTCATATACCACCTACATTAAAAGCACTCAGAGATTCTAGTTATAATAAAAATTTTTGTAGTTCTTCAAATGCCATGTTCTGTCTCACATTCTTGTCATTATACACGTGATCATTTTACCTCCTTCTAAAATATGAATCTCCTCATGTGAACTCTTTAAGGTGAAGTCAAAGCTTGATGGAGCTCTGTGTAAACACTTCAATGTGCTGCTTACTTCTTCATTTGCAACTCTAACCTTCTCTTCCTTATGCTCTCCACTTCAGAGTTTATTTCATATGCACTGAAGATGCAAGACCTGTATTTTCAGTTTCCAGATTAGAAACAGATGCTGTTTCTTTTGTCTGGAATGACTTTGCCTCCTTTTCAATGATTAACTCTTGTTCACACTAGTCTACAAAGACTAAATCCTTAACTGGAGAAAGGGAACGAATTACTCATATCTAATTTTTTTTCGGGATAACCAAGAAATTAACAAGTAGGTAGGAAACAAAGAGATAAGGCAATAGATCTGGAGTTTTAAATAGTGGATATTGAAGAAAATGATGCAGTGTGGTTTGAAGTCCCTCTGACTTTGCTCCTTCTACCTAGGCTGCAATTTCCATTTGCTTGCTCTGTTATCATCTTTTATCCAAACAAACATGCATCAACTTCTTTATTAAGGCTTTTTTCCCCTCAGTACTCTGAGTTAGGAACCCCTATTCCATTTCAATACATATTGAACAGTATTATGGTAAAACTATCTGGTTATTTGACTTCATTCCAGTCAGTTTTTTTTTTTTTTTTTTTTTTTTTTTTGGAACTGGGGATTAAACCCAGGGGTGCTTTACCACTGAGCCACGTCTCCAAGCCCTATTTATTATAATTTTATTATTATTATTTTCAGACAGGAACTTTCTAAGTTGCTTAGGGCCTAGGTTACTGAGACTGCCTTTAGCCTCCTGAGTCACTAGGATTACAGGCAAACATTACCATGCTTGGCTCATTCCAGTCTTTATTTTAAATTCCTGACATTCAAAGTCAGTTTTGTATGTAACCAACAAAGCAAAGCATAATATCTTGCATTCTAATGACATTATATAACATTTGTTGAAACAGTGGCTTTGTTACAGATCTTACAAACTTACATAATTATATATGTTCTGATTGCATTTTGTAATACTCCTTCCAATCTGATTTATTGCATTGCTTGTTAATGATCAAGCTACTATTGTTTTTATTTGAGATAACAGTAAGAAAGCATGAAGAGAATATATATATATGTAGCTCTTTCAGAGTCAATATGATTGATGAAAACATATCAGCCAACAACTTCATATTATGTCTGAGAGGTCCAACGAACCCTAAGTAAGTCTGAAACCTCTACAAACCCCTTCCAGGTATAGCATTCAACTTCCATCAAGTTCATCCACAACATAAATATTTTGTCCTTATCAGTTAACAGTCCAAGCATTTCTTTCAGAGAAACTCCACTAAACCCCATTACTCCCAATGGGCATTGGATTTCTGTATTTCCTTAAATAAATTTCAGTTTAGAGTGTAATTGAAATTTGACAACTATCCAGTCGGGGAAAAAAAAAAAAACCCTGATAATCATACATTCAAAAATTTGAATAAATGAGTAAAAAATATGATCAATGTTGCATAAGAATTTAATATATTAAAATATGAAAAATGGTCACTTACATCTAAAAATGAAATCATATGTAAAAAATTAAATCCTACTTAGCTGGGGGAGAGAATTAGACTAATGTCCAAGTTAAAATGCTAGTACCAATTTCTAAAATATTGTCCTTATTGTAAACATAGAGAATGTTACTTTAAACATTTTGAACTCTGTTGAAGTAAGGATTTGTTATGTTGAGGGTTTCTTTTGGTGGCGGGAAGGCTATGGAATTTGAGCCTAGAGGCACTTTACCACTGCTCTATATCCCCCTGCCCTTTTTATTTATTTATTTAAGACAGGGTCTTGCAAGTTGCTTGGGCCTCACTAAGCTGATGAAGATGACCTTAAACATGTGATCATCCTGCTTCTGCCTCCTGAATCAAGAGGATTACAGGTGTGCACCACCAACTCTGGCTATTGGGCTCTTGTTAGAAAAATTTAAATATTTTTCAGCATTTAAACTTAATCCAACAGATACAGGCATTTATCTTTAACATCAAAGGAGCAATAAGGTACAAAATTGGGTTAGTAAATTAAACAAATCCAAATTTACACATAGCAAACTTAAAAAGAATTGGCAAACTGCACAAATAAACCAAAAAATTTAAAAGCAAACAAAAAAAGATTGCCTACAAAAAAAAAAAAATAGAAAAAATATCAACATAATAATAAAAAAAAAAAAAAAAAAAAAAAAGAAAAGAAAATACTGCCTTCAAAATATTAAGAAAAAATAAATTTAACATGGAGTTTTAAATTAATTTAACCCGTTGTCAACATAAAGGTAAAAACTAGCACAAACTGAGGAATGTTTTTCCTCAAGACTTGAACTTAAGGAACTTGTAAAGGATTATTGTGGAAGGAAATTAAACTCAGAAGAAAGAACTGAGTAGCAATGCAGAACAAGGTTTGAAAACTGGCTTACCTGAGACTGCCAGGTGTGGGGCGCCATATCATGGGATGCCAGGTACACTGTTGATGGGAAAGTTTGTTTGTCTGTTATTGGGTGGCATATGCATATTCTCAAATGAATGTTAATTTCCACAGATGAAAATAAATTGTTTTGAGAAAGAAAAAAAGAAATCTAAATTTGTAGACGACTTTGTAAGAAGCTTTGTAAGAAGCTCAAGGAACTAGAATAAATGACACTATTGTGAAAAAAGAAAAAGATGGAAATATAATGCTACTGAATTTTAAATTTATGCTAAATCTACTATAATTCTATAGTTGAGACTACAGATGAGTGAATGGATCAGTGACCTCTCCATAAAGAGGTCAATAAATAGGGAGTTCAGAAATAGATCTACATAAACAAGACCAAATTGTATTTGGCAATAATGCAAAAGTAAAGGAGAAAGAAGTCTTTTCATTAGTTTTAAAGCAATTACACCTCTATAAATAAAATAACTTCAAGATAAACTTCAAACCAACTTTTAAAAAACTAAGAATATTTCATATTTTCCTTTCATAATTATCCTAGACCAAAATAAGTCAATAATGTTTAGCAGGTGAGAATAGAAAATAATAGTATGTCTAAACAATGGAATACTACTTAGAAATTAAAATGAACCAACTTGTGGTTCACATGACAACTTGGATGAATCTCAAGGACATTATTCTGAATGTAATAAACCAGTCTTAAAGGGTTGCCTGCTGTATGACTCAATTTCTGTGTTTTTGTAGCGGATGTGGTGGGGGCACTGGGGAGTGAAACCAGGGGCAATTTGAAATTTAGTTACATCCCCAGTCTTTTTTTTTTTTTAAAGACAGATTCTAGTTAAGTGGTTCATAGCCTCTAAGTTGCTGAGGCTGGCCTCAAACTTGTGATCTTCCTACCCAAGCTTCCACGATGGCTGGAGCTAAGGGAGTACGTCAATGTGCCTGCCTTTTATGACATTTTCCAAAAAACAAAGCTATAAGCATGGAGAGCAGATTAGTCGTCCCTTGGGTTTGGAGTGGTTAGGGAGTGTGGCTGCAACGGAGCAGCTTGAAGTGTTGGGGAGATAATAAAAATGTTCTCTTTCCTGATTACAATAGTGGGTACATAAATCTATACATGTAATAAGTTCATAGGACTAAATGAAAAAAGAAAAACCAAATTTTATTATAAGTAAACAAACAAACAAATAAATAAAAGGATACACTAAGGAATCCTAAAAGGCATGAAGTTTAATCTCTTGGTTCTACATATGACCAAACAAAGAGACACACAGCACATACCAGTTGCCTAAAAATACATTATTAGTAAAAGTAAAACTGATTCCCTTTAAATTCTGATGAATCAATTTGTGTTGGAACAAGTGTGAGACTGACTGACACAGGGTCAAATTGTTTTCTGTGCACCATGTAACTATGCAATGAAAACCTGTAGTCAATGCTTTATGAAATAATCATTTAAAAATATTTTCATAAATGTTATATTCTCAGAAAATGTTCATATTAGAAGTTAAATTAAATTTACCTTGAGTGACATTTATCTTTAAACTTGTACCACAACTAACACCAAAAAACAAATACTGTCAGATTTTTCAGATATTTTTAAATCGAGGAGTTGCAAAAATATGAGTATTTTTATGAAGTTCTAATTGATGAAAAATGCTGAAACAATCTAGGGAAAGTAGAAGAATGATATAAGTTGGAAATGCCTCAACATCCCTAGAATTTGCCAAATGCTGAGTCAAAGATTCATGAGGGAAGAAATCATTTGCTTCACACCCTGCTCCTGATTTGAGTCATCTCTTGCTCACTCAGCCATTTCAAAAAAGAAATTGCAACAACTAAAGCCACAGAATGGTTGGAAGTCACAGTTTATCTTTGGGTAGTTAAAAATCAATTGTGTAAAAGAAACAAGGACAAACAGCACTAGCCTCAAATGGTTATAACAAATAAGAGTTTTAAAATGTTGTAGGTCATGGAAAGAAAAAAAAGGCAAACAAGACAAAGAAAAAGGACTACAATAATGCTGAACTAGATCTAGAGAAAAAAATGAACAAAATATTGATATGCTTATAAACTTACACAAGCATACACACACAAAGAGAGAGATTTACACACATGCGCACACACACACACACACACACACACTCATACAGAGAAGAAAGAGTGAGAGAGAGATCAAATACCCAGGCAGGCCTCTCCATGGAGGAGAAAGGAAAAAAGAAATCCTGTGCATGTTGAGATGAGCTCAAATTTAAGAAAATATCAGATTTTAACAGAAAGCATATCTACACTATTTCACCTAATTACTTCAGTGGTTTAAAAATTTAAAACACATTCAGCAAGTTAAATTAACCAATTAGTGATACAATGAAAAAGAGAATATTAGGGTCCTCTAGAGGAACAGAACCAATCGTATGTACCTGTAAATATTACTCACGTTAGCAGAGGCTATCATCCCACACTGGCTGAAGAGCCAGGGAAACCAGTAGCTGCTCAATCTGAGAAGCTGGAAGCCTCAGAACAAGAGGGACCAATGATGTGGTCCTAGTTCAAGGCTAAAGGCCTGAGAGAGGGCCTGGAGAGTCATGGGAGTCCAAGTTAAAAGGCTGAGGAACCTGGAGCCTGATGACCATAGCTGATGACAGCAGGAAAAAAATCCAGTTCAAGAAGTGCCCTCATGAATAGGCGAACTTCTTCCTTCTTCTTTTTGCTCCATCTGGACCTCAAGGCTTGACTGATTGAATGTAGGCAGCCTACATTCAGGGTGGGTCTTCCCCTCTGTTCACTGACTCACAAGTCAATTACCTCTGTTGACACCCTCACAGATAAACCCAGCAGTGTGGTTTACCAGGTTTTTTTCTGGGCATGTCTCAGTCCTGTTGACCACCAAGATTTTAGTATCACAAAAAACAAATGGAACTCTGATGTGCTTGCTAATCAAATAAAATTCAAATTTAAAAACAGCATTAGGTAGAAATCTATTATTCATTTGTAATTTTCCAAATAGCATTTACTATAGCTAACATGGTAGCCCACAGATAAAAGTCTAGCTAACTAGGTGTGTTATTTCATAGATTTTACTTTAAAAAAATAGAAAATAAGTTGGAGTATAAATTGTTTAGTGATATTTCTTATGCTCTTTGATACAACTCATGTATACAAAATAGTACATAGCATATAATTTGGTGAACAATAGATGTTCTAAGGATGTATTGCACATCAATGGAAAATACTAACTTAGGTATCACTTATCCCTCTGGCAAAATATAGCATTAATTTCTCTTTATAAAAATAACTTAAAATGGAAGACACAATATTTTTAATATTCTGTAAATTATTCAAGAGTATATAGTAAAGAGTTATTAAACCAACACCTATTTAAAGACAAAACTTTAGAAGAATAAGCAGAGAACTGAAATTTTTTTTCCTCACAAGCATTCTCAATCTAAATGAAGATCTCAAATTTGATGAAGTTCAGTTGTAGAAAAGGCATTTTAAAAAGTCAAGAGGAATACAAAGAAATCCCTTCTCAATTAGGTTAAATTTCATAGTACTGTCCTGTTAGAGTGAATTAGTCAACTTGTACCTATAATGTCATGGGCATGCATAATAGCAGTTAACACTTTGAAGAAATCCACTGAATCTCAAGGAGAATCAAAAAGAATGAGGGAGAGGGAGAGAGGAATAGAGAAAGAGGGAGGGAGGAAAAGGAGAGAGGAAGGAAGGAAGGATGAATTAAACCACATTTGACCTGTGATGCCTGTACACTTGGAGTCCTTATGTAATGAACTTCAAGTTAACTTAGCACATGAACTAATTGCAAGTCTAACACAGGAGTACAGTTTTGTATTAAATAGATGAGTCTCAGCCAATCACAGAAGCTAAGCTGTAGTCAGTCACATGCAGCCAACTGATAAGAACATGTTCAAATGAGGCAAAGGTAGACCTACAATCAATCAAGCTGTGACGGTACTGCATTCCATTTTCTGTCCACAAATGCTGCCTGCCCACATTATGGAGCAGAGCTCTCTGGTTGTGAGCTGCCCAATTGGTGAATGATTCTTTGCTCAATTAAACTCTGCTAAATTTAATTTGTCTTAAGTTTTATTTTAATGAAAGGAAGGAAGGAATTCTCACCTTAATACATCATAGAAAAATTTCACAGAAGTAAAGGCAAAAAGATGTAGAAATTGGCCATAAAATAAAGACAAAATAATTTTCATGGAATAACATACAGACATTAACAAATTGAGTACCTAGTTATGTAAAAGTAATACTACATTTTTACAAAATTTAAGTTAATCTAAGAAAATCTAGATTTGCTTAACATTAGGGATCAATGAAGAAAAATCACCTTCTTAACAAATTAAAAGAGAAAATAACTAAAAGATCATTTAAACACATACAAAGAAGGCATTTGGCAGAATTATAACTCCACACATGTACTTTTTAATCTGTATTAATCATCTATTTCTAATTTTTCCCTCTATGTGAATACAAATCATATTAGTCTATTTTCTATATTTATCCATAAGTAAGAAACTACAGGTAAAAGGGGATTTAACTAATCTAGTAGAAGTTAACTATATATAGAAAAAACTAAGTAAATGCCATCGTCAATGGTGAAATACTGAAATATTCTTTTGAAATATGATGAATACAAAGATGCCCACTTCTTTCGCATCAGGGATTGAACCCAGGGGCACTTAACCACTGAGCCACATCCCCAGAACTTTTTTTAAAATTTGTTTTATTTTTACAGACTTCATTTTGATTCATTGCACACATATGGGTACACAAATTTTCATTTCTATGGTTGTACATGATGTACATTCATCTCATTCTTGTTAATCACACATGAACATGGGATAATAATGTCTGCCTCATTCCACCATTTTTTATACCCCCACTTCCTCCCCCTCTCATTGTTTTATTTAGAGACAGGGTCTCTCATAGTTGCTCAAGGCCCCGCTAAGTTGCTGATCCCCCGTTATGTTGGCTCTGAACTTGAGTTCCTCCTGCCTCAGCTGCCCCAGCTGCTGGGATTACAGGAATGCTCCTCCTCTCCTTCCCTCCCATCCTTTCTTCCTTCCTTCCTTTTTGTGCTCACTGTTATTCTCTCTCTTCCTTTCTACTTCTCTTTTATGTAATTCACTAATTCTAAAATTTACTGGTGTTCTGTTAAATTATGTTACAAAGCACCCGATAAATAAATCAATGCCATCTTTGTTCAATAAACAAAGACTAGTGCATCATAAATAAAATATGGACATTATAAACATGAACACCAAAACATTATATATCCACAAGAAAAATATTGTCTGTCCTAGGAATAATACAAGCTATTCACATGGAAAAATGAAGTTCCATCTCTATCACATACACTAAGACAATAGAAGGTCATATATCTAAAGACTTGTGTTTGGAACCTATTTATATCCCTAAATATCTATCAATATGTGTACATGGATAGACATACATATAATAAACACAGATGTATAAAATATAAACCAACAGGAATTAACCCAATAGAATATAAACTAATTAATCAATTTCTTTACAGAAGTGACCATCCAAATATCTGAAAACTATGGGGAAGAATTGTGGGGGATTTTTGAATCGCATTTATAATTGATGGAATGAAAATTAAAATAACAATGGGATACTACCTATTATACACTTACTAGGCTGGAAAAAATATAGTTTGACTATACCAGGCCAAATAGGGGACAATTCAGAGTAACACAAGGGGACCAGATATGCCATGCTGTTCAGAAAATAAATTGCTAACATTTCCTGGAGGTCAGTGAGGAAGCATGGACGTGATTTGTGCCCAACCTTCAGCAGAGCTCTAGTACTCTGCTACCTTAAGGAGGTGGTCATCTTCCTGAACACTGAGTGTTGATCAGTAATATTCACTTCTGGAATCATTTTAGAAGACTACATGATGCAATATGAAGTCCTTTGCACACTACCTGGCCAATATAACAACCACTAAATAAATTAGCACTGTTCATGGAATCCTTCTTAGCCTAATTCATGACACTGATTTGCACTGATTTCTAGTAGAAATTCAACCTTAGCATACATGCTATAATTAGTGAACAAAGAAAAATAGATACTATTTTATGTCCAAACTCACGACAGAGAATCTCAAGAGTTATCTTAAAAATTAAAAATAAATACCTGTGTTCCCCTTTGGTTCAAAAAATACTTTATGATGTTGCTTTGTCACTCATTACTTTCTACTTTATATTTGTGACTAGTCAAAATGCTGGTGGATTCCTAAGCCCTAAGCCCTTTAACATTCTAAAAGTGAACTGAGGGAAATATTCGATCAATCTTGAAACTGCCAATGATTCCTCTAATAATGACATACAAATATTAAGTATTAAGCATAGAGTGATGGACTACCTAAATTAACAGATTAGGGTTGGTAAGGTAAAAACAAAAACAAAAACACAAACTAAGATTGGGCTTTGAACTGATATTTTAAAACTTTAGCTAGGTCAAAAGAAAACAGGCCTTGTGTTTCTTTTTATTTTTACAAGTGATTATGCCAACATTTTTAATGAAATCAACATAGGGGATTTGAATTTCTGCCATAGCAGTTAGACTGTGAACAGGATTCCAGAGAATCTCTAAATATCTCACAGTCTTATGTTCTAAACCAATATAAATTGATGTTGCATCTTTATATAGGCTATGATATTAATGGCCTACTTTTATAACATTTAATAGAAGGAAGAAGATACAGTTACAAGATGTTTTGAAAATGGAAGAAAAACTGAAGTGGTGACTATCCTCTAGCTTAAATCAAACAGATTGGAGTTCCCTAAGTATTTTCACATTCATTTAAAAAATTCCTAACTACCGTCTCTAAAGCGGTGTTGCACCTGCTAATGTCACACTGAATACCATATGCATATGCAAGCTCTCTCATTAGGGTTCTCTTCTAAAAATGGTGATATTCCACCCTAGAGATAGAAAATGCTAGGGAAAAAAATACACACCAAGAATAAGACATTTTCCTTATTTAAAAGCAGATGTGCTTTTCAAAGACAATTTCTTTCTCATCATGCCTATGGCTATGCAATTAAATAAGATCTGGGATGTGTTAATGGGAAGAGAGCATACACATTATAGGCATGAAAAATGTTTTAGATAACTAGTTAATCTTAGCGAAGTATAGCTATAGGCTTCCAGAGTATTTCTACGAAAGCTAGAGAACTGATGTCTCTGGACTTGCCAATGGAGTCAAATTCTGAGAATACAACTAAAATATAAGCTTGTAATGAAAAACTTCAATTATATAGAAGTAACACAACACTGCAAAAGTTTACACTTTGATACTGAGGATATCTAAGGAATTTCCATGTACAATCAAAATAGTTTTACAAGCCTCTATAATCAGCACACCAAGACAATTCTTCCTTTGAAGCACCAGAGCTTTAAAAGCAGAATCAATAATTGATGTAAAAAAATGTCAATTTGAAAATCACATTGTGCACTGTGTGAGGTAAACCCATTTCTAGACCTGAGGACTACAATGTAAGGAGAAACTTCTTCAGAGGGGGTTTGCCATCTAGCCTTAGAGAAAAACTCACCTAGAAATGATTGTCTTTGAAGGCTCAAACTTATGAGTAGAAAGAATTAGAAAAATACATCAGTAGATTATCAACTTAATTAAATATCACGAGTAAAAGATAGGAAAGGGGAGAGAAAAATTGAGGCAGACGCTATAAAAACACACCAGTTTTTCTTTTATTTTCTTTTTCTTTTCTGGAACGTATTATCCTACCACCAAAGATATTTTATTTCCTTTTAAAAATAGACCTTCATTTTTATAGTTTGACACCATCCCTTTATACTGCCACCATTACCACCTTAATCAATTTGGTCTGTTATTAAAATTTTATTATAATTGTTATAATTAACAGTTTTCCTATTTCATGCCTAAGACAATAATAATGAAGGCATTGGAGTTAAAATTTAAACTTAGAAGTACATAAGGGCACAAAGCAGGGTATGGATTTGGAAGAAACTTGCTAATATAGAGAAATGAATAAATATGTCAATTAATTTTGGTGAAATACTAAATCACTATCACTGAATATCATCTTCTAAGTGAGCCACAGTTCCAATAGATGCTAATGGGTTCAGCAAAAAAAAATCAGATGTGAAAGTAGGTTGAGGGGTGGGTAGGAAAAGCTGAAATTTACCTTAAAATAAATGATTTAGTGAAAATATCATCACAAATTCCTGCTCAGAATGAAAATACTGACTTTCATCCTTGTTGTGTTTTGGGGAGTTATATTTTATAAAAATAAGGAGAACATCCATATCCCAATTATTTATAATAAATTATAATATTTTGTATTACATTTTACTTATTCATTCATTTATTTATTTATTTTGATTCATTGTATACAAATGGAGTACAAGTATCATTTCTCTGGTTGTTCACAAAGGAGAGTCATACCATTTGCCTATTCATACATGTACATAGGGTGATGATGTTTGTCTCATTCTATTATCTTTCCTTCCCTGTACCCCTCCCCGCCTCATTTCCATCTACCCAATTCATACTTTTTCCATTCTTCCCTTACCTCCCTACCCCCTGCCATTATGCCTCATCAACCACTTATCAGAGAAATCATTTGACCTTTGATTTTTTTGGATTGGCTTATTTTCTTAGCATGATATTCTCCAACTCCATCCATTTACCTGCAAATGTCATAATTTTACTATTCTTTATTGCTGAATAATATCCATTATGTACATATACCACAGTTTCTTTATCCATTCATCTATTGAATGGCATCTAGATTGGGTCCACAATCTAGTTATTGTGAATTGAGCTGCTATAAACATTGATGTGACAGCGTTATTGTACTATGCTGATTTTAAGTTCTTTAGGTACAAGCCAGGGAGTGGGATTGCTGGGTCAAACGGTAGTTCCATTCTAAGTTTTCTAAGGAATCTCCATGCTGCTTGCTAGAGGGGCTGCACCAATTTGCAACCCCACCAGCAATGTATGGGTGTACCTTTCTCCCCACATCCTTACCAACACCTATTGTTGCCTGTATTCTTGATATGAGCCATTCTAATTGGAGTGAGATGAAATTTTAGAGTAGTTTTGATTTCCATTTCTCTTATTGCTGGAGATGTTGAACATTTTTTTACATATCTCTTGACTGCTTGTAGATCCTCTTCTGTGAAGTGTCTGCTAATTTCCTTCGTCATTTATTGATTGGATTATTTGTATTCTTGCTGTAAAGTTTTCTGAGTTTTTAATTAATTCTGGAGATCAGTGCTCTATCTGAAGTGTGTGTGGCAAAGATTTTCTCCCACTCTGTAGGCTCTCTCTTTACATTGTTGATTGTTTCCGTTGCTGAGAAAAAGCTTTTTAGTTTGAATCTATCCCATTATTGATCCCTGCTTTTATTTCTTGTGCTTTGGGAATCATGTTAAGGAAGTCTGGTACTAAGCTGACATGATGAAGATTTGGACCTACTTTTTCTTCTATTAGGTGCAGGGTCTCTAGTCTAATTCCTGGGTCTTTGATCCATTTTGAGCTGAGTTTTGTGCAGGGTGAGAGAGAGGGGTTTACTTTCATTTTGCTGCATATAGATTTCCAGTTTTCCCAGCACCATTTGTTGAAGAGGCTGTCTTTTTCCGTTGTATGTTTTTGGCACCTTGGTCTAGTATGAGAAAACTGTACTTATGTGAGTTTGTCTCTGTGTCCTCTATTCTGTACCATTGATCTATCTGCTCTTTTGGTGCAAATACCATTCTGTTTTTGTTATTATTGCTCCGTAGCATAGTTGAAGTTCTGGTATTGTGATACCATGTGCTTCACTCCTCAGGCTAAGGAGTACTTTAGCTATTCTGGGTCTCTTTTTCTTCCAAATGAATTTCATGATTACTTTCTCTATTTCAATGAGGAAAATCATTGGTATTTTAGTTGGAATTACATTGAATTTGTATGTTGCTTTTGGTAGTATGGCCATTTTGACAGTAGTAATTCTGCCTATCCAAGAACATGGGAGATCTTTCTATCTTCCAAGGTTTTCTTTAACTTCTTTCTTTAGTGTTCTGTAGTTCTCATTGTAGAGTTCATCACCTGTTTTGTTAGATTGATTCCCAAGTATTTTTTTTTTTAGGGCATTGTGAATGAGGTAATTTCCCCAATTTCTCTTTTAGATGATTCATCACTTGTGAATAAAGATGCATTAGATTTATGAGTGTTGATTTTATATCCTGCTACTTTACTGAATTCATTTATGAGTTCTAGAAGCTTTCTGGTGGAATTTTTCAACTCCTTTAAGTATAGAATCATGTCATCAGCAAATAGTGATAGTTTGAGTTCTTCTTTTCTTATTTGTGTCCCCTTAATTTCTTTAGTTTTTCTAATTGCTCTGGCTAGAGTTTCAAAGATGATGTTCAATAGAAGTGGTGAAAGAGGGCATCCCTGCCTTGTTCCAGTTTTTAGGGGGAATTCTTTCAGTTTTTGTCCATTTAGAATGATGTTGGGCATGGGCTTTGCATAGATAGCCTTTACAATTTTGAGGTATATTCCTACTATCCCTATTTTTTTCCCTAGTGTTTTGAGCATGAAAGGGTGCTGCATTTTATCAAATGTTTTTTCTGCATCTATTGAAATAATCATGTGACTCTTAATTTTAAGCCTGTTGATGGGGTGAATTACATTTATAGATTTCCTGATGTTGAACTAACCTTGCATCTCTGGGATGAAATCCACTTGATCATGGTGCACTCTCTTTTTAATATGTTTTTGTATGCAATTTGCTAAAATTTTGTTAAGAATTTTTGCCTCTCTGTTCATTAAGGATTTTGGTCTGAAGTTTTATTTCCTCAATATGTCTTTGTCTGGTTTTGGTATCAGGATGATACTAGTTTCATAGAATGAGTTTGAAGGGTTCCTTCCTCTTCTATTTCATGGAATACTTTGAGGAATACATTCTTCTTTGAAGGTCTTGAAGAACTTGGCTGAGAATACATCTGGTCCTGGGCTTTTCTTGGTTGGTAGGCTTTTGATGACTTTTTCTATTTCATTGCTTGAAATGGATCTATTTAAATTGTGTATGTCTTCCAGATTCAGTTTGGGTGGATCATATGTCTCTAGAAAACTGAGATGAATTTGAGATTTTCTATTTTGTTGGAGTATAGATTTTCAAAGTAGTTTCTAATTATGTTTTGTATTTCAATAGTGACTGTCATGATATTTCCTTTTTCATCATAAATTTTAGTAACTCGAGTTTTCTCTATCTTTCTCTTCATTAGTATGTCTAAGGGTTTATCAATTTTGTTTATTTTTTCAAAGAACTAACTTTTTGTTTTGTCAATTTTTTAAATTGTTCCTTTTGGTTCAATTTCATTGATTTCAGCTCTGATCTGAATTATTTCCTGTCTTCTACTACTTTTGGTGTTGATCTGTTTTTTTTTTTTTCTAGGACTTTGAGCTGTAATGTTAGGTCATTTATTTGTTGACTTTTTCTTATTTTATTGAACGCACTCCATGCAATGAATTTTCCTGCTTTCATAGTGTCACAGAGATTTTGATATGTTGTATCATTGTTCTCGTTTACCTCGAAGAATTTTTTCATCTCCCCCCTGATGCCTTCTGTTATCCATGCAACATTAAATGGTGTATTATTTAGTCTCCAGGTGTTGGAGTAGTTTATTTTTTTATTTTATCATTGACTTCTAATTTCATTACAATATGATCTGATAGAATGCAAGGTATTATCTATATCTTTTTGTACTTGCTAAGAGTAGCTTTGTGGCATAACATGTGGTCTATTTTAGAGAAGGATCCATGTTCTGCTGAGAAAAACATGGATTCACTTGTTGATAGATGGAATATTCTATACATGTCTATTAAGTCTAAATTATCAATTGTGTTATTGAGTTCTATTGTTTCTTTATTCAATTTTTGCTTGGAAGATCTGTCCAATGGTGAGAGAGGTGTTTTAAGTCACCTAGTATTATTGTGTTGTGGTCTATTAGTTCCTGGAACTAAGAAGGATTTGTTTAATGTACATGGATGCCCCATTATTTGGGACATAATTATTTATGATAGTTATGTCTTGCTGATTTATGCTTAACTTAAGTAATATGAAATGTCCTTCTTTATCCCTTATAACTTTGACTTGAAGTCCACTTTATCTGATATTAGGATGGAAACCCCTGCTTTTTTACTGAGTCTGTGTGTGTGGTATGTTTTTCCATCCTTTCACTTTTAGTCTGTGGATATCTTTTTCTATGAGATGAGTCTCTTGAAGGCAGCATACTGTTGGGCCTTTCTTTCTAATCCAATCTGTCAGTCTATGATTTTCTGATTGAGAGTTTTGGCCATTAACATTCAGGATTATTATTGAGATATGGCTTGTATTCCTGGTCACTTTGGCTCATTTTTGTTTTTCATCTTGACTTGGTTTCTCCTTTAATTGGCTATTACTTTAGAGTAGTTCCTCCCTTTGCTGACTTACATTGTTGCTTTTCATTTCTTCCTCATGCAATATTTTGTTGAGAATGTTCTGTAGTACAGGTTTTCTATCTGTAAATTCTTTTAGCTTTTGTTTATCATGGAAGGATTTTATTTCATCATAAAATCTGAAGGTAAGTTTCACTGGGTATAAGATTCTTGGTTGGCATCCATTTTCTTTCAGAGTTTCAAATATGTTGTTCCAGATTTTTCTTACTTTTAGAGATTGGGCTGCAAAATCTGCTGATATTTGTATTGATTTCCCTCTATACACGATCTGATGCTTTTCTCTCACAGTCTTTAAAATTCTATCTTTATTTTTTACATGAACTATTTTCATTATAATGTACCCCAGTGTGGATCTGTTGTAATTTTGTACATTTGTTGTCCTGTAAGCTTCTTGTATATGATTTTCCATTTCATTCTTCAGATGTGGGAAATTTTCTGATATAATTTCATTGAATAGATTATTCATTCCTTCAATTTGCATCTCTGTGCCTTCCTCAATCCCAATGATTCTTAAATTTGGTCTTTTCATGATATCCCATAATTCTTTGAAGTTCTGTTCATGATTTCTTCCCATCTTCCCTCTTTTGTCCACTTTGTTTTCAAGATTAAATATTTTGTCTTCATTGTCTGAAGTTCTGTCTTTCAAGTGATCTAGCCTGTTTGTTATAGTTTCTATTGAGTTTTTCATTTGGTTTATTGTTTCCTTCATTTCAAGGATTTCTGTTTTTTTTTTTTTTTCAGGATCTCTATGTCTTTATTGAAATGATCTTTTGCTTCCTGCAATTACTTTTAACTCTATTGTTGTGATCATTCATTGTCTGCATTTGCTCTCTTATCTCATCATTGACTTCTTGGATCATTTTAATTATGTACATTCTGAACTCCCTTTCTCACATTTCTTCTGCCATGTTGTCATTGGGTTCTATTAATATAGCATCCAGGTTTGCTTGGGATACTTTCTTCTCTTGATCTCTCATTTTGTTCGTGTATCTTCCCCTCTAGCAGTGCAATTTTGAAGTATTGCATTTTCCCCCTATAGAGTTTTAGTGTACCCGCAGATTCCCAATACCTCACCTTGAGGTGAGAGATCAATATTAGCAGCTCACCATACAAACAATATGAGTCCTTAACCCTAAGAGTCCCTATTAAGATATTAACCTATGTTGTACCCCATTTGTGTAAAATGAATCAAAATGCAATCTGAAAAAATTTAAAAAATGAAATAAAATGCAGCTAATTTTAAAATGATATTAACCATGTTGTCTTAATAAGCAGAGATGATGAGCTCAAATTATTATCTACACCATAACCAATAGGTTTGCAGTAAGGACTCAAATTTCTAATGGTGGACAAAGAGGATGAGCAGGGGTGTAGGATATAACATTAATGAGATAAGAAGTGAGTCTATAGAGGTACTATGTCATAGGAATAGGGAAAGCAGAATTAAAAGAAATAGGTTGTTATCATGAGAAAAGGGAGAAAGAGTCTCCAAGGAAACAGATGTATAAGAGGAAAATAGAGTGAAAAATTATTACTACAATAAAAAAGTAGTAATATAGTAGGTATAATAGGAATAATCATAATAATATTACTAAATTTAAAAATTCTACAATAAAATTATGCTGTACTGTTCAAGCCTCCTACTCTTCAGTAACCTGATGCCTGAGAGGAACTTGATAATACGGTGTCCCAACAAGGGTGCTGTCCCACTACCTCCAGGTCAGAAATAATCAATGCTTATGGGCAAGGGCGACCCCCATGTTAATAGATGGTAGCTGCACTGCGGGTGCTAGATGGCACACCGGGGTGCAGGCCTTAGTGCTGGAGACAGCCAGCCAAGGCACAGGCCTGTGCTTGGTGCTGGAGATTTGAGGGGTGGACCTGATGAATGGACTTGTGCCTAATTTTTTAATATCAGGAAATAAATATTTCTTTATCTTTGATATACATGCTAATTAATTATTTTCTTCACTGTATGAGAATAGATACTATGGACATTTGTAAATTACTTATGCATATTCTTTATTTTTACCAAGATTCTGACATTTAGTTCTTTTATTTATAATACTAATAAATTATATTTATACTGATATAATTATTCTTACTACTTTTATTTTTGTCTTTTTCTTTGTGTCTTTAGATCTCTTCATTTTTTCATTTTCTTCAAGAGATACAGAAAATAATATTTAAAAAGTAATTTTATTTTTTGTAGTAACTTCAAAAATTTCTGTAGATATATTACATTTGCATTTTTCTAATTTTCAGAATCTAGAATCTCCTTTTGTGACCACTGAGGAAATTAGCACGACTCACTCAGTATTAATTGCTGAAATGAATAGATAGCATTCACTTGCTGCATGATGAAAATGATTTGGGTTTAGTATTCTTAATTCTGCTCCTTCTTCTATGGCTTTTGTTTGTTTGTTTGTTTTAGTAAAACAAACTTGTTTAGTTTGTTTTTTTTAGTAAAAAAAAAGTTTAGTCCATTAATTACAGATTATTTCTACAAAATCATGAAGATAACAAACACAAAAATATGAAGCACTAAAGAACTCAGAATCTGCTATTCAAAGATTGAACAACCTGTGATGCTTCTTCAAAAAAACCACTTTATAAACATATTTTAAATCATTTTTAATATTACTCAGAAATAAAATTTCTGTTTATTTTTCATTCTTTCATGATGCACAGCCAAACAGGAGGCCCTTCATAATAGATATTTGCCAGTCATCTGTGATATCCAGCAACTGTACCTCTGAACCTCTCTCTTGCTTTTGGATCAAGCACCATCTTACGAGGCAGAAGATTTATCTCATTTACTTTGGAACTGAAAGCATGGTTCTAAGTTCCACTACTTATACAAATCGTTTATATGGATTATTTTAGATTTTTATATAGATTTATTTTAGATTTTTATGTGAAACAATAGGATAATGGATCATCCATTGCAGTGCAGGTAGAAGACATGAAGGGAATGTCATCTCTTTTCAGAGAGAACTGTGGTTTCAGCTCTTAGAGCAGTATTCAATAAAGTGGCAGGTGTACAGGAGTGGTTGAAGCATTGGACCTGTGCTTTGTAGAAATATGGTAGTGTATCTCCTAGACGGGATGTTCAGTGCCTTTCAAAACACAACCTAAAACTAACAACGATCAAAGGAAAGTTAATTAATCTAGTTAAAATGTGGAAAGATTAAACGTGCAGAAAATAGCAGGTATAAAATAAAAAAAAATATTTCAGGAATGAAACAAATCATTTCAATTTCCCTGGTACTATAAATGAGTTAGTTTATAATATTTAAAGGTAGAGATCATCTGAAAGCAAAGAACAAACATAAAAAATTTAGGTAAATCATTTTAAAATAGATTTGGAAGAATAGTATCTTAGGCAATTTTGCACTCTACAATAGAAATCAACTGACTGGGTCACAGATCTGTCTTAAGTTCTGGAGGCTACTAAGTTAAAAATTAAGGGAGCAGCACCTAGCTCCAGACAGACTCTGTGTCATCACATCGTAAAAGGTAGAAATGCAAAAGAGCACATAAGGGAGACAATAAAAGTGGCCCAAATTCTCTTTCATAACAAACTCCATCAGTACCTCACTGACTCCTGCAGTGAGGGCATTGATTCAGATCCCACTGCTCAGGATGATTGAACTGAGGATTAAGCTCCCATCACATCAAGATTTGGTGAACACATTCAAACCATAGCAGATGGAAACACTGTTTGCCTTTATAATGAACTTTATTAGGGTGACATTATTTTCAATCATCTTATCTCTCATCTGTGTACAGTCATTTGAGTTTTGCAAGAAATACAGAACACCTCTTGCACAATCACCTAGCACTACCATTATCAGTATAATTGATGAGTTTTTATCCTGTTACATAAAAGATGTATTAAGATCTAAGTAATATAAATATAAATGACACAGACTTGAGTTTAGAAAGTGAATTTCTTTTCTTTGTCATGTGAGACAGAATGGCTCCTTTATCTATCCAGCTGTTTGAAATATAGAGGGTAAAGTCCTTGATAGCTCAAGAGTGAAAAACAGGTATCAGACACACACACACACACACACACACACATGCACACACATGTGTACTTGCATGGTGTCCAGTAGTCAGATCTGGCATAGCAACCAAAACACCAAATTCAACAAACAATTTAACTTGCAATGAACCATTGTCATTTTTTAAGATCCATCTGGATTCTAAATTGGTCAAACATATTTTTTTTTTCATGTACGTGTTATATTTGACTCTTTTCTGAGATATTTCATTGTTATCTCATTTAATACTTACAACTGTTCTAGCAGGTAGTTTTTGTTTGTTTGTTTTTGTTTACATTCACAGATAAGAAAATGGAGGCATGCACAAGAAAGTACATATAGTAAGTGGTAAACTTAGGATTTGAACTAGGATGTCTGTGTATCTTAATTGTCCTCTTAACCTCACCATGGTTCCTCCAGGTATCATGTGGATTTGCCAAGAAATTGGTGAAGTCCTGAGTAATTGCATTAATATCTTCTTTTTACTCAAAATGTGAGAGAACTTGAATTTTGGCAATAAGAAGACCTCAATTCGACACTTACAATATCTTGCATTTCATTACTCATAAAAATCAATGTAATACCATTTCTATCTGCATGTCTTCCCCCTGTACCATAGGCCTCTTACAGTTCCTTAAGCCCTCTAAATCATCTGATGGTTTTCCCTTCCAATAGTCTTCTCTATTTTTTCAAACCTATGTTCTATTTTTCATATAAATGACTGTCCCATCCTCCAAAATTGTGAGAATTTAGAAAACTATGAAGTGAATTTTAAGACTTATTTTACCTGACCTACAAAAAAGTACAGATTATTTTCACTCACATTTTGGAACATAAAATGAGTCAAGAATTTTGAGCATTTACTTAATTATGGTGCAATTAGAAGCGTCAAGTTCATCCCATTTTTCAACCATTTGTGCCCATCATGCTGTTTATTGCCAGAAGCTATTGGGTACCTTGACAATTCACCTTCTACATTAGATTTATAATTTTTGATCAAAGGAAATAATTTTATTACTGATTCTGGCTCTGAACATGGTGGGTTGCTGAGTCACATTTTTTCATAATCTTAGTTTTGTATCACTAGCTACAATGTTATTTAAAGATTTTCATTTCTATTGCTCCTGTGTGGCCCCAAATGCTATATCATGTTTCATATTTGCAAAATAAGAATATATATTAGTTACTATAAAAGAAATTTATGAAAGTTTTTTATCACAGAAATATCTGATAAGGTCAGAGTTAGACTGAAAATGCTGATCTATGGAATGTACTACTGCTGTTTACAAACAATTCAACTCTCAATCCTGAGGCCAGATAGGCCTTGCAATGCTGCCTCCAACAATCCCGTCAGCATTGCATCACCAAAAGATTAAGGCTTTTCAGAGCTGCTTTGTCCACTTCTAATTTATGAATTAATATATTACTGGGCCCATTTGATTAGTAGCTCCTACATCACATGTTTCCAGTTTCCAGAAAGACTGGATACTGGGAATATAAATTTTACCTTCCCCATCAGAAAAGAAAAACTCATATCATGGGAATTTCTCTAAACCTATGATGAATGTTCAAATGATTTCATGTCTAAACAAAAACAAAATTTAAATGTGTAAGTGTTCTCAGTCTTACAGATTTAAAATATTAAATTTAACTTCTTATTTTGCTACTAGTTTTCTCCATCCTTACTCCCATGGTTGGCTGATCTGTATCTATCTATTCAATAGGTTCCCTTACTTCTTTCAGTGAGGGTGTCCCTAGAAAGCCCTGTAGGAGGTTACAGGAGACAGAAGAGAGACTACCATTTGGTCACACACTCTAACGATGATCACTTTGGGATGACTATTTTCCAACCGAAATCACAGCTAACATTCAGCAAGTTTTCTTTCTCTGAGATCTGATTCAGGAATGGGACACTTTTTCTGCTGCAAATCCAGTGCACAGTGTCCTACGTGCTGCACAGTCCTTCAAAATGAGTCTTAGTTCAAGTAATCCAACTTTGTCCCAGTTTTAGTGACCTGAAAAATAAATTCTCCATTTTCGAATCCCAGAAGTAAACATGGACTTGGAGTCTGTCTGAATCCCTTCTATCCATGTTTTATACTTATTATGCTCATATATTTTAATTTTTTATAGTATGTTGAGTGTTTTTCACATTTTTTTAAACGAACAATTTGGAAATTTCACTTTCACAATTGGAATATTTCATTTCAAAATGGATCTTATTTTGTCAAATATCTCATAAGTAATAAAAAATAACTGTGGGGTAAATGAAAAATAGCAACTTATAATGACTTGTAGATAAAGTAAAAGCATGTAGAAAAAAGAAGTTTGAAAGCTGAATGGTCAAACATCAAAAATGGTGACACTATTTTTTTTATTTTAAATTTTCTTTAATGAGGACAAAATATATAACTTGACATCTATATTCTTAGAGGATTTGAAGTGTACTAAGTGTACACTATAAGGAGTCATAGAAACAATATTATAGATTTCTAGAACTTATTCGCCTTGCACTACTAAAACTTCATACACATTGATTAGCAGCTTCCTGTTACTTCTCCTCCATTTAACAAACCACCATTCTGCTTTCTGGCTCTATTAGTTTGACTATTTTTGGTAGTTTGTTTATGTAGAATCATGCAGTGTTTGTACATGACTGGCTCATTTCACTTAGCATTATATCCTCAAGTATTATCCATGTCACAATATGGGATTTCCTTCTATTTTAAGGCTGGTGAATAAATGAGTGAATGTGTGTGTGTTTGTGTGTGTGTGTGTGTGTGTGTGTGTGTTACCACTCATTCACAGATATGTAGAACGTTTCCACATCTGCCTCTTGTGAATGCCATCATGATTGTGAGGATGCTCATATTTCTGCAGGATCCTTATTTAAGTTATTTTGAATTAATATCCACAAGCACTGCAGGATCATAAAGTAGTCTATATTTAATTTTTTGAGAAAATCCTACTGTTTTTCATAGTGGCTGCAACATTTTTCAATCCCACCAACAATGTGCAAGGGTTCCAATTTCTTTACATCCTTTCCAACACTTTTGTTTTTGTTGTTTTGTTTTATGATAATAGTCATTTCTAACAAGTACGAAGTGAGGTCTTATTAGGGTTCAATATTGATCACTAGTAATGTTGAGATCTTTTTATTATGCTAGCTGGTCATTTGAAGGTTTTCGTTTGACAAATATCAATTCAAGCTCTTACTCCTTTTCAATCAGACTGTTGTATCTGTTTGCTATTGCTTTACGTGAGTTCTTCATATATTTTGGAAATTAACTCCTTCTCTGATACATGATTTGAAATATGTTGTCCCCTTCCATCTGCTGCTTTTCATTTTGCTGCTTTCTTTGCTCGGCAGGTGCCTTTTAGTCTGATGTAGTCAACTTGCATGTTTTGCCTTTTTCTACCTTTGCCTTTGGCCTTAAACCTGTGAATTCACTTTGGAGACCAATGTCATAAAGACTTTTCCCAAGTTTTATTCCAGTACTTTTACATATTACATGTTACAGTTAAGTCTTAGTCATTTGAATTTACTTTTTATAAATGTTATAAGGGTTTAATTTAATGCTTTAAGTGAACAATCAGTTTTCCCAACCCCACTTATTGAGTATGCTATCCTTCACTTTTGTGCATTTTTTTGCACTTTTATCAATGCAGCATTTGAGATGCAAGTTTGCTCCAACTTAAGAAAATCAATTAATGTGATATACTACATTAAGAATAAAAGATAAAAATCACATGACCATCTCAATAGATGTCAAAAAGAACTTGATAAAATGCAACACACTCACGTGATACATATTTTCAATCAACCAGGAAAAGAGGACAACAAAATAGAGGTCATGTATGAAAAGCCCATAGCTAACATCGTACTCAACAGTGAAAATACAAACATTTTCATCTGAGATTAGGAATAAGCTATTACAAAAAGACAAGTTATAAAATGTGTTGGTGAGAAAGTATACAAAAGGAAGCACTTTTACACTGTTGGTGAGAATTTTAATTAGTACAAACTTTATAGAAAACTGTATTGAGGTTCCTCAAAAAATTAAAAAAAATAAAATTAACATATGATCCAACAACCCCACTTCTGGATATTTTCTCAAAAGATTTGAAATCATTTTGTCAAAAAAGTGTGTGCCCTTCCATGTTCATTAAAGCATTATTCACAGTAGCCAAATTAGGGAACCAATGTAAGTGTCCACTGATAGATGAATGAATAAGGAAAATGTCACACACACACACACACACACACACACACAAAGAGATTCCATTTAGCCTGAAAAGAGAAATTTTGCCACTTGAAACAACATGGATGGAATTGGAGAACATTATGCAAAGTGAAATATTCCAAGCACAGAAACCTGAATATCGTGTGTTCTCACCATTACGTGGGATATACTACAAACTTAGGGAAGCAAAAGGTAAAGTGGTTACAGAGGTTGGGTGGATGGGGACTGGGGATGGGGAGATGATGGTCAAAGGGTACAAAGCATCAATTAGACAAGAGGAATTCTCACTTTAAAACATTTCGCACAGCATGAAACTAATAATAACAGACATTTTTAAATTCCTGAGAGAGTAAATTTCAAAATGTCCTCATCATAAAAAATGATAGATTTTAAGGTAACAGATGTGGTAATCATATTGATTTAGTTATCTACATTGCATCCATGAATTATGACATCACTTTATATACCATAAATATATCCAACTAAAATTTGTATATTTACAATTTTTAAAAAGTAATAATTAAAATGCATTGGTGTGAAGAAGGAATGATATAATGAAAAACTTTACACCAAATAAGTATGAATGTGTCAATGAAATAGATAAATTCATCAAGAGGTACACTTAGGCAACATTCCTAAAACGAGACAAAAAATAAAATAAAAATCTAAATAATGTTCATTCATTTCAAAATGTATCCATTAAGAAAAGTAATTCTCACAAAAGCAATTCCACACCTACTCACAAAGCGACAATTTGAATTCTATTAATAATTAAGAAAAATAACTTGCATCTTTGTAAACTCCTTCAAAGAACCCAAAAAGGAAGAGTTCCATTTCACAAGATCAAAATAATCCTGATATAATCTGAAAAGATAATTACAAAACAATAAGCTTATAGGCAACTCCTAAAAGACATCTTTGTCATACAATCTTATTGTATTGGCAATCTTATTCCTATATAATCTTACATGTTGAAAAAAAAACAGACCGATTCATTTCAGGAACATATCAATCATTAACATTTGAATGATATGTTTATGTGATTTTCTACTTATTAAATAAAACTAAAGGAAAAAGTATGTGACAATTTCAAGTGATGAAATATAAGTATTCAATGAAAATGAAGACACGCAGAACCACGAATATACCTCACAAATACAATGTTGAACAAAAAATTATAAAGAGCTGGCATTAAAAAATACAAATTATATATTCTTTTCACAAAAAGTTTTTTAAAAAAAGGTAATGGGTGTGGTGATACTGTCCTGTAATCCAGCAACTGGAGAGACTGAGGCAGGAGGTTCACAAGTTCAAGGTCAGAATCAGCAATTTAGTGAGTTCCTACGCAAGTTAGCCAGACACTCTCTCACAGTAAAAAAAGATAAAATAAATAGAGCTTTGGATGTGACGTAGTGGTAAAATGTCAAAAAGTACAAGGATTCAAATGCCAGTACCAAAAACAAATTGAAAAAAAAAAAAGGAAAAGAAAAATGATGAAGAGAAGGTTAAAAAAAAAAAAATATATATATATATATATAATATGTGAAAAAATTTAGACCAATAGTTCTTTTTCCTTGAAACCACATTTTTCTGAAAGCCATGTTCATATAATTCCATCAGCAATATCTTATTTTATAGAGTATTAATTAGCCCTGCCTCATTAATTCTAAATTCTGAATTAGAAAAGGAAAAGTGTTAGTATATTTCTAGTCTTAGACTTAAAGCAAATTTCATCAAGCATGTATTTTAGTTAATCCCACATAATATGATGGAAACAGCAATAATTGTTAGATTTAAAATAATAGACAATAGATAAGAGAATCATTCTTTGAAATCTTCCAAAATGTAGAATTAAAAAAATAGAATGTCATCTGCTATGTCTACAAGAGAGTAAAGATTATAATACCTAGTTTACTTCAATTATCAATTCCTCTGTTAATTCTGGCTCATTCACCTTCTACTTCCTTTAAAAATTAGGAAATAGTATAATTTCTAGAAAGAATCTTGCTTATCTAGAATTCTTTCAGCATAGTCACTTTAACTGATGACCATTATAGAAAACCCATCCATGCAGTATACTCACTAGATTTTTAAAAGTTTAATCACATTTTTTAAAGAAACAGTTTCTTGAGTATAAGAGGAAATTAGATATTTATGTTGAACCATGACATAGTTTTATTAAGCTAATTATGCTCTCTAATGAGAGCAATCTCTTTGAAATCTTGATCTGAGAAACAGTGCTAGAGACTTACATAGATTAAAAGTTTTGCTAAAGCAATAACTAAGTATATGTGAAGATCATGTTCTAAATTTAGGATTAGTTTTGATGAATCCAAGAAACGCCTCTGACCTTTTTTGGAATCCTTTGTTCCTAGAAATAGGAACAAATATAAGCCCATGAAGTTTTTTTTTTTTTTTTTTAATA
>JAJEJO010004786.1:229901-261360 GCA_020662805.1 Glaucomys volans
CACAAAAATAGAATATTGTTAAAACATCAGTGATTAAACAAAGGCATTCTGTTTTCATGACTGATCTTTACTCTTATGTCAATTATTATCACATTATCATATTTACATGGCCATTAACTACAAAATGCTGAAATGCTAAAAAAGCAGATAAATGTGAAAATTAAATGATGATAAAATAACTCATGTTGAGTTTTTTTTTTAACATTCAGTAACAGCTTTCTTTGGTAAATATCATCCTTTGCTTTTAATTATATCTTAACAAGTAGTGATTATGATGTGTAACTCCTTTTGGAAAATAAATGACTTAAATTGACCTACTTTAATTTTATTCATTATCTCTAAGTGTTATTAAAACCTGTATTTGACATATGTGAATATTATTTGATCTTTTCAAACATATTCATTCTCAGTAAGAAAGCCCCAAGACATTTTCTCCCAGAATATTTTTTAAATATTCTGAGATTTTACTAGTAATGTGAAATGTGACAGCACTTTCAAGTCCTTTATTATGGTTTTCTTTTACAGCAAGAATCAATTATTCCACACATATTAGTGCCTGGTTTTTAACTCAATATTTAAGTAATTAGTATCCATATCTATAAATTAATACATTTATATTCCTAATGTAGCTTTAATCATACAAAATGAATAGAAACTGTCTTTTGGGTGCATCAGTGTGCACCCAAAAAAGACTGTTTATTAGATGTTAGAGCTCAATTGAACTTCAGTTTTAGAAAAGTGAAGGTAAATTTTTGACACTCTCCAAGCTGATTCTAATTTCTAGTTTTTCATAAAAGAGGGCAACTAAAGAAACATTCATATTACCTTTCAAAGGAAAAATGTCTATTTTAGACAAATTGTACTTGTTTTCATATTTTTATACCCAGTAATTGCTGACAAAGATGTTCACATAATGACACCTAATCCACTAAAATTATTTGAACTTTAGTATAAGCCCTTTAACTTTGAATTAAATAATGTATTTGTCTGTGAAAAATGTTTAAAGCACTGACAAATATTTTTATATCTCTCAGTATAGACAGATCCATGCACCTCTGATTACGCTATGATTGATATGGAGGTTAACGTTTTAAAAAGAGTTTGATCTCTTAGCAAGACGAGGAAAGCATTTTTTGTTATGCCTTCAGCTATCTATACTAGTTAAAAATCAAATGCTTTCCAATTTAGATCTATGAAACAGCTTTAGTGGAAATTAAAACTAACTAATTGGCATTATGTTCTCTGTGATTGGCTCAGTTGAGTAATACAACTGCATTTCATAAGCCAAATTTAATTAGTCCTATGTACTATTTTGAACCAATTTGATAGATCCTCTTACAAGTCTCAAATAAATGAAAGTATATATACTGATAATAGAAATCTCATGTCCAGACAAAATGAAAGAGTATAGTAGAGAATGATTATTATGGTTTAGATGTGACGTGTCCCCCAGAAGTTCATGTGAGGCAATGCAAGAAGTTTTTGTTTAGCTGTGAAATGATTGGATTATGAGAGTCTTAATCCAATTGGTGTGTTAATCCCTGGACATTAAATGAGTGACTTTAGGCATATAGGGTGTGGAAGGAGGATGTCAACCAAGGCAGGCATGCCTTTGGGGTATATATTTTATCCCTAGTGAGTGGAGTCTGTTGCCCCTCTCTCTCTCCCTCCCTCCTTCTTTCCTGATGTGATGTCCTGAGTTTCTTTCCTCTGCCCCTCTTTCTTCCCAAGAGCTAGAGGTTCTACTTTACCTCAAGGAATGGAGCCAGCCTTCTATGGACTGAGATGTCTGGAACTCTGAGACCCCAACAACTTTTCTTCCTTAAAATTGTTCTTGTCAGCTCTTTCAATCCCAGTAGGAAAAAAAGTTGACTGAAACAGAAATTGGTATGGAGAAGTGGGGTTCTTGCCTCGACTAATCTGACCATATGGTTCAGAAGTTTTTGGAGCTTTTAGGAATTTATAGGAGGACTTTTGGAAAGTTTAGTGATGCAGGCTGGAAAAGTTTTAGACTGTTGTTAAGTGGAACATCCTGGGTGCTTCTAGTGGGAGGCCAGAAGACCAGAATGCTGATAGAACTGTGCACAATAAAGACTTCCAGAGGTCTCAGAAAATGAGGATAATATTCTCCTTTTCCAAGGACATTTCTCAAAGGCACATGCATTTTTTTAGATTGAAGAAGTTCTAATTCCATAAACTGGAGCTCTCCTCCCAAAATTTATTTACTAAAAGTCAAAGACACTGGAACCATAAACTGGAAGATTCATTTGAATAGAAATGAAGGAATTGATGGATCCTGAAGGTAAAATAGTTTGAGAATAAGAAAGTCTTAGAGGAATGGGAAAAATCTTTTGGGGGCTGCACACTTTTGTGGGTTATCTCTTCAAGAATCCCATCAACATCTCTTGGTGAATTTCCAAAAAGTTCATTCATAGTTCTGGCAGAGGATGAATAGTTGTTAGACATTATGAAATATTCTCTAAATTCTTTTCATAGCAAAGATTTAAGCCCCTGGAAAAAAGTCTTTGCCCAAATTTCTTCCAGAGGGGGCAGGACATTTCCCCCCACCACAACCTCATTAGCCTTCTTTTCTTATCACAAAGGGTACATGCAGCTGAAGATATGTCAATAGTGACTTAAAAGAGAGAGAAAAAAAGTAAGAACAAACAAGATACAAGAACTGCAGGGAAATTTCAAAAGTACAACATAAGCATAAGTATAATAAAGAAAGAAAAAGGAAGGGGGCAGAAGAAACACGTTAAATAATAACAAACAAGAGCTTTGCAAAATTTAAAAAAATGAAGAGAATGCTATGCAGAATAAATACCTTTTAATCTACGTTTAGGCATATCATAATCAAACTGCAGAAAATTGAATAATAGAATCTTGAACAAAGCCAGAGGAGAAACCAAAACCATCACCTTTAGAGAAACAAGAATTAGAACTGCAATAGACTTATCATTTGAAACCACATAATCCTGAGAAGAAGCTGATATTGAAGTGATGAAAGAAAAAAATTCTTCAACCTATGAATTTTATATTCAGTAAAACTGTCCTTCAGAAATGAAGAAGAAATCAAGACTATCTCAGGCACATGAACTGGAAGAATTCACCATGAGCAGGTATGACCTGCCAAAAATAAATTGTTAAGAGAATTTCTTCTGGCCAAAGGAATATGATATACATCAGAAACTTAGCTCTTCATAAAGATTGTAAGAGCATCAGATAAGGAATTAAAGAAGGCAAAACAGTTGAAACAAATAATACCAACAATGAACTGGGTTCTCACTGCAGAGAGGTAAGTGAAATGCATGAGAGGGATATTTGAGACATGGATGAACACACTGGAAATACTCCAAAAACGTGTATATATATATGAACTTGTGCAAGATTATTTGAAACTGAATTATTATTATTTTTAAATGTATACTATCAACATTGGAGTAAATTTAAAACACTAAATGGATGTGCTGAGATGACATGAAATGGAAATATATCTTAAACAATGAATGTTTCAAACTACTGGCAAGGACAGAAAATGAGAGGAAAATGAATAAAAATGAAAAATTGAAAAGGGTTACAAAAACGGTAGGTATTAATTAAACAATAAGAGAAATCATGTTAAATGCGAATGTTCTGCATATGTCAGTTAAAAAGACAAGAGATTGTGGCAAACAGGATTAAGAAAGAGCATCATCTAATGATATGTTGTCAACAAGAAGTTCACTTAAAATATAAAGACATGGATAGGTTAAAATGAAGTCAGGAAATATATAATATACCAATGCTAATGAAAATGAAGCTGGAATAGCTGTATTAATCTTAGACAAACCAGACTTTAAGATAAGAAGGACTGAAGATATGGAGGAAAGATAAACAGAAAAAAAGATAAATTTCCAAGAAATCATAAAGATTCTAAATGTGTGCATCTAATAACAAAATGTCAAAATATATGACAGAAGAATTGAGAAGCAAATAGATAGACAAATCCCATTATTATGTCTCACAATTTTAAAACCATTCTCTCAGTAGTTTGTAGATCGAGAGGGCAAAAACTGAACTGAAAACACCATCAGTCAAATGGATATTCTTGCCATTTGATAATATATTCTTTAATAGCCATTGATAGAATACTCTAGCCAATAACAACAGAATGCACATTGTTTCAAGCTAAGATAAAGCATTTACCAAGCTAGATCTTGTTCTGAGCCATGAAACATCTTAACAAATCATGTATTGAAATCCTACAAAGTATGTTCTCAGACTACAGTAATATAAGTAAATAGCTGAAAGTCAACTGGAAAAAGATCCATATGCTTGAAAATTTAAAAATCCACCTTTAAATAGTTTGTAAGTCAAACGAGAAGTCTACAGAGAAATGAACAATTATTTTTAATTGAGAGAAAACATGATTACAATATATAAATATTCATGAGACATTGAAATAGGTTAAAGGCAACTTCTAGCATTGGGCTAATAGATTAGAAAATAAAAAGTTTTAATATCAATGATGTAAGTTTTCACATCTTGGAAACAATAGGGAAGGAAAAAAGATCAATCCTTAGGTAAGCATAAAAAAGAAAAAATAGAGCAGAAATCAATGAATTTAAAAACAGAAACATATTAGAAAAAAATAAGACCCAAAATTTCTGTACTAAGAAATTAGTATAATAGACAAACCTCCATGTGAATTAGCCAACAAAAATGAGATGACACAAATAACCAAATCAGAAATCAAAGAGGTATCGTCACTGTTGGCTCATTCCATGAACATTAAATGTGTATATTAAAGCATACTGAACTGAAAACACCATCAATCAAAGGGCTATAATTGCCACTTGATACTATATTCTATAGTAGCCATTTATAGAATACTATAGCCAATAACAACAGAATGCACATTGGTTTCAAGCCAAGATAAAGCATTTACCAAGCTAAACTACATTCTGAACCACAAAACACATGGTGTACAACTGTATGCTCATATCTTTAGAAAATTACATTAAATGAAACAATTTGTTGAAAGACAAATTAACAAAACTCACATATGTAGAAAGAGATAATTGGAACAACCTTTTATTAGTAAAATGGAATTAACAATTTTGCAAAATGGAAAGCACCAAGCCCAAATGCTTTCATTGATGAATTATATGAAATATTTAGGCAAGAAATGATACCAATTCTCCACAATATCTTCCAGAAAATAAGTATACATGAAATACACAGTACAGGCTATGAAACCAACTTCACTTAAAACAAAATTAGAAAATGGCATTATGAGAAAAATAACAGATCAGCATCTATTATAAATAGTAAATCAGAAATTCTCAACAAAGTATTAGCAAATCACAAATGCATCAATGTATAAAATATTATACTCAATACTGGCATTTATTAAAGATATGTAAGGCATGTTCAACATAAGATGACAGATTTAAGAATAAAAAACATGTGATCATATAAATTGATGCAAAAAAAACTATTTGACAAAATAGAATATTGTGATTTTTAAAATAAAATCTCTCAACAAATTAACAGTGAGAAACTTTCTCAACTAGAAAAAACAATATCCACACAAAAACCCTGCTGCTATTTATATTTCTTTATCCTAAGATCATGAATAAGGCAAGGATGTACTCTCACCAGACTTACACAACAGTTCATTAAAATAAGGAACATGATCTGCAATATTAGTAAAGAGAAATAATATTTGCAGATGACATGGTTGTCAATTTTTTTTTTAATCCTGGAAAGTGTATAAGAACTTTGGAAACTAAAAACCAAGTATATTCTCTGGGACAATGAATTGACAGGATACAAAGTCAATATGCAAAACTCCTCTGTAAAAATAAATAAGTAAATACAATAATTTGAAGTATTTTTTTAAATCATGATAGCATCAAATAGCCAATATTTAGGTATGTGAAACAAAATATGTATAAAATCTGTAGCAGAAATTTATAAAGCCTGATCAAAAGAAATCAAAATAAACCTAAATATGTAGAGACTTTATGTTCATAGGCTGTTAATATCTTAATATTGTTAAGATATCAATTCCTTCCTCCATGATCTTAAAATTCAATGAAATCCCAGTCAAAATTCTAACATGGCACTTTGTTTTTTGTCAACACAACATTTCTAAAATTTATGTGAAAAGGCAACAGATAGAAAGTAAATATATAATACGAAAGAAGAAAAAGCGACTGATACTCCAAATTCAAGAATTACTAAAGTTACAGTTATTTAGACAGCATGTTATACATGAAAAAATAGATGCATCTATCAATAGAATAGAATAAACACCTAGAGGGAAAGAACCACAAAAAATAGAGCCATCTAACTACAGACAGAGGAGCACAGGAAATGCCATATAGAAAGGACAGTCATTTCATCAAATGTCTCTGGAATGATTAAATATTTGGCAGGGGGAGGAAGGAAAGAAAGAAGGAAGGAAGGAAGAAAGGCAGACAAAGGAACAGAGAGAGGGAGAGAATGAGAACATAGAGGAAGAGCTCACACCTTTTACAAAAAAATAAAGTAAAAGAAATAAGCTCATAATTGTTCATAGGCTTAAAACTTCTAGGAAAAAAATCACAGGAGAAAATTTTCATGAACTTACTTTTGCTGATGATATATGACAACAGAAGCATAATCAAATTAGGAATCCTAAAAATGGGCTTTAATAGAATTAATATTAAATTAAAATGAGAAATTAAATGTTTTTCCTTTGTGGAATACATGGAAAAGAAAAGACAAGCAACTCTGAAAAAATATTCAAAAATCACTGTGTTCTGGAGTTGCTATAACAATTTACCACAAAAGTGGTAAAGAAACACCTAGAAACCTTATTGCACAAAACTCTAAACCACAAACAGCAAATATCAGCATAATGAGTTTGCAAATTTTATCATGTATATATGAAGCAACCCTGTGAAGGAGGCGGTGTGAGGTGGAAACATGATACTAACAGAAGTAACTGGAATTAAGTGGAGTCTGAGATTAAAGGCAAAAGGAATTATACAGAAGCACTGCACTTTAGTGAATTATTTTCTCCCTCCATTGGAATGCAAGTTTAAAATTGTACATGTAGAGTAAATTTGGACTATTAAGCAAAGGAATGGCAGACCATGGGAGCTACATTTTTTGCTCTTGAACTTGGAGGTTGCATCCAAGTAAAGGGAATAATCCATGTGGTAATGGGTTAGAGTTGGAAGCACCAATATGAAGCCATGTTCAGCCTATTTGGCTCAAATGGATATATCTAGATAGATGATAGGTAGATGGACAGATATATAGAGGCATGAATATGAGTTGGTATACACATATATATTACATTGCTCTAGGGATAGGACATAGAAGCAATGACACTCTAGTGGCAATGAACCTAGCATACATTTTACTTTCTACCAGCACAATGTAAGGATTCCAGTTTTTTTTTTATATCTTTACTAAAACATATTCCTTTCCATTAAAAACATGATGGCTGATGTGGCAGGTATGAAGTATTTCTTCCTTGTATTGCAATTTCATTTCCTAATGACTAATAATATTGATACTCTTTCCAAGTACTGTCTGCCATCTGTATATCTTTGGGAAAAATTCCTATTCTAGTCTTTTGCCAAATCGAACTGTTTGTCTTTTCATTGTCAAGGTGTAAGAGCACTTTATATACTCTGAATACTAGTTCCTTATCATATTTGTAATTTGCAAATTTATTTTAGAATCTGTAGATTTTCTTTTTGCTTCCTTGATAATATTCTTTTATGCTTAAAAGCTTTAAATTATGATAAAGTTCAATTTATTAACTTTTTCTCTTGGTCATTTTTTTGTTTTCATATCTAGGAAACCATTTCAAAATCAAAGTTCATAAAGATTAATTTCTATATTTTCCTATAAGAGCTCTGTGGTACAAATTCTTAATTTAAATCATTGGATGATTTTGAATTTATTTATCTATTTATTTATTTAGTCCTACTGGGGATGAAATCCAAAAGTGCTCTATCAATGCACTACCTCCTAAACCCTTTTTATTTGTCATTTTGAGTCAGAATGTCACTAAATTACCCAGGCCAGCTTGAATTTATGATCCTCCTGCCTCAGCCTCCTGAGTAGTGGAAATTGCAGGCATGTTCCACATTCGTGGTTTGAGTTAATGTTCATATGTGCTATAAACCGTGGGTCCAAGTTCATTTGATGTAGCTATTTGGTCCAGAACCATTTGCTGAAGGCACTATTCTTTTTCTTTTGAATTGTTTTGATATCCATGTTGAAAATTAGACCATGAGATGATTTCTGAACTCAAAATTCTATTCCATTAATCTATATTTCTGTGTTTAGATATGAGGTGTCCCCCAGAAGCTCATGTGTGAGACAATGCAAGAAAGTTTAGAGGTGAAATGACTGGGTTATGAGAGTCCTAACCCAATCAGTGAATTAATCCTCTGAGAGGAATTAATTGGGTAGAAACTGAAAGCAGGCAGAGTCTGGCTGAAGGAATTAGGGGATTGCCTTTGGGGTACATATTTTTTCCCTACCAAGTGGAGTCTTCCGGTTTCCGCTTCTTGGTGCAATGTCCTGAGCCACTTCCCTCCATCAGCCTCTTCTGTCATGCTATTCTGCCTCACCTCAAGCCCCAAGGAATGAAGCCAGCCTTCTATGGACTTACACCTCTGAAAGCATAAGTCCCAGAATAAACTTTTCCTCTTCTAATTGTTCTAGTCAAGTATTTTGATTGCAGCAATGAAAAAGTTGACTGAAACACCATTCTTGTGCCAGTACCACATTACTTTAATTGTTATTATTTCGTAAGCTTTAAAATAAGAAAGTGTGAGTCCCCAAAACACTTTATTCCTTTTTTCAGGATTGATTAAGCCATTCTAGTTCCCTGGTACACTGATGTGAATTTTAGAATCAGATTGTCAATTTCTACAAAGAAGTCAGCTGATGTTATATTGGGAATTATGATGAATCCATAGTTTGGTTTACAAAGTGTTACCATGTCAAAAACATTAATTCCTCAAGTCAATAAGATGTTTTTCCACTTATTTTAATCTTATTTCAAATCTTTCCAACACACTTGTAGTTTGCAAGTGTGAAGTGTTGCCCATCTTTTGTTATATTTATTACAAAATATTTTATTCTTTTGACTTCGTTTGAATGCAACTGTGGCCTTGATTTTTTTTGTAGTTAGTTTACTGTATTAGAAATAAAACTGACTATTGTACTAATCTTACATTCTGCAATTTTGTTGAATTCATTTGTTAGTTATATTTTAGTGAATAATATGAACTCATTTTTTAAATAAGAACTTGAACTTGTCACTCATATATACAGAAAGTACTAAATAATCCTTTATAATCTTGATATTTTAGCTTTCCTTGCCTAATTGTTCTAGGTAGATCATCCAGTGGTATATTGAATAGAAACTACAAGAACATACTTCCTATATGCCTTTTTCCTGATTTGGGGGAAAACATACAATTGTTCAGTATTCAGTACAACCTAATTAATGAAAGGAAATGTTACACTTAAATTACTGATTCAATGCAAAAGTAAATAAAGGAGAATCAGAGGAACAAAATTCTATAAGACATAGAAAAAAGAAATTCAAGTATATCAATAATAACATTGAATGTGGATGGGTTAAATAATCCAGTTCCATCTAAAGGTAGAGTTTCTTTGTCTGGGCTTAAAAGAACAACAAAATAATTCAACAATATGCTGTGTGCAGGAGACACAGTTTAGATTAAGCATACAAAAATACCAAAAGTAAAACAATAAAAAAGATAAACTATACAAACAATGATAACAAGAAAATTGGAGTGTTTATATCAGTATCAAACAAAATAGACTTTATAGATGTTACTAGAGATAGAGAGGCATTTTATGAAAACAAAAGCATCCGTAAATGAGGAGGACCTAGAAATCATAAACATTTAGTGCGTAATATAAGAACACAAAAAATGCATGAACAAAATACACCATATTAATCACATAGAGGGTAAACATGATACAATGATCTCCAAATGTGCAATAAAGTAATTAGAAAAAAAGCAAATACTTTTAAGAGCAAAACATGCAATAACCTATGAGTACAAAGCAACTTATCCAACCTTTTAAGAATTCTGTATGAAAAACCTATAGTTAATATTGTATTTAATAGAACTGGAGCATCTTATAGTCCCTGAACATGAAGAAACAATAAAACCACAAGGATTTGGTCATGTCAAAAGCACAGAGAAGTCAAGTAAAAGACTTTCCAATGACCAAAATTGAAACAATTTAAGGAAATGATAAATAAAATGATACCGAGTTTTAACTAAAAATACAAACTGATTACGCCTTACCTGAAATGATGCTTAGGGCAAGAAATGTTTGGATATCAAACATTTTTCAACTTTGAAACATTTTCATATACATAATGAGATATTTTGGGGATGGGATAAAATTTTTATGTTTTATATATACCTCATACACACCGAGGAAAGAAAAAGTAAAACGACAGACCTAAATTCAAGCATGTTAAGAAATAATATTGAATATGATTAGAATAAAAAATCCAAGTCAATCAAAAGACAAGATTCTTTGTTCTGATTTAAAATAATAATAATAATGATTCAACAATATGCTACCCACAGGAGACATAAGGCTTGAAGATAATTTGATACAAAGTTTTTAGTGTGCTAGAATTTTGACTGAGACTTGTTACAAGTGGTCAGGTGAGGAAATTTTCCACCATGAAATTATACGGGCACTCAAAAAAATTTGAATTTTTGGATTAGGAATGCATAACAGACAGACAGACACACACACACACACACATACACAGACATACAATGCCATTTCATAAAATGTGAGTAGAATGACATTGTATAACCTCTGTGTCATTTTCCTCTCTTGAACTCACAACCCACATCTAATCTCTAGAAAACCATAAGATAAAAACCAGCTGAGGAACATTCTACTAAAATCCTGACCAATACTCAAAATTTTCAAGATTATGAGTAACAAAATAATGTTTGAAAAATTGTCAGAGCCTAGCAAAGCCTGAGAAGGCAAGACAACTGAAGGTATTGTAGTACTGTGAGTGAAATTCCAGAAAAGAACAACATAAAGACTAAGGCAAGCTTAATAAAGTATGGGCTTTTGTAAATAATTATGGATTAATATAGTTTCATTGAGCTGTGACTAATGTAGCATGCTAATTTTCCAATGATAGCAATTTAATTGTGACTAATGTAATATATTAATAATGGAGTAAATTGTATGTGGAGGATTTAAGAACTCTCTGGACATATTCACTTTCTTTGATGAAATTTAAAATATTTTAAAATTTTTAAAAAATTACATTAAAAATAAAGTTGTCAACCACTGTTTGAGAAACAGAGATGTTGTAGTGATAGATGCTGAGAGATATCAGTCGTATCATGCAAGACAAATACTTCATGGAAAATTATTACAGTGTCTTTAGGTAATGAAGAATTAAATTCTTCAGGCAAGGGTAGTTTGATGGCTTTTCCTGGCACAGAAGACATAATTATATTAATATTTTCAAGATTCCTGGCTTTATCAGAATCTGACCATATATCCCCATTCTAATTTTAAAATCGTATAGGTTCTTCCCTGTGCCATTTTCCTTTCTACCTCCCTTTTAGGACTCTCTCAACCAATCAAGTAATTCACCACAGCCCAGCTGTATCTTGATACCTCTGTTCACTTCTCTTTCCAAATGAAGTAAACAAACAAAAGTACTACTCATTGTTTCATCTACTGTGTGATTTCTCCTCACAAATGTCCTTCATGATACTCTAGAGAGGCTGTAATATTGTAATAGTCCACTTCCAATTGTTAATATATCTTTCACCTTTTAGCTTGTGTATCTCATTAGAATACATAAGTGATGTGCCATATCTTGTTCATTGGATATAACTAGTGTTATGCCACAAGTAAAATGGACCAGTATGGTACTCTGGAGAATTTGATTAATAAATTATCTTGTGGATCAGAGTTGGGCAGAGAGGAAGAAAGTTAATATAGCCTTGAAAGCATAATATATTCAGTCAATCTAATTAATGAATAGTTTAAACGATAAACTTATTGCACCATTGGCTGCATATCATGTGTCATCCTGCTCAGGGAAGCAGGAATATGGGGAAAAGAAAATGAATTGGAAAGGAACGAGGCATCACAAAGATGTTAGCTACAATGTCATCCACAGCAGTATGATGCTGATTTCTTGGTCTCACAAGAGACTACAATTGTAGTACATTTATAAATGAAATAAAATTGGAGAAGAGAGCAAATTATCTATGCATTTTTTGTTTTCAAATGGTCAAAATTTGCCTTTGAAGAACCACACTCCTGCATTAGTTTGGCATGTGTCTCAAATGGCTTATGCCTCTGTGGCAACAGGAAGACCTGGGAAAAGAGGCCAATGTTTATCTTGGCCAGCAGTGAGTCAATGTACTGTCAGCTCAATCCACAAGGACTATCAGGGACTAGGAGCAGCAGCTTCTGTGAACCTCCTGGATTTCTTTGTGTCTAGTGACATAAGTTAGCAGCAGTGACTTTTCTCCATGACTGCAAGAGAATGGAGCTATTTCCAAGGCTGATCTGGCCAGAGAGCAAAACAAGGATGCTCAGTTATTGTGGTTCTTTAAATTAATGCCATACACCAATAAGTTAGTTAACTGATCAATTTTGGCTTCTATTTGTAAGATCAGAGAAACTAGTCTTTCATTTATTTCATGAGGATTTTTCTGGTTTGATAACAACAAATAACAATATCTCCACATTTTTCAGGTCAGAAAACTCTAGGTTTTCTTGACTTGAAGCACATGTCCAACTAAATACCAAGCCCTACTAATGTTTCTTAATGATTTCCAGAATGAATCTATTTTTCCCTACCTTCACTGCCATTACTCTAGTCTGACATCCACCATCACCAAGCGCCTCCTGGTATATCTAACCACCTTGATACTTTAACCTACCATGCATGTTTTGTTTTATTAAAAAAGCAAAATCAATGGGCAATATTTATGGACTCAAAACTCTATACCTCATTAGTGTCTATTTACTTACAGATGTTATATTGTTTTATTTTAAAAGACATAAGTTGAAGAAATGGGTAAAGATGGGAAGATAAATGTATGTGGTGAATGTAGGTAAAACATGTCTAAAACATTTAACAATTTTACTTTCATTACTAGCCAATTGTTTCATTATTAGTCAATAGTTTTTGCTTCTTTAAAGGGATGCCTCAGATTTTTGTTTTTACTTTAATATATAAAGAGCTTTATTTTAACAGTTTTCTTTTAGTACTATGATCTAAATGCTTGTGTGTACCTGAAATTCAGATGCTGAAATGCTAATCCTCAAGGTGCTGGTTTAGGAGGAAGCACAGTAGGGGCTATTAGGTCACAGGGACAGAGTCATCCTGGATGGTATTAGTGCCCTTGTAAAAATAGCCCAGGAGAGCGCACCTGCCCTTTCCCCTGTGAGCTTACAGTGAGATGACATCTGTAGATGAGGAAGCAAACTCTCCTCAGACAATGTGTTGATTCTTTGCTCTTGGACTTTCTAGCCTCCAGAATTGTGAAAAAAAAAAAAAAATTGTGTTTTTGTTTGTTTGTTTGTTTTTGGTATTTTGGTACCAGCCCACACTAACTAGGACAGTTAATGTCTAATCTTAATGACTCAGTCTATGTGGCACTCAGTTGTGAATGTAACATGTAACAATAGCAATTCGTGACAGTTAAAAAAAATAAGGAAAAAGTAAAAAGACAGGGAAGATGAGTGATAAAACAATAGTAATGACACTGAAACAACAATAACAATAATTATTTGGAAGAAAATTCTATCTCCCATCCCAAAGGGCAGCCTTACAGGCAGAAAAATGATCAGGAAAATAATTTGGTTTATGTACATCCAATGCCTAAATACATTTTTAATTAGAGTGGTAATTTTCTCCAAATACGTGACAAATATTTTATCTGAAAGTACAAATAGTAATATTCAAAAAGAAGGCAATGTATCTTATATGACAATATGGAATTCAAAAGATTCTTTTAGCTAGAATTTAATGCAGAAATAACCTAGCAAGCATGAAGCACAATTGAAGCCAAATTCAAAAACCACAGAGCTATAAATTCAGTCACTGGGGGATTTGTGTGGCGTGTTTGTGAACCTCCAAATAGAAATCCTTTAGTATTCTATTAAGGACTGCTATAAAATTCATATAGTGGTTCCTAAGGTAGAGCAAAACTTTTCCCCTTTTTGAATCTTCACTTTGCTTTTCCTTTTCAAGTTCTTTTTTTTTAAAAAGTTCTTTATTTTCATTTTAGGATTTACCAAGGACTTTATATAGCGGCCCACTTGCATATCTTTCTAATGGACACATTTTTCTTCTAAATAATCTCTTGCCACCAGTGAACATTAAAGGTATGTTTCTCAGTTTTTGTTTCTTTTTTTTGAGAAGGAGATTTCTTCTGTAGCCCTCACACCCTCCAAAAATAGCCTGCAATACTGGTTCATTGGGGAAATATTCTATGCTATTTTATAGTATTTTAAAATTTCTTCAAATAGATTCTAAAGTTTTCATCATCATCATTTTCAAAGAAAAATTTCAATTAGCAAAAATGAGTTTTCACATTTCAGATTGCAGCATACAGTATTATTTAATGTTTTATTTTTATTCTCATTATACATCATTATTTGCTGAACTTATCAATGAAGTTATTAAAATACCCATAAACGTGTGTGTATTTGTGTCAGGGAAATAAGAACACAAGTAAAAGGGTTTTTTTTTTTGTTTGTTTGTCTTTCTTAAGAAATAGAAAGAAATGTAAAGTAATAAAGATAAAAGAATCTCAGTTCCTCGACTAACCAGCAAGCAGCTTGCAACCGTTTAAAAATAAAATACAATTTTACACCTACAAGAGCACATCACCTACCTGAAAAGTTGTCAGTTGACAATGTAGAACCTACATTTTGTGTTTCATTATTAATGTTCAAAGTTTTCTTAACTTCCATTTGTACTTTTTGACACAAATTGTACTAAATGCTATAACTTGTAATAAATGTGCAACATTTTATTAGATTTTCATTTGATTTTTCACTTAAAACTAGCTGATTAGTCAAATAAAACAGCAAAATCTGATTTTCATGGAGTCTTAAAATGTGGTCCTTTTAGCATTTCAACTTTCTATTCAATGTTAGCAATATACTTAAAATTTTCATATAGAACACACATGATGCAATAAATCAAACTGTTCACGCGCCAAATGAAATTTGTTTGCAATTTTGGGCTGTTGTAAATAGAGCTATTATAAAATTTTGTGTATTTTGTGTAAATGTATTTCCACCTTTTCACAATAAATATCTTAAAGTGCAATTTCTGAATTATGTGGCATGCTTTTATGTTTAGTTTATTAAAAATTGTCAAATTATTTTTGAGAATGACTGCACCATTTTATACTACCATCAGCAATATAAGTAATTCCATTTCTTCACATCATTACCAGCATTTGATATTGTCATCATTTTTTAAATTTAGTCATAGAAATGTATGGGCAGTGATATTTCAGTGTAGTTTTAATTTACAGTTATCTAATAGCTATGGTGTTGAATATCTTTTTATATATCCATTTTCCTTCCTTTTTTATTTTTTATTTTTCTGGTACCAGGAATTGAACCTAGGGGCACTTTACCATTGAGCTACATTCCCGTCCATCTTTTAAAATTATTTTTATTTTGAGACAGGGTCTCATTCAGTTGCTTAGGGCTTCACTAAATAGCTGAGGCTGCCTTTGAACTTGTGATCCTCCTGCCTCAGCCTCTGAGCATGCTGAGGCATGCACCACCATGCCCAACCCATTACTGTCTTTTACAGTGAAATGTTTATTCATGTACTTTACTCAATTTCTAATCAGCCTTTTTGGTCTTTTATCATTGAGTTGTTACAACTCTTTACATATCCAGACACTAGTCTGGTCAAATAAGTGGTTTCAAACATTTTCTCCTAGTGTATAGTTTAATTTACTCTTGAGTAGGATCTTTTGCAGAGCAAAAGTTTAAAATTTTATTTATTTTTTTATTTATCTATTTTTGATTGGTAAAATTATATATATTTATATAGTTATGGTATGCAACCTAATTTATATATATACACACATTGTGAAATGACCAAATCAAGTAAATTAACATGTGCTACCTCAAAAACATCTTTTTTTCATGATAGCACATAAAATCTACTTTTAGTACTTTTCAACTATGCAATATGTTATGATTAATTACAGTCAACCTGATGTACAATTTATCACCATGTCTAACCAAAATTTTGCATTCTTTACCGACCTTCTCCCCAATTTCCCCATGCCTCAGCCTCTAGTAAATGCTATTCTATTCTCTTCCTCTGTGAGTTCAACTTCTATGGATTTTCATATAAATGAGAACATGCATTATATGTTTTTATGTGCCTGGCTTATTTTACATAACAAAGTCTTCCAGGTCTATTGATGTTGTTGAAAGTATCAGGACTTCTTTCTTGAAGGCTGTAAAATTTTCTGTTGTGTACATATACCATTTTTTCATTAACCATTCATCCATTCATGGGCACTTAGATTAATTTTTGGCTACTGGGAATAACACTACAATGTCTTCAACAGCCAATTGACATAGATTATATTGATTGTATTCTCTAGCATATTGATATAGATTATATTGATCAATATATGGCATTGAACCAGTTTTTCATTCTGAAATAAGTCCCAGCTGGTCATGCTGTATAATTATTTTCATATATTGCTGTCATCTTGATATTGACATCTTAGAATGGTTTTCCTCATTTGGTTGGAAGTCTTCCTGGTTCTTGACATAATGAGTGATTTTCTATTATACTTCAGATATTTTCATATTATATTATGAGACTCTAGATTTTTTTTTTTATAAAACCCTGTTTTATCAGTTTTTTTCTGCTCTAGAAGGGGAAGAGTTCTTATTACTGCCAGGTGGGGGTAGCCTTCCAGGTTCCCTAGTCTCTGTTGGCATAACCTTGGTGTATATTCCTTTCTAATGCAGGGCTGGTATAAGAGAACCAACTTCTCAGAAGACCTCTACTGATAATGTGTTGGAGGAAGACTTCTTATAGCTGGGTGATGGTTTAAACTCCGCACTAGGCTACCTAGGACACCACCAAAGCCAGAAGGAGGAGGGGCATCTCATTACTACACACTCAGGTGTAAAAACCAGGATACCCCTACTTGTTCTTCTCTGACAGCACCCCAGTGGGAGCTTGTGGGTACCTTGGCAGATCTTCTTGAGGAAGAATACCTTGGAAGATGGGTGTGGATAAGATTATAGTTTAAATTTTGTTGAGGTTGGCTGGAGTAGAGAAGTTGTCTGAAAGTTTTCTTTTTTGCTATGCTTCCCTGCTTCTTTTTCTTTGGCTAAAGAAATCAGTTGTTGTTGTTGTTGTTTGTGTGTATTTGGATGCAAACTTCTGCTTCAAAACTAGAATACCTGAGGCAACAAGAGAAACACCCAGACAACATCATGCTGTTCCCCTTGTTCAGAAGTTCCCAGCTTGGTTATCTTCTGCCATTCTCAGAGTTTCTTCATGTTTGTTTTAAACACAGTTGGACTCTTTTATTATCATCTGAGTTAAAAATACAGAAAGTTATACTCCACTTTCTGTGATAATATCATTTTTAAAGTTTATGTTTGGAAAAATGATCATAATTTAACCATTGAACATATTTTACATTTACTGATTCTCAGTTTCGATCTTTGATTCCAGTTATTCTCCCAAGGACTTTTTTTCCTTTATTGAGTGAGACTATAAGTGCCTCATAAGGTAGAATTGAGCACAAATGTTAATTTCACCCTCAGGGCAAGTTTATCACATTACCTAAACCCACTAAAGTTTTCTGACCTCTGTCAGAAACTCTTTAATTACTTGGTAGCAGGATCACCACGAAGATTGAAAGACCAAGTTAGAGAGATAAACTTACTACTTGCCCAATTCAAAACATGCTTTCTGGTCAAACTAGCTCTCACAAAAAGTGTGGTAAGGGGGAAAAATATGGATTATGACAGCAGTGACATATATCTGCACCAATTGGCTGGGAAGAAATCTTTTGCCCTAGCTTGCTTAAATTTATGGTCCTATGAAAGTTAAATGCCTCCTTTGCATTTTAATTTGAAATTCTAGGAAGAGCTTGATGTTTTCTGAAAACAAGTATTTTAAATTTTAGTAAGAAAATTTATATATAATGATTTTTAAATAGAATCCATAAACCATATTTATAATCTGTTATTTTCAATATACCATTAGTTGGAGTTAAAATAGATCCATTTAAGATTAAGTAATGTAAAGACTTTATGAACTACATCTGAACCATTTTCAAAATGGATGGTCTAATTTTGGGAAAAAGAAAAAACTCAGTTTATGTCTCAGTAAATATTTTATGCCTATTTTTTATTTTTGTTTCTTCATTTTCCCTTCTTTTATTTGTTTACTTTCTAAATTTTTTTTCATTTCTTTCTCACTTTAATTCCCTTCCTCCTTCTTTAAACTCCCTCCCCTTGTTTTGAGTGCCTATAATGCAATGCAATGAATAAAACAATTTGAAAACTTCTGCAAGTGCTCACTCTGAATTGGCTGGAAATTGGTCCAACTGAATCAGGCAGAGGGTGTTATAGATGTGTTAGGGATGAGGGAAGTCCCTATGTCAAGCATCAGGGACAGAAGGAAGGGATCCTTTGGCTTCTTATCTTGTCTTATAAGTCTGTGGAAGGAAATTACCTCTTCCTATATTTAAAAGGTTAAAGATTAAAGCAAGGGCAAACTGCTAAAATGCACATATTGGATGTAGCAAAAGAAAACTTTAGAGATCCCGGTGAGAGTATTTTCAATTGAATGGTGAGGAAGGAAGCCAGAATACAGGGTCAGTGAGTGTGCCACCTCTTTCTCTGTGGATAATCTCTTCATTTGTCTTAAGATACCATCCTTCCCGTCTTTATCCCCCATCCCACCCTGGTGTAATACCAATATATCCTGAACCCTGGTATTGTACAAATAATTTTTCTCCCACCATTCTAGTTCCTCTAGCTTTATATTTTTGAAAGTTTTCTTTAATGTTGACCTCTTTCAGGGATCTGACCTACTCTATTTTGGGATTTTTGACTCTACTTTGACTCCTCCTAAGAGTTCACTTTGGGGCAGGTTAAGTGAGTTGCCTATTATTTACATTAAAAATTATTTATACTAAAGGAGATATTTAGATACTTGTAGGAGGCATATGAACATGGCATTCACTCCACAAGATTCCTTAACCAAAATAGTGAATTTACTCCAATTAGAATGACTTTTATCAAGAACACAAATGATAATAGTTGCTGGCATGGCTGTAGGGGAAAGAGGCACACTTTTACATTGCTGGTGGAGTTGCAAATTGGTACAGCCACTCTGGAAAGCAGTGTGGAGATTCCTCAGAAAACTTGGAATGGACCCACCTTTTGATCCAGCTATCGCATTCCTTGTTTTGTACCCAAAGGACTTAAAATTAGCATACTACAGTAATGCAGCCACATCAATGTTTATAGCAGCTCAGTACACAGTAGCTAGACTGGAACCAACTAGGTGCCCTTCAACAGATGAATAGATAAAGAAACTGTGGTATATATACACAATGGAATATTATTCAGTCATAAAGAAGAATAATATTATGGCATTTGCAGATAAATGGATGGAATTGAAGAATATCCAAGTGAAATAGCCAATCCCAAAATACCAAAGGCCAAATGTTTTCCCCGATAAGTGGATGATGATATATAATGGGGTTGTGGGGGTGGGGAGTGAGAGAAGAATGGAGGAACTTTAGATTATGTAGAGGGAAATGAGAGGGGAAGGGGGTGGGGTATGAAAAATGGTGGAATGAACCAGACATCATTACCCTATGTACATGTATGATTACCTGAATAGTGTGACTCTACATCTTGCACAACCATAGAAATAAAAAGTTGTACCCCATTTGTGTACAATGAATCAAAATGAAGTCTGTAAAAATTAAAAAAAATAAAAAAGAGTGAATTTAGATAAAAATTCCAAGAACTACACTTGGCACACTTCAATAAATGTGCTGGAATGAAATGATAACCCAGAAAAGGAGACTGTAAAGCTCTCCCACAAGTGGGAGGGAATGTCCTCATACAGAGCTTTGCATTAGGCCAGTTATTTCCTTTCTTAGAAAACCTGGATTGCAAATTCCTCTTTACTCCAAGGCCTCTAAGTGACATAGAGCTGGTACTTCTAGACAAACTGTAAGCCACTGGTATTCCAAGTTAAAAAAATGGAATAACCCTCTAATAATCCCCACTTCATCATCTTGCCTTAAAAAATAGAACAAAAGGCAAGTTCCTTCCACACACATACTGTGAATTAAGAGTCAAAGGATCCTTGTTCTTGCCAGGTGCACTGGCGCACGCCTATAATCCCAGCCCTTGGTAGGCTGAGGCAGGAGGTTCGCGAGTTCAAAGCCAGCCTCGGCAACTTAGCGAGCCCCTAAACAACTCAGTGAGACCCTGTCTCTAAATAAAATGCAAAATAGGGCTGGAGATGTGGCTCAGTGGTCGAGTGTCTCTGGGTTCAATCCCCAGTACCCCCCCCCCAAAAAAAAAGATCCTTGTTCTTTTCCTCTGGCTCATTATTTCTTTATTCAGTTCATCAGATAAACTGTCAAGTATTTTCTCCAAGTGTCTTTGAAAGAATCTATTTTCCTCAGTATATAACTATCATTTTCCTAGTACAAGTTAACATAATTTTATAAATAGATTATTTTTAGAACAGTTTTAGGTTCACAACAAAATTGAATGGAAAGAACAAAAAGTTCATATCCATTCCTTGCCTCCATACATTGACAGTCTCCTCACTATCACCATTCCCTAATTAGTGGTATATTTATTATAACTGATGAATCTACTTTTACATTTCATTGCCATAGTTTACAGTGGTGTTCATTCTTGATGTTGCCCAGTATATAGGCATGCATCTATCATTGCAGTACCCAACAGAAAAACTTGACTGCCCTAAAACCTTCTGTTTTCTTCCTATTCAGTCCTCTTTCCCTCTTAAGTCCTGGAAGCCATTGATCCTTTATTGCTTCAATAATTTTGACTTTTCCACAATTCCATATACTTGGGATTAATAGTAAGTTTTTTCTGATCAGCCATTTTCACTCAGTAATAAGCATTTTAAATTCCTTCATATCTTTTTCATGCCTTGATAGTTCATTATTTTTTCAGCATTGAATTCTGTTTCATTGTCTGTGTCCTACTATTTATCTCTTAACCTACTGAAAGACATCTTGGTTGCTCCAAATTTTGGCAATTACAGATAAAAATGCTACAAATACCAAGTACAGGTTTTCTGTGTTTAACAGATTTTGACTATGTAGTCTTTTCACTGTTATTGTATTATTTTGGTGTGTCTAGTATTCCTCCCTTGGTTTCACTCGCCAACCTTCAGCAAGCTATCTCTCAAATGTGAAATCTGCTAATATAACAAACTGTACCTTTTCATCAAGACAGAAATGAAGTCTTTCCACATGGTTCAAATTATCTCCTAGTTCTGGTTACTGAGCACCTCTCCATTTTTATCTTTTCCCAATCGTTGTATCCATGTTTGACCCATGCTGAACTACTTTCTTTGTGTCATCCCTGCTATCTTCTGGTCATTTGTAAAAGTCATTTTAATTCTCTGTATTACTCCCATAGTTATTACTAATTGCCACTTGTCTTTCAGGAATTGGTTTTGACAGCCATTTATACAAAAAGACTTCCATGAATCTCTTTAAATCAGAGTGAGATGCTACTTACATATATTTTACAACCTCACTCTTCCTCTAGCATAGTTTATATTATTCCATAGTTTTCCCATTTGTATATCATCTTTACTGTGCTGTTAAAACCTTGAGTAAAGGGAACAGTTCTACCTTGTTCACTTATCTCCAGTACTTGGTATAGACTAAGCACTCAGTAAATTTTGGTTGCAGAATAGTTCCTCACAGGACCCAGTGAAAAGAGATAACGGTGGCTGCCTGATTGTTTCCACTTGCGTCAGATAAGATCCTGCTCCATCTTCCCCACTACAACACTTCGATATGCTTCAATGACGACTAGAGTCATCAGTAATAGTAAAATGTATTTTCAACATCTCCAACTAAATTAAACTTCTAAGTATTTCTGGATTACTATATTATTCTTTCTTAACATATGTAGGTAGAAGCAAAATGGAAAAATAGAATTTTAGAGTAATTGCAACTGCCTCTCTTCTTTTGTCTTATCTTCAGAATTGAAAGATCTTTAAAGTCATTTTCATATTCTGATGGTAACTCTCCTGAATCTGTCTTTTCAAAGGAGTTTGGGAACATTTAATTCCACTGTTTACTAGTTTTAATAATAAAACTTTACACCCACCAAACCATGATTTTTCCTACCTCATGACCTTCTAGATAAACAGAGTTTTTGGTCATCCTTAATTAATTACTCTTCATTTTTTCAAATTCCATTATTAAGCTAATGTATGAGTCCCGATTCATTTAGTTTCAAGTAGCAGAAATCCTACTAATATGTTTAAGCAAAATGCATAGGAAAGTCAAGAGATAACACCGACTTTACAAATGATAAAATAATGATGTGTCCTCTCTCAGTTTCTCTCTCTCTCCCTCTCTCTCTCTCCCTACTTGCCCACTTTGACTTTTGTCTTTTAAACTGTTTTTTTCTGAAGGGCATCTAGGTTGGTTCCACAATCTAGCTATTGTGAATTGAGCAGCTATGAACATTGATATGGCTGCATCACTGAGGCAATCTGATTTTAAGTCCTTTGGGTATAAGCCAAGGAGTGGGCAACCTAGATGCCCTTCAGTAGATGAATGGATAAAGAAACTGTGGTATATATACACAATGGAATATTACTCAGCCATAAAGAAGAATAAAATTATGGTATTTGTAGGTAAATGGATGATGTTGGAGACTGTTATGCTAAGTGAGATCAGCCAATCCCAAAAATCCAAAAGCCGAATGGTCTCTCTGATAAATGAATGATGATGCATAATGTGGGGGGGGAAAGATGGCAAGAATGGAGGAAAGATAGCTAGCATAGAGGAAAGGGAGGGGTGGGGGCGGGTGGGGGGTAAAATTAATAACAGAATGTGTGACAGATACCATTGCCCTGTGTACATGCATGAACGCACAGATGGTGTGACTCTACTTTGTGTACAACCAGTGAAACAATAGCTGTACTCCATTTGTGTTCAATGAATCAATAAGTAAATAAAAAAAAAATTAAAAGAAAAAAAAAACTGTTTTCTTCTATTTGATTTTGTTTTCAAACATTTCTACACACAAAACACCAAGGTGGATTACGGGTCTTACAGCTCTCTTACACCAGAATTAAGAGTCGTCTCTCTGTCTCTGCATCATTAAAGTAAATTATATAAAGAATTTGTTATGCTTTATTAGTATTGATAGTGAACAGCCAGACAGGAGTCTCATGCTTTTCTCAGTGGCTCAACTGAAGTATCCTGCCAGCTAGATATTGTGTTTTACTAGATATATATAATTAATGGGAAATTTTCCAACATGGAAAAAAAATATGCTGAACATAAGAAGAAAGTGAGCCAAATGCTGCATTTTCTTTCACTAAATTCACCTCACTAAATTTGATGAATGATTTTATATTTAAATAAGGTACCTATTCCACTTCTTAACATATATATCTATGCTTTGAATTAATAAAAACTCACTTGCAGAATACTTGAGGAGATACACATGAAAACTAGTTTCACAGAAAAAAATTTAAATTGCATGTATATTCATATGCAATTTGCTATATTTAAGAATTGCATTACTATTATTTGTATAAATTTATTGAAATTTTGGTGGTAACAACTACCGCTAGAACATAATAAAGCAGAATTGCATTGTATTTTTTAGGCTTATCAATTAGGAAATTTATTTTTAGAAATAAAATTTAAATTAATAGGCACTTTAATTTTAATTGCTTTCAAAGTTGCACCTAAGCACCTCAATGATACCATTCCTGCCCTCATACATTTAGATTAGGAAGGAATCACCCCAGGTAGTTCTAAGAAGATAATACCAAAAAATATTTCAATCTATTCTACCAGTTGTTTCTCTCCCAAATCATCATTCCGATGAATCAGTAACTTTGTAAAAGGAAATATTGTTCTGTTATTCACTTAATTTTAAAAAAATCATCTCCAGAATTTCATATGAAATAGGAAATGCACAGTAAACATATGTTCTTCTATCTGTATTAATATCACAGCCTACACAGAATACCCATTTTTATGACTTTAACATTGATTAATTTATGCAATATATATTTCTCATCAGTTGTTTCTGGGTTAAGAAACTGCAAAAGATGCCAGTAAAATACATGTCAGATTATACTATTCCAATAATTCAGAAAGGCAAACTAAAGACATTCAATATTTTCAAAATGCTTTTGAATCTAGTCAACATATTTTTCAATTCCATACCATACAGGAAAAATGATGGGCCTTGCTTTCAATTCACTTCCTCCATTAAGTCAATCATTCAGACAACACAATATCATTAAAAGTGAGAAACCCCAAATCCAAGCCATAAACCCAGGAAAAGCCTCAGGTGCTGACAGATTTTATATCAATTCTTATAAAACCTGATTGTGGCAATTATCTCTAACATCAAAGAGTCTTTTCAGAATTTTTTAAGACCAGAATTATGTCTCAAGACATGAAAACTCCCTTGATCCCATAATCCTTAAAAAGATGACAAGGTAAGGAACAATTGGGGGATTTTCATCGTCTTTTACTCTCCTGAATAGAGAGTACAAGATTGCTTCCCAGGTTTTAGCTACGCACCTCGATGATATCATTCCTGCCCTCATACTTTAAGATTAGGAAGGATTCACCCTAGGTAGTTCTAAGAAGATAATACCTGAAAAATATTTCCATTTATTCTACCAGTCACATCTCCCCCAAATCATCATTCTAATGAATCAGTAACTTTTTAAAAGGAAATAAACTTAATAAAAAGTCATTGGGTGATCTTGTCCACCCCATTAGGTTAATCTGCTTGTAGAAAATATTTAAATCTCTAATTTGCTCATTATGCTTCAATGCTCGTCTTACTTCCAGCCAAATTACCCCAGCTCCCCTGCCATCTGGTCATCATTCAACTGTTGTTTTTCTGGTGTCAGGAAAATTTTAAACACGTCAAAAAAAAAGACCCTAAGGGATTTTGGAATGGCTAGTGTTTATGCTAAACTCATATTTCTTAGTAAAAAAAAAATGAAAGGAAAGAAAGATTTGGAATGCTGACCACTACAATCCTTTTTATCATGAAGAACTTTATAATTTTTGTTTGTATTTTGTTCAGAATTATTTACAAAATAATACCTATATTATGAATGCAGCTTCCCAAGTCAAATCACTGACAATATATCCAATATTCAATCATTTAATCATTCTTTTACTTAATAATCAACTATGTACTGCTTACCATGTCACAGAGTAAGACAACAGACATAAATACAAAGGAATAAAATAAAAAATTCTGCTTAAGAACTAGTGACGAAAGTTAGCACTGATTAATAATATTTTGATGAAGTTATACTAGTAATACAGTGATAATTAAGGTCATCATGTCATAAGGAGAATACTTTTCATCTTTCCCACCTTAAAATTGAATGTGCTGGACCCCAGTCATTCAACTGCATGGACAATGTGTAATCAAAGAACAACATCAGGAACACTGACTGAGACACATTCACTTCAGAACCCATTTATCCATAATCAATGTGACTGATGGAGCTGACACGTCTGTATCCAGAAGATAGATCCAATTATCTCAACATGGTCTTGGTTTCTCCAAAGAACCTATCTCTTTCCCAGCTTAGCTTCTAACACTGACTTAGCTATGGATGATAGAACTCCACATACCTGGAAAACATGTACATACATTAATTAACTTTTACAACCTTTCCCTTTCCACCTCTAAATTAGTGAATTTTATTCAAGTCCCATAGGAAAGGTGAGATTTCCAAGAAAAGCAAATAATTGGATGGGATTCTCAAAGTACTTTGAGTGTGAGCTGGAAGGATTTAGATATGATTATGTAAGTACAGTAGAGGTCAGCTGACAGATGAATATAAGAAATATAAATATGAATAGACTCAGTGGCCTGTATAAGAGCAGGTACTTAACCAATGATCCAGTAATGACTGGAAGATTTTATTCAATCGCTATCCTGTGTGATGGTTGACAGCCTGTGGCCTCAATGCCTGTGATTTGGTATAGTATGTGTAAGAAGAAATTATTGTTCCTACAATCTGTACTCTGCACCCACATGGCATAGTAAACAATAGTATGTTTTCTGTTCAATTATTCTTGTTCTGAATTTTTTTTCTAAATTTTCCTATTATTATTTTCCACTTTCTCCATCAACTTTGTAGCTCATAATTTAAGGCCCAGAATGGGCATAATCTGGCTTCTAATTTTCTGTTCAGTTATATCTATTGTTTCTTACCTCAAATACTCTAAGTTTACCAAACTGTTTAGAGTATATTGAGTTTTTCTCTGAGATATACTAGCATATATGTTTTGTTGACATAAAACTCAATGAATGAAGCTACTCTATTAATGGATAAGCAAGAAATGGAAGATTTAGGTGTGGATAAAATAGTTTAGGAATAACCCTTGGAGACAGCAACATTTCTGAATAGATTATGAAAGACAAGGGAGTAAACAAGAAGCAGAAAAACAAGTAAAAGAGGTAAAAAGATAGCCACAAGAGATATTTTTTAAAAAATATGTATTTAAAGCTGTTGAAGTTGGAGTGATTATTATAATTTAGATGTTAGTTATCCCCCAAAAGCTCACATGTGAAACAATGCCAGAAGGTTCAGAGATGAAATGATGGGGTTATAAAAGCCTTAACTCAATCAGTGAATTAATCCCCTAAGAGGGATTCTCTGAGTAGTAAGTGAAGATAGTCAGGGTGTGGCTAGAGGAGGTGGTTCTTTGGGGCACTGCCTTTGGGATATGTTTGTATCTGGTGAGTGGAGACTCTCTGCCTCCTGATCATCATGTGAGCTGCCTCTACATTCTTCTGCCATGATGTTATGCCTTACCTCCAGCCTGAGGGATGGAGCTGGCTGTCTATGGACTAAGACCTCTCAAAACATGAGCCTCCAAATAAAATGTTTCCTCCTTTAAAATTGTTCTTGTCAGGTCTTTTTGTCACTGTAGTGAAAAAGCTGACTAAAAGAGTGGTTATAAATTGAATTCAAGAAAAGTTAAAAATTATCCAATGAAATTTACATTTAAATTGTTTTTATCATAAGCAAAACAGTTTTAATTGAATGACCAGGGCAGAAATCACAAGGTAAATGTGTTAGAGAGAGGAGATAGTGATAATTTATTTTCTTTATGGAATTAAATGCAAAAGGGAAACTTGTCTATTGGGTGGTATCAAAAATCACATAATTCAACAACAATAGAGATATAATTTTAAATAAAAAATTTAATGTATTTGCAAAGTAAAGACAAAAGATGGAAGAAATACATAAATTGTATAGGAAGGGTAACTATGATGCAAGAGTGTAGGTATGATATAAGGAAGGATTAATATGCCTGGGGTTTACACATGGCTATAATCCCAGTGACTGGTGAGGTTGAGGCAGGAGGATTGCATGTTCAAAGCCTGTCTCAGAAATTAGGGAAGTTCTAAGCAACTTACCGATACTCTATTTAAAAAAAAAAAAAAAAAATTAAAAGGTCTGGGGAATGTGGCTCAGTAGTTAAATGACCCTGGGTTCAATCCCAGTTAACAACAACAACCAAGGATTAATACAAGGGCATCTGTCCTGACTCTATTATTCATGTGAGAATGCTGGGAAAATATTGATGTTTGCAAATAATACAAGTTTATTAAAAATAGCAAATGTGGCCGAACTCTTTTTGTCATTGAATGATGTTGATAAAATAAGAACACAAGCAATAATAAGTGTTGACATGTAGGTGGGGAAAAGGCACACTCATACATTGGTGATGGAGTTGCAAATTGGTTCAGCCACTCCGGAAAGCAGTAGGGCAATTCCTCAGAAAACTTGGAATGGACCACCATTTGACCTACTATCCACTCCTCGGTTTATAATCAAAGGAGTTAAAATCAGCATACTACAGTAAAACAGCCACATCAATGATCAATGTTTATAGCTGCTTAATTCACAATAGCTACATTGTGGAATCAACCTAGATGACCTTCAATTGATGAATGGATAAAGAAACTGTGGTAAATATACACAATGGAATATTACTCAACCATAAAGAAGAATAAAATTATGGCATTTGCTGTTAAATGGATGGAGTTGGAGAATGTCATGCTAAATGAAATAAGTCAATCTCAAAAAAAAAAAACCAAGGGCTGAATGTTTTCTCTGAACAGTGGATGATGATACATAACAGGGAGAGGGGGGTCGGGATGGTGGTGAGGGGTAAGAGAAGAATGGAGGAACTTTAGATTGTGTAAAGGGAAATGAGGCAGGAGTGGGTGGGGGAAGGGAAGGTAGTGGACTGAGACAGACATTATTACCCTATGTACATGTATGATTACATGAATAGTGTGAATCTATATTGTGTACAACCATAGAAGTGAAAAGTTGTACCCCATTTATGTACAATGAATCAAAATACAGTCTGTAAAAATAAAAAAAGTTTGGGAAAAAATAAAATAAATGTAACTACTTAAAACAAGTATAGGATTTTTGGTTTAAAAAATAAAAAGAATCTTACAAATTAACAATGGAACTAAGGAATATAGCACTTGTCAATGTCACCACTCTCCAAGCAAGTTTCTGTTTTTTTTTAATGTTTAAACAATAAAGTCATGATGATATATAAGATACTCATTCAGTGAAAGTAAACAGGTATTCTATGAATAAATAGGTATAAAGTAAAACTAATGGTTTTCACAAAAAGGAACAAAATATATATACATATATGTATATATATTTTGTCTTAAATTTATTATTAAAAAAATTGTTCATGCACCAAATATCTGTTGCATCTCCCACCCAACAATCTGATTTTTATCACAGTTTATTCTAAAATATTTTATATTTGGTCTTCTCTTATCAGGAAGCTATTGAAAGATCTTTTTAAAAATTTCTTTAAAATGGGGCTGGGGATATGACTCAGTGGTAAAGCATTTGCCTGACATGTGTGATTACTTGGGTTCTATCCTCAGGGCCACAAAATAATTTAAATAAAGAAATAAAATAAATTTAAAAAAAGAACATAAGAGAATATATATTCTCTCATATCATAAAAAGTCATCTCAACCTGTGGCTGGCAAAGATACATTAATTAGCAGAAGTAGAAGCAGGACATAATCTGAGTTAAGTCCCTAAGGTACCCCTACTATGGAAAACTTCCATTAATATCTAGTCAACAGTAAAAAGTTGGTATTTTTCTGGAAATGGAATCAGTGGAGACTTTAGGCATTGTAACAAGTATTTAATTCTCATGTAACTATAGTTTTTATACTACTTATCCCTTCTTTTTTGCTCAGTGATAGAATATACATTCTTCACATTTATTCCAGAATGACCTTTAAAAATGCATATTTTACCATGCCATGTACTTCTGTTAAAACAAACAAAAAAAACTACAGAAAAACTTTTCATTTATCCCCATTACTTTACAATAAAATTTAAGCTCTCTGAAATAGCATAAAGGATAACCTTCTTTTTTAATAACAACTCTCAGTCCTGTAAGACCTTCATGAAGTTCAGTCACGCTAAAATGCTAACAGTTTCCAAAACTACTTTTACTCCTTCTTGATCTATCTATAACCAGCCTTTCCACAATTTTACCTGAAAAATTCTAATTTTGTCTTCAGTATTCTGCTATATTACATTATCTTCTAGGAAGCTTTCTGTGACTTACCCAAGATGAACCTCTTACATGCTTCAAGAGTATGTTGTGCGTACCTTACAACATGAATCGCTCATATTATATTTTCCTTTTGTTACTGTATGAAGGAAAGTTTTCATAACACATTAAACAGCTGCTAAATAAGGAATTGAATTCAGAGAAAAAATGTTGAAGACAAACATCATACCTGAGTATAAATGATAAAGCTCATTTGTGTACAATGAAGGAAAAGAATTAAAAAAAGAAGAAAAAGAACACAGGAAGTAAATAAATAAATAAATAAATGACAAAGCTCCCAGTATTCTAAGACCAGGGAATTTTTTTGTGTTCTCCTCACAAAATAATGGAAAATAATATAATAGAAAATGTTCATACAAATAAAGGAACATAATATAAACACATCTGACAAAATGCTAACTTAACTTTTTTTTTTTTTTATTTACTTATTGATTCATTGAACACAAATGGAGTACAGCTATTGTTTCACTGGTTGTACACAAAGTAGAGTCACACCATCTGTGCATTCATGCATGTACACAGGGCAATGGTATCTGTCACACATTCTGTTATTAATTTTACCCCCCACCCGCCCCCACCCCTCCCTTCCCTCTATGCTAGCTATCTTTCCTCCATTCTTGCCATCTTTCCCCCCCACATTATGCATCATCATTCATTTATCAGAGAGACCATTCGGCTTTTGGATTTTTGGGATTGGCTGATCTCACTTAGCATAACAGTTTCCAACATCATCCATTTACCTACAAATACCATAATTTTATTCTTCTTTATGGCTGAGTAATATTCCATTGTGTATATATACCACAGTTTCTTTATCCATTCATCTACTGAAGGGCATCTAGGTTGGTTCCACAATCTAGCTATTGTGAATTGAACAGCTATGAACATTGATGTGGCTGCATCACTGAGGCAATCTGATTTTAAGTCCTTTGGGTATAAGCCAAGGAGTGGGATAGCAGGGTCAAATGGTGGATCCATAGATATCAGAACAGAGACTCTGCACCTAATAGAAGAGAAAATAGGTCCAAATCTTCATCATGTTGGACTAGGACCAGATTTCCTTAACATGACTCCCAAAGCGCAAGAAATAAAAGCACGAATCAATGATTGGGATAGAGTCAAACTAAAAAACTTCTTCTCAGCAAAGGAAACAATCAGCAATGTGAAGACAGAGCCTTCAGAGTGGGAGAAAATCTTTGCCACACACACTTCGGACAGAGCACTAATCTCCAGAATCTACCAAGTACTCAAAAATCTTTACACCACGAACACCAATAACCCAATCAATAAATGGGCCAAGGAAATGAACAGACACTTTACAGAGGAAGACCTACAAGCAATCAACAGATTTATGAAAAAATGTTCAACATCACTCGTTATAAGAGAAATGCAAATCAAAACCACCTAAGATTTCATCTTACCCCAATTAGAATGTCTTTTAT
>JAJEJO010004787.1:7325-198353 GCA_020662805.1 Glaucomys volans
GCTCATCCCTCCCTTTGTTCTACCTGCTATACTGCACAAGTCCTTCTCCTCAACAGGGATTGTTCCAAACCTCTCCCCCATTGTTCTCCTGCTTCTTCTTCCATGTTTTCAGATCCACCTGAATTGCTTTCAGCTCTCCTCCCTCATCCTCCCCCTCCTTACTCATACCAGACTTCCTCTCTCTCCTCTCCCTCTTCTCCTCTTACAGCTACAGCTCCCCCGCTTCTTATTCTTCCTCCTCCTCCTGCTCTCCTCCTCCCACAGCTACAACTACCCCCTTCCTCCTATTGTGACAGCTGCTCCTCCTCCTCAGATCCCTCCCCTCTCTGCTCCTTCTCCTCCTCCAGAACATCCCTCCACCCACTCAGCTCTCTGTCCCCCCTTGTTAGCACCTACACCCAGTTCCATCAGACACTCCCACCACCCAACTCAGAATTCCTTTATCTCATCCAAGAGGTAGCTGGTGCAGAGGGCATTGTGTGAGTCCATGTTCCATTCTCACTACAGGATCTTTCACAGTTTAAGAAACATTTAGTGTCTTTCTCTGCTGACTCCTCTACATGTATTAAGGAATTTAGATATCTTTCCCAAACTTATGGTCTCACCTGGCATGATTTTTATGTCATTCTTTCTTCCACTCTCACCCCAGGTGAATAAGCCCACATCCAACAGGCAGCACAGGATCATGCTGATCAGGTCCGCTTAACAGACATAACCCTACCAACAGGAGCAGCAGCAGTACCAATAACTGACTGAACTGGGACTATCAAGAAGGCCAGCAGGGCCACTGCCATTGTGCTCACATGGTCCAGTATCTCATAGAAGACATGCAAGCAGTCTCAAATAAGGGGATAAACTTTGATAAACTGAGGGAAATTACCCAGGATCTGGATAAGAATCCAGCTTTATTTCTTAACTGCCTTACAGAGACCCTTACCAAATATACTAAACTGGACCCTCTGGGGCTACAGTGCTAGCAGCCCACTTCATTTCTCAATCAGTCCCTGATAAAAGAAAAAAGCTTAAAGAGCTGAGGAGGGTTCTCAAACCCCTTTCCAAGATCTAGTGAAAATGACCTTCAAAGTCTATAATGCCCAATAGGAATCAGACGAATTGGCCAGGCAGGCTTGTTTACAGAAAAAGGTGACACTCCATTTCCAAGCCCTGGTAGCTTCCCTGTGGCCTGTGGCTCCAGCAAAAGCTTCAAAGGGGGCCAGCAATCCTCTCCACCAGGGGTTTGCTTCAAGTGTGGACATGAAGGTCACTTGGTCACTTGATGCCCAAACCCACAACCACCTACCAGGCCATATCTAACTGCAAACAGGTAGGACACTGGAAGAGTGACTGCCCTATGGCCAGCCCCTCTCCAGCACACCCCACACAGGGGTGTGACCAGCCAGGTGATCCCTTCTCCTGAGCTGTTGGGAGCTCATGGAAGACTGCAGGAGCCCTGAACCAAGGACTCCCATCACCCTCACTGAGCCCAGGGAAGTGGGCCAGGTAATGGGTAATATCCATAACTTTCCTTGTGAACACAGGGACTCCCTATTCTGTCTTGCCTGCACATGCTGGGCCTTTATTTCCTTCCCAGGTTTTCGTTATGGGAATTGATGGGAAGCCCTCTTTCCCAAACAGAGCAACTAGTTTAGCCTGTTCCCTGGAGGGACATCTTTTACACACTCCTTCCTGGCCATTCCCTCCTGTCTAGTCCCCCTCCTAGGCAGAGATGTTCCCCAACTCCTAGGAGCCACCCTGCAACTTCTTCCCAGGCACACTACTAGTACTTATCTTCTTCTACCTCTGGTTCTTACACTCTCTAGCACTGCCCACTCCACCTACCCTACCATTGCTCCCAGACCTGGTCAACCCCCAAGTCTGGGACAACTCCAAGACAGTCATAGCCTCCCACCACAAGTCAGTCTTTATTCAACTGAAACCTCAAACTAAATTTCCCTCATTTCCCCAGTTTCCTATTTCCTTTACCCACAGAAAAGGACTAAAACCCATCATAGATCAGGTACTTACTTACTCAGGGACTCCTCATCCCTACTGATTTCCCCTGTAATACTCCCATATTGCCACTACATAAATCCTCAGAGCCTATTGCTTGGTCTAGGATCTCTGCTTAATTAATGAGGCAGTTATTCCCATCCACCCAGTGGTTCCTAACCCTTATACTCTTCTTTCCCACATTTTCCCTTCTACCACTCACTTCACAGTCCTGCCATCTTAAAGATGCATTCTTTACAGTTCCTCTTCACCCTGACTCCTATTACCTCTTTGCTTTCACATGGAAGGATCCTACATCCTTTAGGTCTCAACAGCTGACTTGGAACAGTTTTACCCCAAGGCTTCTGGGACAGCCCCCACCTCTTTGGGCAAGCCCTAGCTCAGGATTTGGCTACTTGTGACTTAGGAAATAGCACACTCCTACAATATATAGATGACCTCCTCCTATGTAGCCCATCCCTCAAAGCCTCCCAAACTCACACTGTCCACGTCCTTAACTTCCTGGGGTCTCAAGGCTATTGGGTCTCTCCAATCAAGGTCCAGGTTACCACCTCTTCAGTCACATATTTAAGCATACTCCTCACTCCTACCTCTAAGACTCTCACAACGGGGAGAAGGGCAGAATTCAAGCCCTCCGTGACTTATGGCCACCAGAAATGGCAGATTACATTCTCTTCTTCCTGGTTGTGGCTGACTTCTTCAGGCATTGGGTCCCTAACTTTGTGCTTCTTGCCAGACCCCTATATCAGGCAGCAAAGGAGACCCCTCATGGGCCCCTTACCTCCCCAAGATGATAGCTAACTCCTTTTACAAGCTCAGGGATGCTCTCACCTCCTCCCATAAACTCTCTTTCCCTAACCCTAACCCTCCTTTCTACCTCTTTATGGATGTAAAACAGGGTGTTTGCCACTGGCCTCCTCACTCAACCAACCGGAACTTCCTATAGACCATGGCATATCTCTCTAAGCAGCTTAATTCTATAATTGGAGACACTGACATTCCAATCTCCCAGGGTGCAGTATCCAACTTCCCAAACTCTGATGGCCTCTATTCCTTGATTTGACCAGATTTCTTATTCTACATTAACTCCTTGTCCTCAATTCTGGTTTTAATGGCATGCTAAAATGTATTAAGCTGCAAACATTTGTGCAATTATCTGTGTGTATGTGTAAAGCAATAAAAGATTAAAATTAGTTGCAAAGTATAAAACTCTCTAATGGAAAAATAGCCTAAGTAATGAATACAGGTAGCATGGAAAGTAACACATAGTTTGAAAATTGAAGAAAGTTTCAGTCTGTTTGAAAATGAAAAAAAAAAAAAGTAATTAGGCTATAATGCTATTTTTCAAAATAAAAATTATTAAAAACATGAAGGTATATACAATGATGATAATTATGTGGGAGAAAGATCACAGGCAATTTAGCATAATGTTTCTGATAACGAGTTGACAATATGCATTAAGATTTATTGGGCATGAATGAAATATTTGCCCGCAGAAATAAATCAGGAATTATGTTATTTTTTTAAATTTAATTTCAAACTATTTCATGAGTTTGTGATATTTTTCTAAGCCTCTATTAGAATACAACTGTGGTCATTGGTTTAGGTACAAAACTTTTATTGTTTTTGTTAGAAAAGAAAAAAAAATTCCTTTTGCAGTTAATATACATTGCACTAATGGATGACATATCCATATAATAGAACACCCAAGACGATTTATGGCAAGGCATATATGAAAATGATAAATGAATGCTGAGATAATAAGAGGTTCTTGGCATGAGAGAGATAATGATGAAAAAATTCTACAGTTTAATTTATTTGGGCTTAACAATATAAGTTGACAGATAAATATTAAGTAGATCAGTACAGAGGCAGATAAGTGGACAAATTGTTACATATGGCATAATTATAGATACTAAAATGGCTGTGCTCTACTCAAGTGAAAAACACATTGAACATAATTGGAAGAAGTATTCAGTCCAAGGCTCCAGCTTTCATTGCACATTCTTTGAGAAGGGAACATCTTTTTAAATTTAATTTTATTTTTGTTCGAACTTTTTAGTTATACATAATAGTATAGTAATAGTATGTAATAGTTATACATAATAGTAATTGTGTTCATCCTAACAAACTATTCATGCATGGAATTTGATTTCAGTTCATGAAGTCTTCTTTCCTTTCCCTTATTCTACATTATTGATTTCCCTTCATCTTTATGATATCCTTCTTTCCCCCTTTAATTTATTATGGCTTCTGCATATGAGAGAAAACAGTCAACCTTTGAGTTTCTGAGTTTGGCTTATTTCATCTAGCATGATGTTCTTCATTTCCATCCATTTACCTGCAAATGCCATAATTTCATTCTTTTTGTGGTTGAGTAGAACCCCATGTGGACATACATATACCACAATTCTTAATCCATTGATCTACTAGTGGTCACTGGGGTGGATTCCATAATTTAGCTATTGTGAACTGTGCTGCTATAAACATTGAATTCTGCATTGCTGTTGTATGCTGATTTTCGATACTTTGGGAAAGTACCTAAGAGTGGGATCGCTTGGTCATATGTTGGTTCCAAACCTAGTTTTGTGAGGAATCCTCAAACTGCTTTCGGGAGTGGCTGCTCTAATCTGCAGTCCCACCAACAATGTACAAGTGTACTTTATCCACACATGCTTGCCAACATTTATTGTTTGTCTTCTTGACCATTGCCATTCTGACTGGAGTAAGATGAAATCTTAGGGTAGTTTTGATTTGCATTACCTGTATTCTAAAGATGTTAAACATTTTCAAGTCTTATTGGCTAGTTGTATTCCTTCTTTTGAGCTGTTTAGTCATTTTGCCATTTATTTATCTATTTATGCTTCTGCTTTCTCCTACTTTTATTAGATTAACTACAAGGGTAAAGACAAACCATGTCCATAGCAACACAGCATTTTCTGAACTGAGATGATCATGGACCCTCTACTGTTTCCTGCACTAAGAGTTTTTTATAGAATGAATTTACATTTTGCTAGCCCAGAATTTCCTCCCTTTACTCAAGCTTCACAGAAGGGCCATTTGTAATTCACCCTGCTTCCACTCTGGGTTGTGTGATGTATATTTGGGAACAAGTGGCTACTTTTTCATAGACAATGGGGACCTGGATCTCCTCCTGCTCTCCCAGAAGCAGCTCCTCTGCAGTGAAGCTTGCACCTGATCTTTGGTGGAAGCTGCTGAGGTGAAGTTGCGAGCCTCAGGTCCCAGAAATTTTGTTCACTTTTAACTTTTCATTCAGAGAAGCAACATTGATGAAAGACTAATTTTTCCTAAATTCCCAAAGGCAACAAATTGTATTTTAAAATATCCTCCATTCCTTTATTTACCCTTCTCACTGTGACAAACTAAAGACTCTGGGTACTAGACATTGCATGCGTAGTGAGAAGCCCACACGAATAAAACCTGCCCATCCTCAAGATGCCTGCATCCCATCAGGGAGACAGCACAAGTGGCAATGCCACACCATAAGTGACCTGAGCATGCCCGGCAAGCCATTCCTTCTCAGTGGTGTCTTGGTGGGGGCAGAAGGCTACTTAACTCTGGAAGAAGGGAAAAGGGCTTTCACTGGCCCAGAAGAGAAACCTGTTGACAGATCCAGGCTGGGCCAGGCCAGGCTGGGGACTGGGATAAGTGCTCTGCTGTGCCCTGGAAAGTGTGGCAGACTTAAAATGTATTTTGCCCAATAAAATGTATTTTATTGATTGGGTAATTTGGGTTTGCGGCATTAAGTTTCTTGAGTTCTTTATCTTCATACCCTTAACAGTATATTATTTTTCTAATTTATTTCCAGAAGGGTAATATATATATACAAATTATAAAAACTGCTACTTATCCTGGTCTCATAGAGACACACACACACACATAATTAAAACATTCTTTTCATTTAATATAGCAAAAATGTCTGAATAACGATGCTTTTATATTTAACAAAATTTTAAAAATTCCAGATAACTTAAAAGCAAAATCTGTGTTTATGCAAGACATGTTGTGATTTTTATGAAGGTGATCTCTTTCTACATCATTTATTTTGCCATTACTTTTTAATAAAATTACAAGAAAATGCAAATCATAAATTCATATATTCTAAAATACTTAGAATGTGTAAGAATAATATTCTATGTGAAAATACATGATTTCTATCTTAAAATTAGACACTTTGCATTCAATTATTTCAATACATGATCCACAAAACATACTGTTCTTAATTTATAATTACCAATTTCTATTATGCCAGATTTGAAAGCTACACATTATTATTTTTGCAGCAACATAAAAAAATTATAAAGTAGAAGAAAGCACATAACCACAAATAGCTGAGTAATTGAGAATTAACAAAATTTTTCTGTTATTAATTTTATGTAAACAATTTGATTCCAAATTATTGGTGTTGGCATTTTATTTTAAAATTTAAATTTCCAAGACTGGGTGTGTACCTCAGTGGTATGGCAATTACCCAACATGCATGAAGACTTGGGTGTGATCCCCACCACTGCAAAATCAAATAAATGTTAGTATTTTCTTGCTTTCAAAAGGCAGTCTTGATAATTTACTTGCAAATCAATGCAGTCTTAATGATTTTTAGCCTGTTGGGGTACAGCTAAAAATGTTGACACTTAATTGTATGTGGTAAAATAGTATTTTTCTTAGAATCTGAAAGTAATGAAAATAAAATAAGAAAATTCTGTACCTCTAATAGAAAAGTTAATTTTAAAGATTATATGATAAATATTGTTTTAAGTATCACAAAACCAGAATCCATATCTCTCATACACTGATGAGGGGGGGCATAAAACCCTACAACTATTTCAGAAAAGTAAATCTACCTATGATTGATCAATTTCACTAGTAAGCATTTATGTAGGAAAAGAAAAAATACCTTATATTTATTTTTAAAACACTACATTAATTGATAATAGTCAAAAACTGAAAGTCATTTAACAGTCCATTAACAGCAGGTTTTTCAACCCTCTCTTTATTGACATTAGTGTAGCTCATCCTTTGTCAGGGTGTGTAGAGATTGCACCCAGCAGTTGGCAGTAACTTTCTCATTTTCAATGAATTCTGATAGCCAAACATATTTCCACACATCCAATATCACCTGGCATATAAAAATTTTTCCCAAATAAGAAACACTTGGCAAGAGGTAAATTAACAAATAATGATAATAATAATTGGAACAACAATCATAAAATGGTATGCCTTTTAAAAGGAATCATATTCAATAATAACAAATGCAGCTTTGAAATATGCAAAAGTTTTCTTGAATCTTGAAAGTGTGGTTAACGAAAAAAGACAAAACAGACTTTTTACTCTATGATTCTGTTTATATATAATAACAGAAAATGCAAATTGTTGTATACTAGTAAAAAAAACAGACTTGTGCTGGGTTGTCAAAAGTGGGGTCAAGAGGTAACTTTTTGGAGTGGCAGTTTTATAGGAATATACATATATTAAAATAAAAAAAAACTGTACCTCTAAAGCATGTGATTTAGTGTACATTACTGACAACTTAAAAATCAACTAAAATTCAATCTCAGATTAAAGCTTTACTTCATTGTAGGAAATTATCCAGGTTTGAATCTGACTTTAGCCTAATGTAACTTTGAGAAAATAAAGTGCATATATCACCAGTCCTTCAAAAGCTCTTGAAACCAGCATTACAACCTCTATTAGTTTCCTTGGGCTGCTATAATAAGGTACCACCATTGGGATCCATTGGAACAATATAAATTTATTGGCCAAAGTTCTGAAGCCTAGACTCATGTAAATTGTTCCAAGGATTTATTACAGGACATTTTGTTAATATTCTTTATTAGAAATATTTTGGTCTCTAGTAAGTTATGTTTCATATGGATCTAAGTAAACTTTCATAGTTAAAACTTTCTTCTATTCCAGATATGATATTTCAGTGCATAGACATATGTGAGCATGCTAATTTAAATAGATAGTTTTAATACCTGAAATTTTATATATGAATATGTATTAATATGTTGTACATTTTAACATTATGATATATTTATGTATATTCACATTATGCTAAAGTTCAGATAGTGGGTCAAGCCAAATCTGTCCTTCCTCCCTCTCTCCCTCTCTCCTTCTTGCATTCCTTCCTTCCTCCCTCCTTCTTTCCACTCACTTTTGCACACATTTCTCTTACCTTCTGACACTGCCATTAACTCTTGTTGTTCCTTGGTTTGCTACTCTGTACATGCATCCTTCCAATCTCAGCTCCTGCCCCATGTCCTTGTGGGTCTGCCTGCACATGGTTTTCTCTTGCACATATTTTGGCTCCCCAATCCTGTTACAAGCTATTGGCTTGCACTGAATTCCACCCTAATGACATCATCTTCACTGGTTCACATTTGCAGACTTTCTATGGGGTCATTTTCACAGTAACTGAGTGTTAGGACTTAAACATATAAATATTGGGGATGGAAGAATTGAAACCAAAACATCGTCTCTTGGTTTCCTTCGTTCATGAATTAATAAATCTTTGACTTGCAAGCCTTTTTACAGTTCAATCAGTCTTTGTTAAAGTATAATTTGTTGTGAGGTTTGTTCCACCCAGATGACCAAGTGGAATCCCCATCCTCAGCGGATTAAAGCATGTGTTCACAGTGCATTTCACTGATATACAGTCACAAGAACACCTTTTATTTGTTCCCTATTAAAAGAGAAATTGAACCTCTCTCACAGTTGCCGTCTTTTTTTTTTTTTTTTTTTTTTCCTTTTTTTTCTCTCCTTTTTTTTTTTTTTTTTTTTCTGTTGCTGTCATTTCTTCCTTTTTGTCAATTTTGGCTTCTTAATTTGCCGAGAAGTCTAACTATAAAACATGCTGAATTTTGTCAGATTATTATTTTGGGGATCTGTGGATTGGAATAGAGGATCAAGTGGAGTTCCTGGATTTAGGATTGTTGTAAAAGTAAAGTTTTAAAGCTAAAATTATTCTTACTAATTCAATTTGGCAAAGTAAACTTTCTTCTCTTAGTGGCTACAAAAATAAAACAAAATGAAATTTAATTTAGTTATATTTCATAAATTGCAGCTTATTTTGAAAGTTCAAGGAAGTGACTAAAAAGTTTTAATTAAGAAGTAAAGAGGGGCAAATTTGTTTCTTAGACTGGAATTCAAGACCATTGGGAGCAGTGATTCTCTAGATTTAACAGTATTGTGTGGGAAACATTAAAATTCAGATTCAGTAAAACTGGGTTGGGGTCTACCTTGCCAAATTTCCAGTGAATTAAATTAACACAGAAGAGGGTAAAGACATTCCTGGGAACTTTACTACATGTATATTCACAAACACAGACAGCTCCCATATTTGTTCATAATACTTCCCTTGTCAAACTAAAGATAGTGTATTTCATTGGTGATATTTTGTTTAGATTCATACTTTATCTATTTTTAGAATAATAGCAAACTCTTGACTTTATGCAACTCTACTTTGCAAACAGCTAGAAACTTCTGAGTAGCAATTGTTCATCATTTAGTAACATTTTCCCAAGATATCTAATGCATCTGAGAACAAAATAGCTGCCCTACAGTTATTTCCAATTCATCCAAATTTCCAGCAACTTGTCTGCCCACACAATGACAGATGGACTTACATTTTTCTCCCTTTCTCAAGAGCTAAGTCAATTATTTTCAGTCATTTTCCTTCAGCTGGTCTATCTCTTAAAGCACCTTAGAATGCTTCCTGAGGGGACTCCTCTTTAGTTAAATGGTTGTTCACTTCTCCCATCATCCAAAGTCATCAGCAGAGAGAGAGATGTATTTTTCTTTACATTAGGGCAAGTTTCCTTCTTTCCTCTTGCAGTCTACTAAAACACTCCTGTAGATCTGATTTGTTAGTTTAGTTTCAGGGATTTAAGGACACGGAACATCCATGTCTGTTTGATACATAGTTATTATTTACTACTGAAATATCTTATCAAATGTTGTGATCTACTTAAGATTTCAACATAGATTGAATGCTCTGTGCAAAGAAGGATTTGTGTAAGTAGGTAGAACTCAGTTGTGCTCTTCATGTCTGCAAATGCAAATTCCTATCTAGTCCTAGAAGATATTTAGGAATGTGTGAGAAAAGCAGGATTATGAAGTGAGAATACTCCCCACAGAACATCATCCACCAGGTGCTGATTTTTCATCATCTGGATTTGATGAAGCTCGAAATACTTTATAACATTTAGATCCAACTCCTTTTTTATGTCTGACTCAAGAACTATGTGATTCAATTCTCTTATGGAAATTTGCAGAAATCCTATAAAATAGGCTTACATTGAAGTTTCATGATGTCAAATGGTAGTTGTGATTTTCTCAATGACAGACTTTTAGAAAAAAATTTTGATCCTATTTCTAATTAATTTATTGGATGAATGGAATTGTCAACATTTCAATCAATGCATCTTTCAAATATTTGATGAATTAAATAGAAGTAACAACCCAATTTCATAGTCATTTGGATTTTAACACTAATGTATTTTGGTTTCATATTGGTTTGTATTTTGAGTAACTTACTCGAAGTCATGGTCAAGGTTTACTTTTTAATTTTTGATTCAGAGTCTCAATATATTTCACAGGTTAGCTTTGAATTTCTGAGCTCAGTTGATCCTTCTGCTTCAGCCTCTGAGTAAATGGAACTACAGGCCACAGCCACAATGACAGGCTAAGATTAACTTCCTGACTCTTGATCCATTTCATATTTGAGAATTTTATTAGAGATTACCTTTGCAATGGCAAAAAGAAATATTAAAATATCAGTTATTAGGACTCACCAGAAGATACACATTAAATTCTTCTTTGGGTACTATAAAATGCCTATTCAGATTATCTTCAAATTAATCACTAATAAGATGTGTATGCATATGTGTGTGCATTCTTTAAATTATAGTCCTGTTATTTAGCAACGGATATCAATATATCTATATATTACAGATGTATGAAGATTTATATATGCCTGCTCCAACATAGGCTTAGTGAACTTAAATAATAGATAATTCCTTACTAAAACTTAACACAAATTTGAACAATTATTCAGTTTTGCTTTTCTGTCCCTTCTGAAAATAATCCATGATGACAAGCCCCTTGTTTCATAGTTCACTTTTAGATTCCAACACAATATCTCATAAAGAAGTGGCACTCACTAGAAATGGTGTTCCTGTAATTCGGAGTCTGATGGAGGAGGATCACAATTTTGAAGTCAGACTAGGAAATATACCAAGACACTATCTCAACCAAAAAAGAAAAAAAAATGCATTTTCCTTACCTTGAATGCAAGAGGCTCTGGATTTCCAGAATCACTGCTTTAAAAAAAAAATCTCAAAAACTTGAGTATATAACGTCAGAATCTATTATGCCTTTTTTAATATTTGTGATCTTTTTAAACTATTCTGTTATAATATTTCTTAACATTTTCTTATTCATATCAGATTATCTGCTTGCAACAGTTTGCTAAAAAGTTAATTTGTTGAGGATATACATTTTTATCATCATATGTAATAAAGTGGAAATACATGTATTTTCATGTCAGACAACATGACTGACATTTCCAGAGATGTTTTGTACACATAGACTTGATTCATTAAATGTAGGCATGGCGTAGACAAATTTATGTTTGTGAAAGTCAAGGGCAAATATAGACACATTCCATCTTTGTTACTTAAAAAAAGGAAAAGCAAAATATTCAATTATTTCAGGAGGCTCAACTACTCATCTTAATGACATTATATGTACAACTGGGACATAAAAATGCAAGGACAGTATTTTTATTTCCGTAATCATAACTTAAAATGTGTTAGGTATGGTTTTGTTTTATAATAACTTTTAGCATTAAATCATTGCCCGTTATAATGCTGGCTTTAACATAACTAAAGGATTTTAAACACCTTCTAGAAAATTCATATGAAAAAATGCAAATGGAAGTTGTATCTTGCAAACACATTTCTAATACAAAAGTTGATTTGGTGAAACACAAATGTGAACAATTGCAATATTAAAGTCTTTGAAAATGCTTCCTTTTCAAAGACACTTTTGATTGATGAATAGGGAGTTTTATTGTAATGTATCATTTCTGAGATACTCTTTTTATTTTTTAGCAATCAAGTAGAATTAAGTGAATTAAGTAATGTTTCTAGCTTATAAGCACAAATTGATTCCCCTGGGAATCACATAACTGAGAATCACATATTTTTATACGATTTTGATTTGTGAGGCCTACTTTAAACTCAGAGAAGAAAAGAAGGAAATATAAAGTTTGGTTTGCATTGTCACACATTTCTCTATTAATTTCTCAAAAGTCTTTTCACAATATACATTTTATGATTCAATTAATACATATTTATGAAGGATTTTTAGATGCTGAGGAAAAGATGAGCTAAAACTTCTAACAAATATTTTATCTTTGGAATGTTTGGTGATACATTAATGCATTTCCACACTAGACAAGATTTTAAATGCTAAACAATCTGATTTTTGTGGCACAGGGGAATTTTGAAGGCCCCTGGGTGTTTGGGAAACACAATCTGGGGTAAAATATTGTATGAAAAACCATAGTGACCAGCATTTCATAACTTTGTTAATGTCCCATTGCCAGAAAAATGACCAGTTCTTTCTAAAGAAATATTTCAGTCATAGAATGTTAGTAAAAGAAAAAAAGAATAAATGATGGGTTAATTTTTCATGAATGTTGGTCTTTTCAAAATGGTAGTTTACTTAAGAATTAGTTTTAGTTCTTAATGATCATTTATGTACTAATAGACTCATTGCCAGAGTCTGCTTAAATTAATGGAAACAGCCCAGAGAACAATCTTTTTTGATATTTGGAAGTGTAAAATCATGATGAAGTTTTTGCTTTCTCTCTCCTAAGTTTCCAATTTCAGTTTGTCATGCCTTTCCTTCATGGTCCTTTCCCTTTCTTTTTTGTTCTGATCTTTTTATTTTTCTCTTTCTTTCTTTCTTTCTTTCTTTCTTTCTTTCTTTCTTTCTTCCTTTCTTCCTTTCTTTTTTCTTTTTGTCTTGCTTTGCTTTGATTTTCTTTTCTTTTTGTTCTTTCTTCAGACACATTCCAAATCCAGATGAGTTACTTGAAGTGATTGTTTTGTGGCCTAATCAATAGCATGCAAAACAAATGCCATTTTTTACACATATTTCTAAGAGAAAACTATTAACCCAAAACCATCATTATAATTAGAAATATATATGTGTATGTATACATATATATTTCAATGACCCTCATGTTTGTGCACTTACATCATGCATTACTAACACTTTACTTAGTGGGGGGGGCGCACTGCTCACATACTTAATCTAGAGAAAGAATCCAGCTGACTCTTCAGTTTCCTGTGTGCTATGTCTAAATTATTCTAAGTGCATTGATTTTACCTTCAAAATACTATAGAGCATGACCGCTTTTCTCTATCTCTGCTACTGATGCCTTAATGGATGAGAGCCAGACAATGCCTATTTTCCTGCTTGCAGTAGGAAGAATGATGACATCACTACTGAAGGGAGAAAACTTGAGGACAGATAGGAAGGGATGTCTGAGGAAAATGAATATGCAAATTATTCTTGGTAATTTCCCTCATCCCTTATTATTAATTTTCCCTCCAGCAATTCTTGCTACGGATGAAATTTGGTCACGTCTTTTCGCTTTGCCTGCTATTCAGTGGACCTGTACGTCCCTTAGAATAAAACCAAATTCTTCATTTCAGTCCACTAGACCCTGTATAGGTTCATCTATTTGTGCCTTAGCTTTCTAGAATCACTGATGTGTTATGGTGGGACAAAAATTCTTCATTCCATGAGTGTGTCAAGCTTTGTCCTTTAGAATTTATCTTTTGATCTGTAACAATTTAGAAATTGTTCACAAGTTCCCCAAAGTCCTTTCTTTGCCTTTTGTTTGCTAACTTCTCAATTCGGGTTTTGCTTAGATGGCCCTGCCTCAGGGACTCCTTCCCCTCTCTAACAGTCTTCTTTACCTATTTTTTCTGCTGATTTTCTTCTCTACTTATTTTCTGGGCTTTTTTTTTTCTTTTTGTTGTTGTTTGTTTTCTGTGAACTACTTTTTAAAATTGGAAACAGTTTTATGAATGTGTATATTTTATCACTTAAGTTCAAAATGTGATGCCATTTCTCTCTCCCAATAATTGTATGTCTGATGCCAGGTAATGTATTTGAATGTATTTAATAAATATTTGTGAATGAGTAAATAAACACATTTAAAGAGTTAACTGCTGCATTTTGACTGACAGCCTTAAGTGTAATCTACTCCAGAACTGTACCCCTCTGTAAATTCAAATTATACCTCCCATTATTCCTGCTGCTATTGTTTTCCTGTTAGAAAGGACTTCCTAAATTGCTCAACATATGATTGTAGAGTCTTAGCTTACAGAATATTTTATAAAATGATTTTATATATCAAAGAATAAATTCTAATACTGTGAAACTTTATTGTAATGTAAGAAACATTTTTATGAGTTTCAACACAGGGAACAAGAGTCCACTTGTTCTGTTGGGGAAAAAATGAAGATTTTTTTCTGTTTTCAATTTTAAGGTTTTTTGCAAATAATATTTTCTCCAGATAGCTAATCCATGACTCATATTGTAATGTTTTCCTTTCCTGTTATTTTTCTCAGGCTCATCTGTGCACAAGCATGTTTTCCCCAATTTTCAGGGGGTTAGTCATTTGTGTGGACATCATCATATTGTTATTTTTTTATCTAGACCTCATCTATCAATATGCACCTTATTATATTGCAAATTTCCTTTTCTAAGAATCACCTTAATCTTATTATATTTTTACTTTATCAGCATCTAAAGTTAGTATTAAATCAAATGTATTACTAAAAGTGCTCAGGAGAAAGATATTTAGATATCTACACATTAATTTTATAGGAAATATTGCAAATAGGTGAGCTTATTTTACCTCTGGACTGAGTGAGCTCTATTATTCTATCCTGAAACATCTGCAAGTTGTGTACTGATTCTTGACCAAGATAAAGGAAGATTAAAAATATACCATTAAATGTTTGAAATTTCTGTGCTGATACCCTCCCTTGGCACTGTGCTTGTTGATGGGTTACATCTAGTATAACCAGTAAGGCAGCTTGCAAAGAAGATTCACCTGGAAAATTTTTGTACATTCTTCCTAAGAATATTTTTAAAAATTTGGCTATTTCTACTGGAGAAATGAAATGTGTCCTATGGGTGGAGGCTGTGAGAAGAAAATAAATAGCCTTAGAAAGAAGCACCTGGAAGTCTGGATGTCTGTTAGGTTCTTGGGCACTTCCTTATACTTGCTTTCTCTTATTCTTTTTTACACTGTTGTTTCATTAAAAGCCCAATATGAGTATGCTTTGTGAGGTTTGTTGAGTTCCTTCAATACCCAATGCTGTGAAAACATTAACAGTAATTTAAAGAATCAAGATAATTAGTAGTAAATCTCTAGTTTTATAATAACATTTATAATTATCATTCTATAATATTTAATACTAATAGCTAGGCCATATATAAATGGTTATGTAAAATTATAATATATGGAATCTAAAAAGAATCATAAGTGCTTAATTCCATACTTCACATTGGCTGTTAGGTCATATTCTTTTGTTTCTTCCTAACGATCTCACCATCACTTAAACTGATATTGATTTTTTGAGACATCAAATCAATTGTTATTTTGTACACTATTCTACATCTTGAATTTGTTCAATTGCTTCCTGTTGGTGTCAAGTACCCTTAGTGCCTGCCTTCTTGCACAGTGGGTATTATATTTTGTCTTGACTACTTGAGGCAAAACACTTTTGCAAGGACTTTTCCTGAGTGATGTATTCTTAACCACATCAGATGACTCATGTCAGCTTGTCTCATTATTATTGATGCCAAGTTACATGTTTGGTATAAATGTTGCCAAGTTAACAATATTCTTTTGCAATTTATGCATAATCTGTAGAAACATGCTCTGACAATTAGTACATATTTACTACATTTTATTCACTAGATATGCTATCTAATTATGTCACCAAAATTAAAATTAAAATAGCTCCTGCAGCAGGGCTACATTTTTAGTCAAAACTCTTTCACCTGACAAACTCAAATCAAGATATACTTTTGGTTTCTATGGTTGTGCATGATGTAGATTCATACCATTCGTGTAACCATACATGTACATAGGGTAATGATGTCTGTCTCATTCCACCATTTTTTCAACACCCCCCCATTTCCCTCTATATAATCTAAAGTTCCTCCATTCTTCTCTCACCCCCCCAACCCCCCATCTCCATTATATATCATCATCCACTTTTCAGGGGAAACATTTGGCCTTTGGTTTTTTGGGCTTGGCTTATTATTTGTGTACAATGAATCAAAATGCAGTCTGCAAAAATAAAAAAAAAAATAATTAAAAAAAAAGAACATACCTTCTCTGAGTTTCCCCTCTAGGTGATCTCAGCTTCACCCCAGCATAAGTAATTATCCTAGATTCATGTGTTCCCCAATATTTGCTTGACTTTAAGGAAAAGTACAGTCGCTCTCAAAATCAATACAAAATGTTTACAATAAAAAAAGATATCCTTTTGGCTGAGACTTTGTGTGGAAGATACTAGAGATATCTAATACTCAAGACTGATCTCTAAGGGGCAGAGCAGGTCAGAGGTTCAACTAGAACCTGAAGTTGGGGACAGGACATTACCATGACTATGGGTCTACTTCTCATCTTCTCTGTTTGTGCGAAACATCAATTTCTCCTATCAAAGATTAGTTAATTTTCCCTTTAAGAAATGGAAAGAGTGAGGAGATGAGAGAAGTGCTCCTTTTTTTTCTCAGTCTTACATTAAAACCATAAATTATGAAAGAATGAATCTGATTAATCCACCATGATGCTTAATGAGGCTACAAAAATGTGTTCAGTCTTGGTAGAGACAGGTGGAAATGGAACTGGTTCAACTAGGAATCGTGGGTCTGTGGTTCATGTCAGAAACTATAAAATTGTAAGCTAGAAATTTACCTCAAATAAGTCTACCAGAAGTTTCTAAGAATTATATTTTACCTGACTCTGAAGTTCAATATGAAAAGAAAGTTTGATCATGGAAATAATGCTTTCTTGAGAGAATTTGAACACAATTATCCCCTTTAAATTATTAAAGAATTATTTCCTTAAGTAATAATTGACTAAAGATTCATTAACAACTGCCAAGTCTTCAATGACTAGTTTGATAAATAAGTGGAATAAGTATTCATTAAGTAAAAAAAAAATGTTATTTTAGTATTAAAACTAGCTACTCTTAGAGAGTTGTTGGTTGTCTTCCTATTCCTACCTCATTAATCCATTGAATAAACTACTTATATAGTGACTGAATTAGTTATAGACAAAAGAGTATTTATACATTTGCTCAATGATCATTGACAAGAAAAAAATCCAACATATTTCTGAAATTACTTACCAAAATACTTTCCTACAAATAATATGGAAATGAATTGAAGATTAAAAAAATATGTTATATAATTTTTTTTAAAGTTTCTTGTCAAAAATACTAAAAATATATCACATCTTTCATTATGAAAGCTTTTTTGTTTTTTTTTAACATTTTTACTTTTAGAAGAACACAATACTGTTTATTTTGTTTATTTATTTTTTTATGTGGTGCTGAGGTTTAAAACCAGTGCCTCACACATAGTAGGCAAGCACTCTCCCACTGAGCCATTACTCCAGGCCCATTATGAAGGCTTTTGAGAGAGCTAATGAGCTTCTCTCAACCTCATAATTTTCATTGAAAGTACAGATTACAAGATTTTTAATAAGCGTTTAATGAGAAAACATTAAAATAGAGCTAAAATATTTATTGCAAAATGTACAAACTATGTTATTTTCCCTTCTGCCTCTTACTCATTTTAAATATCACATTTTATGAGACATCCATTGACTAAGAATCTATCACAGGTTTTATAAGTTAACATGAAGGTGTGAAAAACTCATCCAGAAAGAATATGGAAGTAGATAATCATGTAGTAGAAAATGAAGATGCTAACAGAATGTCTAAATATACTATAGATCTGCAGCCATGATACAGTTTATACTTTGGTCTTAGTACAAGAGAATAATACTTGAATTTACTTTAATGGTCTTTTTCAGTTATCTGACATCTTACTAGTATCTTTATGTGCCCTCCAGAGATCTTAGATATCAAGTATGGCAGTACCAGATTCTCTGAAAATCCCTGGGTATCTCAGATATCAAAATGATGGAAGGGAACTAATAGCACTCCTAACAGGAGGGTCCGCAATACTAGATGTCACACAGTCTTACATGGCAGCAGGTTCCCTTTTAGATGCCATGCACATGACAATCATGTGTAATTGTTTAGTCAAAAAATTTAATATTTTATATAATTCTTTGGATAATTTAATATAAAATAAAATTTTGAAGACTGCAACCACTGCATAAATTAAAAATAAGAAATATACACTTTCATTATAGAAATCTCCAAAAGTGTTAGAACACTTAAAAAATTCATGTTGCTTAAGGCAGTATTACTACAGTTATTTTTATTTCACTTACCAATAGGACAGACTATAGCAACTTGTAATGTCATATCCCTACGTTATACCCAGGATAGGTGGAACATCTAAATATGCAACTCTTTATTCTTTATTTTAGATCCCTATTAAAAATCAAAAGTATTAAACAATTTCAACTGAATATTTAAAATTCAGTATTTCAGCATAATCAGAAATGTATAGTTATCAATGTCTGCCCCATGTTCTTCCCTAGTGAAATGATAAAACTCAGAATACAGACCATTTAATGAAGTTGTCTCTGAATATAATAAGTAAAATAATAAAAATGTAATTGTTATAGACTTAATTTTTCAAAATATTTTTCTTAGTTTTAGATGGACACTATATCTTTATTTATTTTATGTAGTGCTGAGAATCAAACCCAGTGCTTCACACATGCTGGGCGAGTGCTCTATCCCTGAGCCACAACCCCAGCCCTTAATTTTTAAAATTAGAGGGATAATTTAAAAATTAATATACTGCTATCAGAATGTTACAACATATTTTATAATTTTAAGAATGGGGAGAGATATAGCAGACAAGTTATTTCTTGTTTTGTGATTAAAGATGCAAAAAGCCAATGATCTTGCATTAAGAGAGAAAGAAAGCACAACTTTTCCTTGGGGTAAATTATCTTGGGAAGCTCCTCAATCTTAGTAGAGTTTATTGCCAGCATTTTAACCACCTTCCCAGCTTTGTGACCACTTAAAGTAGAGAATACTTGCTTCTTGACCAAAATTTGATCAGGCTTCCTGGTCTTTCTTTTTTGTTTTTGTTTTTTTGTTTTTTAGCAAAAATGATGCTAAGCCAACTTTTGAAAACATCCTTACCTTTGGTGTTAGGTTATCTTGTTCTGCCTTCGGCAAGTATTCAGTTTAACAGAAATTCCCCACTCCTAATAATCAAATCTTGTTTCATCCAGTTACCCCAGTTTATTGACTATAAATCCCCATTTTCTTTACCATGTTAGTAGTTGAGTTCAATCTCTATTCCTTATTGCAGCATTCTCCATTATTGCAAGAGTCCCAAGGTTTTAAAGTTTTTATCAGGCATCTGCTATAAATACTACTCTTCAACAAAATTGTCTGTATGTGGGGAAAAGAGGAATGGCAACAAAATTTCAAGACACACACACACACACACACACACACACACAAATTCTATTCAAACATTGTAAACCATTCAAACCTCAAAATAAGTTCTCTAAGATTAGAGTTATCACATGGATGTATAAATGCTGAAAGTGGGGATTAACGTGAGTAAAAACAGTAATCAGTGTGAGATGTTATCAAGAATTCTTCTGAAAAGGCATGTAGGGGAAACAGAAACACTCTACCATCCATCAGTTACGTGTGCTCTTCTGCTGGGTCTGGGGACTCAATTTATAAAAGAGCTGACCTCCTTAGGAAATCAAGAACTTTTGCCTTTTCACTTAAAGAAAGCAATTTACAGCTTCCCTTTGGCATGTCTGAGTTGCCAGCAGCACTCTTCTTGTACTTTGGGGACATCACTAAATAAAATGAAGCTCTCTTGAACCTCAGCACTGGGGTACTATGCCAGGCAACCTGACAATGAGGACTTCCCAGTAACACATACAACATGAGCACACCAGGCAAAGGGAATTTTTTCACGCCATTCAGAATGGTGCATAATTGAAAACTTTTGAATTGTTTATGAAATTTTTCATTTCCTATTTTTGGATCACTATTGAGTAAATGAAATCATACAAAATGAAACTACAGAAAAGGAAATTACTGTGTACATTTTGGAGATTTGATCAGCAGTCTCTAAAACTGTACCATGTGATTCCTACCTCTTAGTATTCAATCCTATTTGGAATACCTAATATTGAGCCCTTGCTGAATCTATTGATTCACTTCTGTCACACAGAATATGTCGCAAGTGATGGATAACACTTCTGAGATTAGGGTGTTCAAAGACTGTGGCTTCCATTTTGGAAGCCCTCTCTTCTTCTCTTGTCCTAAGGGAAGCTAACTGCTATTCTGTGAGTTGTTCCTTGGGGAAACCCAGATAGCAAAGAAACAGGTGACTAGTCAAGGTTAAGTGGGGACCTAGACTTCCAAAAGTCACATGAGTGACCTTGGAAGTTCATCATCCATGGGTTCTGCCTTAGATGACTTCCTGAATATAGCCCTTAGGAGTGATACTGAGTTTCAAGATGTAGGTAATCCTTTCTGGAACTCCTGGCCAAAAGAAAATGATACAATGAATGTTTATCATTTTGATATAGTAAGGTTATGGGTAATATTTTAAGCAATGAGAACCAACTAATAAAAGAGAAGATCCTGAGAAAGACTTATTCAAAGGGGAAATAACAGTTGCATAGATTGTAAATGTCATCATATATCACTTTGGGTCTTAGAGATTTAGAGGTGGGTACAGAAAACATAATACATAAACTTCTTAATAAACATAAGTAAGAAACTCATTATCCAGGAGCACAAATAGTTTCATGTGCAGAAGGGAAATGGTGTTTGACACTTGAGTGGAGACAAAATGACTTCTACAAAACATAAGGGTCAAGTAAGATGAAAATTCTACCTCTGGAATCTGAAATGCAGGATATCAGGAGGATAAGGAGCCTTTAAAAAAATTGAACTGAGGAAACAATCAAGTTCATGATAGAGAAGCATTTACAGGTTGAAAAGGGAACACATGGCCCCTTTCTCATTGATGATCGATTGACCAACTGGGAGGGGTATAGGTGCAATTTTTAGAATGAGCACCTTAAAAATGCTTTGTGCCTTTCCTTCCAGATTTCCTGCAGCATACTTATGGCAAAAGGACATTTCGCTTGTTTTAAAAAGCATACAAGAAAGATTTAATGGTATTATTAAATTGGGAGAAAAAATAATCAATGCTATAAACTGAGGTTTTCAGCATATTTTTAATACTTTCAAAGTAATTCTAGAAGAATCTTGGAATCTTGGAAAAATTGGATATTTGTATTCATTTTATGTGTTTTTATTGTGACTTTATAATAAATGAGATTTTTTTTGTAAATATTGGAAGTTAATATTCTGTAGTTTGGAAAAGCAATTTTGAACATTCCAATAGTGGGCCCATCGAAAACTGCATAACACCACAGAATATAGTAAAATTGTAATTTAATGAACTTGGAAGACAAACTATGTGCTTTGTGCCAAGCTTATCAAGGAAGATACAATTTCAATACCAATGAAATAAACTCCCACAAATTGATTTTTCTTTGTGTGCACTCATCAGTGTAAATACAATTAAATTATAAAGCCTGTACTTGTTCAGGAAAGATATTTTCTGTTCATATTCATGCTCTGTGGTGTTTCGCTTTCTGATACTTTGTTATGCGAAATCCTTGCAAAGTGAAAAGAAAATCAGCAACTCTAAGTCCATGGGTCTTTATCATACAGAATTTAATCCTGTGGATTTACATTTGCTTTATTTTATACTTACTTATTTTTCTATGTATTTATTTAGGTGCAGAGTATTGAACCCTGAGAGAGTCTACCATGGAACTGTACACCTAGCCCATTTTTCTTTTTTTTTTTATTTTGAGACATTTCTCACTTACACAAACTTACAATCCTTCTACATCAGCCTTCTGAGTCACGGGACTTACAGGCAAGTGCCACCATACAAAAACCATTTACTTTAAATTAAGAATATTATTAGTTTCCACATAATTATATCATCATTAATATTTCTGAAATAATTCTCAATAAGACCATAGGACCCAGTTACCCCATTCCTCAGCAGTTATTCAAAAGAACTAAAGTCAGCATATCATAGTGATACAGCCACAACAACATTCATACCAGTGCAATTCACAATAACCAACTCATGGAAGCAGGTAAGGAGCCCTCCAACATGTAAACGGACTAAGAAAATATCATATATATATATATATATATATATATATATATATATGCAATGGAATTTTACTTAGCCATAAAGAAGAATAAAATTATGGCATTTGCCAATAAATGGATGGAAATGGAGTACATGTTGCTAAGTGAAATAAGCCAGACTCAGAAAATCAAGGGTCAAATGCTTTCTCTTATATGCAGAATCTAGAGCAAAGTATGGGGGGGAAAGGAGGGGTTTCTTAAGGATAGAGGAAAGACCAGTGAAGAAGAAGAAGGATATTGAAGAGAGATGGGAAAGGAAAGGAAATATGCAATGAATTTGACAAAACTATGTTATGTGCATGCATAAATGTACCACAATGAATGACACCATAATATATACCTATAAAGCACCTACTAAAATAAATAGACAAAAAGATGGGACACCAGTAGAAGAAGGAGAATATAGGGAAGGAGGAGAGGAAGGAAAGAGGAGGCTCTGGGGATTGAAATGGAGCAAATTAAATTTCATACGTGTATGACCACGTCACTGACTATTATGTATAACAATAATGCACCAATAAATTTTTTAATTTAAATATTTTATTAATATACAGTGATATTATATTAATTTTTATGTCCATAAATATGGACACTAAGCATTTTTGAAAAGCATATTTACTTTTCACATAATTTTGTAAAGTGTTCCAAATATTTTGTCTAGTATAATATTTTCTTTATTGTGTGCTACTTACATAATTTTAAAAAAGTATTTTTAAAATTTTTATTGATTATATATTTTGGATGTGTACTATTTTCAGTCAGTGGTTTGCCTCAGTTATGACAGTGGCTGTGCTCAGTTACAGTGTCATTGCAGACTAATTTCTTCCTAAACAATTTCACTTGTTTCTCTTCTATCATAGTTGCCAGTAGTCCGTTGGAGAGCACTGAGTCTTCCTACCATTGCTAATTTCTTATGTGGACATAATCCTCAGTGACAAACAGAAACAGGCCCTCATCCTTTCTTGTAGTCCTCATGGAAATGGACTTCAGAAGGGGTGATTTACAGAGAAAGGGTGATTCAGAAGGGGTGATTTACCAACCACTCCTTGGTGGTTGCTGAGTGACTTGGGTCAAATTTTTTGTCTTTTACATTGTGATTTTTGTTTCAGAAATTTTCCTTATGTTTTCTTCCAAAATTTTGGAGTGTTAAACTTTGTATTTAACTTCAAATTTTCTCTCTGTATTTTCTACTGCTAAGTCTGCCAAAACAAACTGACAATAGGCTGATTAACAGGGGAAACCCACATTCGTATTTATTTTTATTATAGAGTCATACAAAATATAAATTTCAAGGACCATGTGGTTGAGGCTTAAACACTCTTCATAGGTTAGATGGAAGTGGGTGATATAGGCAATGTATGTGTGTGTGTGTGTGTGTGTGTGTGTGTGTGTTTGTGTCCTTTCACTAGAATGTTTAATTCCGTAATTCACTAGAATTATGCATTCCATGGAATACATAAATTGCTTGTTTCTAATATTTATGCTTCTGCACGTATTCAACTATATAAAATGTTGAACACACAATTGTGTTTATATTTTCTTTACCTTTTCATTGATTGATTATACAGCCTTTGTATCACTTGAGTTTCCCTAAACGTCTTGGATTTGTGATTCCATTTCTTTCATTACTTAAGGAAAAGTTTCAGTTACATATGTTATCAAGTATTTATACTTCCCTTTTCTTTCTGTCTTTTAACATCTCAATTATTTATATATTAGACATTCAAAACTGTCCTACAGCTCTTAGATGCCATCTTCAACCATTTGTCACTTTGTTTTTTTTTTTTTATTTGTGTTTGAGTATATCCCATTTCTATTGTTTAATCTTATACCTCACTATTCCCTCTTGGTCGCAGCAAATATTCTAATGAAGTCATTGGGTGTTGACACTTTGTGATAGATGCAATTGATAATCCATAGTAATATTAACCTGTGCAAGTACACTGAAATCTAACAAATTTGAAAAATAAATTTATTCCTCCATCCCATAAAACTTATAAAAATTAAGTCATCAGAAATAATACTGTCACTACAGGCACTTTAGTATTTTGTAGTGAATATGTTTTTGTAACTACACATTTTTTTTTAATCTCTTTTTCAAATAGGTTTCACTCTCAAATATCTGTTGAAGGAAACATAAAATGAAATTGGTTTTTATTCCTTTCTTTAATAGTTGCATATTCAATTTAATTGCCAAAAAAAATTAGCACTGTATACTTGAAATATGTCAATTTTATAATGTAAAAAATATATACACTTTATAAGTGAATTTAGTTCTAGAAATAAATATAAAACTACTTGACCTTTTAATATCAAATGTCCCATTTCTTCAAAAACTAATTTTCAGAATATATTAAATTTTGAATCTATAGTCAGTAACATTTAATAAGCAACTGCATAAATAAATATGAAAAGCTTTCAAAGAGATAATTTACTCTGAGGGATTTTATAGCTTCACCATAAAACCTATTGTATAATTTAACAAAGCTTAATATTCTCAAGGAAGTTAGTAAAGTTAAAAGTTTTTCTAACTTTTATAATGTGTATTCTAATTTTAAAATATAAATTGCTTTACTGATCTTTTAAAAATCAAATTCAAACATAATTCTTTAAGTTTGTCAATAGAGTATTTCATTCCACCATTTTGAAGCTTTTTCCTAAGTAACTCATTTAAAGAAATTACTGTTATATTGTATTTGAAAGATATATAAATGAAAATACACATAATCCTTTTTTCTCTTCTTTAGTCCCATTTGCGAATATATGGAGATAGAGTTGTATAAATTGCTATCATTGCCACTAGCATCAACTAGATTCTTTTAATGTGAAAATATGAATTTTTGTATAACAGTATGTCAAGTACTTTATGTAATTTTTATTTTTTATTCTATTTATTTTTTTTGCGGTGCTGGGGATTGAACCCAGGGCCTTGTGCTTGAGCGGCAGGCACTCTACCAACTGAGCTATATACCCAGCCCTGTCAGTACTTTATATTCAATTTGTTTTTGTATGTTTACATGTATCCTGTCTAGAAGGAAAACTCATATATTCAATCAACATACATACCACAAAAATTCCAACTTAAAGTTTTATTTTTCAGTGATAACATTTATTGAATATTTTATTAATTAAATTATTAATTGGGACAGATGTTTTACTGTCATCTCTTAGAAATGGTCATCTGGGAAATGTTCATTCATGATTGAGTAATAAAATTGTAAGAAGGATCAAAGACGCTGGATTTCACAAGACTGAGAAGCTGAGTAGCAAGAAAATACTACCTGTAAGTCAGCGTTCCATTCTCCCACAAGCATCCCTGTATAGACAAACCAGCCACGAGTCAGCCCCTAAGTAACTCACAAGGCAGCTGCTAAGCAAGTGAATGAACTGGCCATCTTATAATGAAACCAAAATAGCATTTTTTTTTTTCCTTTCAAATTGTATTTTTCTCCCTTAACACATTATTTACAAAGCGGGAAGAAGTCAATTTCACATCTGTGGAGATTAGAGCTTATCAGTTTTATGGTGATCTTCCCAAAAACCCACAACTACTTAGCAGTTACATTGGTCAGACTGGGAAATCTCCAAAATCACTAGCAAATAGAATGCCTCTTTTCTCTTATTTTCTCTTATTTTCTTCTCTTCTCTTCTCTTCTCTTCTCTTCTCTTCTCTTCCTCTTCTCTTCTCTCTTCCCTTCCCTTCCCTTCCCTTCCCTTCCCTTCCCTTCCCTTCCCTTCCCTTCCCTTCTCTCCCTTCCTCCCTCCCTCCCTCCCTTCCTTCCTTTCTTTTTTTTCAATAATTCCATTGAAGCATAATATTAAATGTAGCAATTTTTCAATCAACTCTTGGTAGTGCAAAAATTAGCATATCATGTTCATTTGTAATCTGATATTGGTAAATGAATGTTTTTTAGCCCATGAAATTTTGAACCTGCGATGGATAGCACATAAAATGAATTGCAAGTTTTTTAATTAAAAATATAAACTGGTTTTTCATTTTGAATTCTTGATTATTTATAAAAGTACTATATATAAATCCTTCAGATGCATATTAATCAGGATATCTCAAAACAATTCTTCTGGGATGGGTTGTAGCTCAGTGGTAAAGTGCTTGCCTTGCATGTGTAAGGAACTGGGTTCCATCCTCAGCACCACATCAAAATAAATAAGTAAAATAAAGGTATTGTGTCTATCTACCACTCAAAATATTTGTAAAACCTCATTATTCCTTTTTCTACTACTTATTTATGAAAAGCAAGCAGAACAATCTGTCTGAACAATAACATGAAGACCAATCAGTGTGATAGCTTTTCTGATCCATCGTAAACGTCCCAATCAACAATAACCTTAACAAAAATATGCTGATGAGATAAAAGCATATCGAGTTTACCTAATTAGAGTTTCACAGAGCATGGGATCCCTTGGAAATGAAGGCCTAGAGAAAACTGTTTTCATTTTTAGGTTTGACGAAGAATGGAAATGTGATTGAACAGGAATGTGATTCAGACTGAAGAGCTTGCCGACAAGATCCATCTGTCCAGAAACTTCTTGAACACTCTGTGCACCACTCACTCCTCCCTCCTGGATATAGGCAGGACCTTCCGGAGAGAGGACACTTAACCTGGTGCCTGAGAAGACAGGCCAGAGGATTTCCGTATGGCTCCTATAAGTCACAGGTAGGCAGGGAGGGGTTAGAGCAATACTTCTGTTGTCTATGGATGGCTTCCTAGGAGGAGCTTCCAGGTTCTATGCCTGTCTCGGGAAGAGGAATTCTGTTTCTCATGACAGGGGAGGAGAAGGTGAGAGAAAGGAGGGCAGGGGAAGTCTGAGAGAGACTCTTTCTGACATCCTCCAATTTCCTTTAGCTCAAAGTACTCAAACTTCCGAAGCCATGTCCTTTGAGGTATAATTTTCTGGGTCCCAATGCCAGACACATGGACTTTTGGCAGACAAGGAACTACTCAGCCTGCAAAAGTGAAGTTTACAATCTCAAAACACTGTGCAATGGAAAACCTAACATAGAATAAAGCACTTAAGTCATTCAACTGATTCACTTTTTAAAGAAATAAAGATAAACATACACAGGTTCACATGAAGAACCTACATTATTGTCCTCTATCTGCCTTTCTGTAACTCTTATTGGGTGATGGTGCCTTTCATTTAAGTGACACGAATGTTGAGTTGCTATGAATTTGATCTAGTTCGAGCTCTTTATTCGTATTACTATTATATTTCCTAACTTTGCATGCTTAGTAAATGTGTAGTCAAAGCAGAGAATGATCTAATCATAAAATATAAGAATATTGATCCTTGTAAATAGTATCCTTCAGCTGGGCATAATGGCACACACCTATAATCCCAGTGGCTCATGAGGCTGAGGCAGGAGCATTGTGAGTTTAAAGCCAGCCTCAGCAATGGTGAGGCACTAAGCAACTCTGAGGCCCTGTCTCTAAATGAAATACAAAACTGGGCTGGGATGTGGCTCAGTGGTTGAGTGTCCCTGAGTTCAATCTCCAGAACCCCCCACCAAAGAATAGTAACCTTTATAGACTGATGTGTTCTTTAAGAGCAAAGTGTGACATCAAGAAAACTGAGATAATCTCTTAATCTTGTGCCTATTTCTTCCATTTTATTTTCAGATTATATATTGTCCTTTTCTTGTTTCTGCTGCTTGGGGAAAATACTTTTATTGAAATAGACTGTGTCTTATGAAACTTGTCATATTCTCTAAAAGTAAATATAAAACTTCTGTCTTCATTTTAACACAAAAAATGTGAAATCCATTGTTTAGTCCATTTCTATCTTATTGTTTTTATGAAAAACATATGACTAAGTTCTTTTGAATAGGCAGACATTAAGCAGAGTACAAGAACAAACCAAAATGCATTTTTTGCAAATCATATATATGAATTTAATAACAGGGAAGTAGAGGTCTCAGATGAGGAAGTTGAACACAGTATCCACAACCAAAGGAAGAGCTTTACACCAGGACATGTATGGAAACTGTGTTATTATCAATTTATACAATTACATGATTTCAGAGCTTAAAATATTAAAAGTGCTTCAGAATTGGTCTTTCATAAATGGGCAAGGATGAGGTTGCTTTTCTCTAACTTACCTTTTCTTCTCAGCCTTGTGTCCTCACTAACCATTTTTTGCTTGTTTGTTATTTGTTTGTTTGTTTGTTTTTTCCTTCCTCATCTCAACAAAACAACCCTCTTGCCTTGGGCCCTCTCTGGACAAAAATCTTCTGTTTTCAGTTATTCTTTTGCAGAAAAGTTCCTTGCTGAGCATTAAATCAGTTAGTCTTAAAGATTTGTACCAAAGATTTTCTTTTAAAACTATTTCCACATCAATAATTCTTGAACAATTAAATCAGATGCAACCTCTGCATCAGCACAATATTTCAAGGTGGTGAGGGAGTAATGGTGCTGGATTTGTCCTCAGTTAATAACTTTATTAATGATGTGGATGAGTGAACAAATATTAGGAAAGGAAAATTCCTTAGTATTAAATATGTAGATTCTGCAGAAACAAATAGACTGGAAGGTGATGTCTGCAAGATGACCTAGAGAGGTCGAAAAAGTTAATAGTGGTCCAAGATTATTCTACTTTCAATAAAACAGGTCATTTAACTTATAAAAGTAATCAGAAACGAAAATCTCAGCAATGATAGTTGCACCAACTGCTAAAGGAATGGGAAATATCATATGGTACATTGTTACATAGCTAATTAAAATATTCAGTATTTCATGAACATTTCCAAAACACTGTCCTTTAGTTCATGAATAATCCAAACTGAGCCAGTAGCCATAGTTCATTTGTTCCTTGCTGTGAGGATAAATTATTTATGTAGAAAATCATATATAAGCCTATGCAAATAACGTGTATAATCTTTTCTTTGCAAGGATATTTATAACAGTCCAATGACTTAAGATCTTATGAACTCTGCATTTTCATTAGTTTTTATCAATAATTGATAGTTGAGTTTTAGTTTGCTTTAAATCATCATCTAATACTGAAAAAGGAAAACCATTTCCTTTAAACTTCATCTGTCTAAGCCTGTATTTATGGGTTCTACATTAAAATTCATTCTCATTCTTTATCATTTATTTTGAAATATTTTCTGATAGAATCATATCATTTTATTTTCTATAATTTTTGGAAAAATTTAATCTATTTTATCTCAGTTTTATAGTGTAATTCCTTTGATGATCCACTGTAAAAATATTTCTATTATCTTACTATATTTAAAAACCCTGTCTGCACCTATGTATATACTATATGTATAATTGATATAGCTATGCATACACAACATGCCAACTATGGAAGAGAGTAAACTTTAAGAACAAACAAATTTCAGTCCTTTTTCTTTCACTTAGCATGGCACTTTTATTTTTACCTTTAATCAATTTATACCAATAATTGTCTTTCATTATGTTTTACTTCAAAAAGTAAATGCATCATTTATGATATTATAAAGAAAGTAGACAAAACACTAAATGCAATATCTCAGAAAGTAACCATAAAATTTTATTTCCTGTTTAGGGACAATTAATAAAATTTGTTTCCAATAGGGTTTTCTTCATAATCTAGCTTGAATGAGATCTGCAAACATTTTAACAAGGTTAATACAGATTCTTCAGTGTTTTCCAATTAGGTATTTATCTGAGTTTGTGTTTTTTTTTTAATATTCTCAAACCCTGTAAAAATATGGAAAGATTTAAAACATGATGACACTTTCCTAAATTTTCCTGCCTTGTGAAATGAATAAAAAAAAAATCCTCATTCTTTCCTCAGTACCTCTAACAATAAAGCAATACAGAATTCACCCTCTGTTTTTGATTTTCTTGTTACAATAATATGTCTTCTATGATTAGAATTTGAAAATTTTCTAGTTATAATCTTTGTTTTAATTATTTCATTTAAAATTCATTGATAAAGCAAATTTTCAAAGTTGTATTCATTTATGACAAACCTCCTCTACTTTTGTGCTTGACTTCTCAACCAGATTTCCATCATTATTTTGATTAAAATTAAACTTGTACCTTCCTGTACATTAAAATATCAACAGTTATTAACCCCCTTTTTATATCAGATGCATTGTTTTAATGTTTTATTCTCCTTTAATCATAGACACAGAGGAAGAAAAGTAATGTGCCGTATTTATGTTCCATTTTCTTCCATTTGGGTGAAAAATTCCATTCACCTTGGGTCCAATAATTCTCTGAACATGGTATATATATCATTTATATCTTGTTTTATATATATATATATATGCACATATATATACATAACATCAACTTCGTGATTATTTAAAATATGCATTTTCAATCTTTCAGGTTCAACAGAACTATCAATAATTTTGGCAAACTTTTCTGGTTTACTATTCACTTATACATTTGTTGAAACTTTAAGACACTGTCTTCCATATGACTTGGGTGTGTGACCATCATCTCCTCCTGTGGAGTCTCGCACTGCCACAAGTTACATTCACAGCTCCCCTAAGCCATCCACTCAGTATGCAGGATCCAGTAGCCTGGAAGTTCTGACCACTCTGGAATTAATTCCCCATGTGTATGTTATTTTAATGCAAGAAAGGGCAATACAATGGAGGATCATCAGAGTAATACTTCAATTATATAACTCTCACAGAGAAACATCCATGCCATGCCTCATTCCTTCTGTGGCATTTGACATGACAAAGTTCCTGTGGAAAAGTTCCTCCAAGAGAACGTTACCTGGCAGGTGCTTTACCTGAACACCAGGGACTTATATAATCCATGTGTCACTCTCCTCTCTTCTGTTATCAAATCACCCTCTGATGGTTTTGGCACAATTTCATCCAATTTTCTATTGACTGAAAGTTTATGTTCCTTCAACATTCTCATGATGAGATTGGTACTTAGGTATGTGAAATATATGCAAGAAACTAAGACTGAGCTTTGGTAGATTCTATAAAGTGTCCAAACTGCCACAATGCTGTAATAGATTCTCTGTCCCTCCCCACTTTTCACAACATAAGAAGAAAAAAATAAGGATCACTCATCAATTATCAAATTAACTTGTACCTTGATCTTGGAATTCCAAACTCCATTACTATAACTAATAAATTTCTTTTTTTTAACCCACCCAGTCTATTTTTTGTTATAGTAGCTTAAATTAATTAATAAACAACTTTCCTTAAAGCTAAAAAATGTCGTATTGCTGGATGTCATATTATGCAATGAGATCTCTAATCATATAGTTATCACATTAAGGCCTGGTGGGTTATTTCCCCTAACAGTAGGCACTATTAGGATCCACGCTTTTCCTATGGAAAAGTTGCACACAGTTTTTAACTTTAGGGAATTGGAGGAACAATTAAAGTTTATAGTGTGGCTTTTGTGTCTACCTGACCATACCATAATCCCAACAATCTTCAAGACTCATTTTAAAATCTCTTCGTTCAATCTCCATTAGCACTCAACTTCCTTTATATCTGCCTATTTCTATCTCTGTGGGTCTAGGCACCTCTGAATCTCCTTGTGCATATCTATAGATAAGACTAACTAAGATAATAGTTTTTAATTGTTTTTCTGTTGTTACATAAATTAAATTTGGAATCCTTGGTCAATAGAGTTAATGTGTGTTTTTTCCCTATACATTAAAGATATTGATTATTAGACAATTAATATATTTTCATCCATTTATAATCATATGCTTCCCAGGTTATTTGTTTATTTATAGTACTGGAGTTTGAACCCAGGACCTCACATATGCTAGGCAAGTACTCTGCCACTGAACTACATCCCCAGCCCTTATCAGAGATTTAAAGCAAGTAAGCCATAATGCTTTTGCATTCTACGGAAAGAAATTGAGAGAATAATAAATGAGTAATTGTAGAGGATGATGTATGTAGAATGAATTGTGTAAAGTCTGAAAGATTTTACTAATTGATTGTAAAGTACTTAAATTATAAAACTTTTGTATTCTAAGGGAAGAAATGCAGAGAAAATTAAGTGAGTCTTTGTAGGGGATAGTGTATGGAGACAATTATGTGAAATCTGAAAGACTGAATATCATGTCATTGCTTTTTCAAAGCAATTAAATGGGGCTTTTAATGATATTACTTAGATCTTACAGACAAAATGCATAACAACTCAGTTAATTCTTATAAAATGACTTTGAAATCCCCAAACTCAAATACAATCTCATGGAATAATTATTTGTAAAATAACATGAATACGTTTCACACCTTGATTATGAACAATAATAAAAGAGAGAAAAGAAAAGAACAAGGCTTTATTGTGAGTTAAAAACCATGAAACCTATATAGATCATTTTTATTATTTCTAGGAATTTTTCCCTAGGGCTGTTTTAGTAGCAAAATCAAAGTCAGAAGTCTAGGCTCCTGTAAACACAGTTTAATTGTCTCTTCCTCCCCCTTTTCTTTTTGTCTTGATTTTCTCATTGTTTTCTAAAGAGAACCATTTCTCACAGGCAGTGGAAAGCTATGGAGTTGTACTGACTCTGAATCAGAGGATCAGATGATGATAATCTTCGTTAACTATAAGGTGAAAACTATCTATGAAGCTGTACTATACTGGGGTGTCTATAGAAAACTATACTCCTGTCACATCTCGAGAATGTAGCAAATATCTTTATTTCAGCTGGAAGTCCGGTGCTCAGCCTATAACCATGGATTTACATCATGGCAAAGGACCCTTTCTTTTTCCTCTCATTTTTAAAGCTGTCAATGCACCTCTTCTCATAGGGTTAATTTCAAGAGTACATCCCTCAAGTGTGTAATTCATGTTTCTCACCAATACTACCCAGATTTTCCATTAAATGTGCATTTTTTGACTCATTCCTTCTAGGAAAATTTATTTCTAATGAGAAGTAATTATTAAACTGTAAATAATTTAAATTTTATACCATACACAAAATGACAGTCCTGATGCAGCAAACATATTTAGGCTACACTGTGTACAATCTACATACTGACTACTAAGCCTCACTTTCTTGTATATATTTCTCATATACCAAAACACTAATTTCCAAACTCTTAGTTCCTGTCAGAAACAGTGGCTGGAGATTTTATATTCACATATTAGAGAAAACATGAATCTGGACACACTTTAGAGAACATAGGTATTGACGACAGGATATAAGACATCTCTCTAAAACTCCTGTGTTAATGCAGGAATATTCAGAGGTGGAGTACCTGGACTGTGAGCACTTTAAGAAATCAGTCCATACTCCTTTGAATGGTCTGAGTGTGTCTCAGTTCTGGCCCAGAGCAATGGAGTTGGCCATCTATTAACCAAGATCCCAAAGCCAACAACCCCAAATAATTTTTTTTCCTCCTTTGAGTTGTCCTTATCAGTTATTTTGGTTACAGTGATGAAAAGTAGGTCTTGTGGGGCTGGGGTTGTGGCTCAGTGGTAGAGCACTTGCTGAGCACATGTGAGGCACTGGGTTCGATTCTCTGCACCACATATAAATAAATGAATAAAATAAAGGTCTATCAACACCTAAAAAATATTTTTTAAAAAATAGAACTTGATGAAAAACTACCTGATAATATGAGCTAACATGTTATTGGTAAGTGCTAACATTCTCTATTATTACTAAACTATAGATTTAATCCAGATCTTATACATAGATTAGCATAGATTCATCCAGATCCTATACAAATAGTTGATTTTGCCTTGAAAATTAATAATGCATAAATGATCCTGGGACAGGAATAAAGGATGATATTGAATGAATCCCTCATTTCAATCCTTTAATTTTCTTCTTCAGTATAAATTTTCAGTAACAAAATAAAAGAAAGGTCTTATAGAGAAACTGCCAATGTTTGCTCTCTCAGATGAAGCAGTACTCTAAACATCAATGAGCAAAAGAATGGGATGTATTTTTATACTTAGACATCCATGCAAGTAGATTTCTTATCTTTTGTTTATTACAGAGAAAGTGAGCATTTTGATCAAGCTAATGCATTTTAGAATATTTTGTTATGGAGACTTCCAACTGTTTCATATTGCTTTACTTCAGAGAGCACTATTTTCATATAATTCATTCCCTATTGCATGTACAAGAATATATTTCCACTAACAAATGGTATACCATGTAGAACAGTGTGGAAAAATGTAGGATAGTTGTAGGATAGATGTGGGAATATTAATCTTTACCTCCATGATGTGTGTGTTATATTCCAATTTTAACAAACTAGCAAAAATGAACAAGTTTTAGTTACAGGGTTATAATTTACATCATTCACGAAGAAATCATGGAATAATAGTAAATAGTGTGGATCTATATTGGACTAGTGAACTCTAACCATCAAACAACCTGTGTGACAAATAATACCAATAAGAGGGACAAACAGAAATGGGAAAAAATATATTCAACACTGACCTGACTCTAGCAACAGAAATCAATAAAAATAATTCGTTAAAATTTGAAAATGCATAATTACAGTCATTAGACATTGTTACAGTTGTTACATATTTATAAATATTACAGGTTTCATAATTTCTTTTGAATGGTTGAAATACTTAATGGATTTTTTGCTTATAAGAAATACAATATTTTATAAAATAATATCCATATAGAGAAAATGAGGCTGTGAGGAGAGTTAGCCCTTGTTAGGGGATGGATTACAGAAGGAGACTTATGCTGGTGTAAGGCCTATTAATATATCTTTTCCATATTCATATAAACCACAACCTACATCTTTTATTTCTTGAACATAAATGCAATCACCACTACCAACATTCATTTTGAAGGCCCTTAGTTCAGGGAACCTATAAGCACATAGCCCATTTTAGTAGATAAGTTCAAGTATGTTAATAACAAAAGAAAATGGGTTTTGAATGCCTTTGTGTAATATAAGTTTTGTAGAGTCTCCCTGTTACACAGATTTAGATTTTGGGAAACTGAGGCATAGCTTGGTAGTCCCTCTCCAAATTCCTCTTCTTCTTTGATACGAACCTTGACTACATTTCCAAATGACGGAGTCCTAATTCATGTGCACCATTTCCAGGGCTGCTACATATGAATTTCTCAATGCTCCTTTTTTTTTTTCCCTATATTTGCCAGTTGATGACAGAGAACCCACAGAAAAGCTGCAACTACAAAAAAGAGAGCCAGTTTCCTCAGTTACCACATTGAAAAAGTTACCCACTGACCAGACATGCCCTAAATGAATGTTGTTAATTAGGAATAAGTGTTAACCTTCTATCCACTTCTAAGTGAGGATTATTTGTTAAACCAGGTAGTGTTGTCCAAACTGTTACAAGAGTCTGCTAAATAACAATCCATTTCTCAAATTCAGATTGAACTGGGATATTGGCATGGGAATTAAACCTATTTTAAGAGTGGGGAATAGCATTCACAGCTGATCTCATGAGTTTCTATAGTCAAAGGATTAATGATCCTTGTTCTAGTTCCAAAGCTCTGTTACAGTTCTATACACACAGATGAGCTTCAAGCAAGATCTTCTACCCTGCACGGACTGAGGAGAATTGATTTGGCTTGCTGTTATGCCTGAAGTGCCAACATTTACTGTGCCCTGCAGGGACATTGCCTGTTATATAATTATGACTACTTAAGTGCACCAGGCCTGGGTAAGCAAGCCTCTGGCATCTGTCCAAACAAGCCTAAAGCAAGAGGGGCTCTAGCTGTCTTGCAAAGGGCCTTTGACTAGGGCGTGGCACCTCTGCAGGGGTGATTTAACCCTTGTTTTCTTAGAAGTTATGATCTACCAGTGGTAGTCTCGCCTGACAAGGACACTGCTGTCCTTCCCCTAGAAACATGTCTTACAGAATATCATTCATCACTTTACCGTGAATTTGACCATGTTTCTTTTCTTATACAAGTTGTAGGTAAGTAAACTTTGGTTTGGCCAGGTGGTGTCAGTACCTGGTCTTTCCATGAGTTTCAGGTTACTCTTGACATTTGAAGGAAAAGAAGGCACTCACAAAGAGACTGTCATGTCTTCCATTAGAAACAAATGGAATTAAAGTTCTTTTGTAAATAATTTGCAAAGTTATTTGGTTTGTTTTTGATGAGTTTCTAAAGTGCTGCCATAATGAAGAGTGGTGAATTTAAAATTTCTGGTGTTTCTTAATGCAAATTTGTTAATGCTATTTGTAGTCCAAGCAAAATAATCCTTTAGAAAACTGATATCAATAATATGAATAAGGAAAAGTGGCGAAGTGGTTACTGTTGTGTCAGATCTTGGTAACATGGAAAGGGAGTTATATGCTTTTAGAACACATGACTTTATTTTCTACTTCTCAATTTAAATCTCTTTTATCCAGGTATAAATGCCTTTGCCTATTTCTCAGCAGTTTGTTTTTATATAATATGCTTTACCATTCTCATAATGTAGTTGAACTTTCTACTTAAAAAGAAACTGTTTAGCACTGGGTGGAAAATACTCTTGAAATTCCAATTTGACTACTTTTCCCCCTTGGAATGGGAAAGTAAGTTGAAGACACACACACACACACACACACACACACACAAACACACACACACAACTTTAAACAAAGCAAGGAGCAACACATCAAACTATTAGGAATAACTAGGGGATAAAAGCTCTAAATGGCACTTCATATGGATCTTCCACATACAATGCAGATTTTTATGCATTAGTCAATCCATTAAAAATCACCTTAGAATTAAAGCAAACAAAATAGAAACTAAATGAGATAGTTACAGAGAACATCAAAAAAAGTGATTTAAGCTACCACAAAATGTTTGTTCGGTCTATTTTTAGCTAATTTCTCTTTAGAATTGACTTCAGTTTATATATGCGTTTGTGTATAGGAGTGGGGTATAGAATTAATTATCCCAAACACAAAACACTCACTCCTTTAATTTTTTTTATGTTAACATGCAAAGCTGTTATCTTCCCTACTGATACTGCATTCAAATTGCAACACAATTAAAGACCATTAACTCTTCTGCTTTATAATCAGCAAATTTTCACAGGCCTTAGATATATTTGAAACTGTAATATGTTCCTATTTCTTTCACATTTTCATTTACCAAATTGTCAAAAGAATTTTTTTTTATATTATTTCGATTTGTTTTAGTTTCCACAAGCTACCTGATGGAGGACAATTTTCCATCTACATTGTCTTTTCCTCTTATCTTCCTATCTTTTTTAGAAAATTAAATAAAAACACTGTTAAGAATCAGAAAATTCAGTTTTGTGCCTCTTGCATTAAAAGAACTTATTTATGCAGACTAAATCACTCTGAAAGATAAAAGGAGCTGATGCTTCATTATGTCTTCTGCATTTATAGAACGCATGAGTAGAGGATAGTTCTATCCTAAGGTGTGATGCTCATTTGCTTTAATGATTAAGAATCCTCAATGAACTAAGAGCAGTGCACACACACACACACACACACACACAAGAACGTCTTACTGGTTAGTTTACTAAAACTCATCTTCCTTTAACCTAATAATTTTGTAGATATAAAATTGCATATTTGTGTTTTGTAGTAATATCTTAAGTGTGGTGCTACGATTGTAATGAAAGATAACCTTATTCTATTTGAATTTATTTGCATATTGGTAGAACTGCTCATGGAAGGCACTCTCAGGAATAAAGATAAAATTGTAAGCAGGCTGGAACATAAATATTTTAAACTTTCTGAATTTAGGGACCTGTGTTCTTGCATAAGTTGGTTCTCCTTAACTAGTTGATCTTTAGGAGCCCAAAGAACATTATTGTTGCATGGGGGAAAGCAGTTAAGTGAAGTATGGATATTATGGTTTGGATACAAGGTGTCCCCTAAAGCTCAAGTGTGAAACAATGCAACAATTTTCAGAGATGGAATGATCAGATTATGAGAGGTGTAACCTAATCGGTGGATTAATCCACCAATAAGAATTAACTGGTTGGTAACTTTGGGCACAGAGGTTATGGCTGGAGGAAGGAGGTCTCTGGAGCATCCTTTGTTGTTTATGTTTTGTACCTCATAAGCAGAACTCTATTTGTTGGTACCATGTCCTGAGCTGTTTTTTTCTGCCATGCCCTTCCACCATGAATCTCTGCTTCATCTGGGCCCAGAGGTATGTAGTCAGGAACATAGACTGAATCTCTGAAACTCTGAATCCAAATATATTTTTCCTTTTCTACATTATTCTTTCCATGTCTTGAGCACAGTGACATTAAAGCTGACTAAAACAATAGACAACTTTTTTTCCATGCCAAGGAAAACCTCTCAAACAGGTCTGACTTTCTTCCTCCTCCCCAATCCATAATACAGCCACTGTGAACATTCATGCACATATATTTCACCATGTAACCCCTGACAGGCTCCTTTAGATTCTTGGTTTTAATATAAAATCTGCTAATCCCTGAGATAGCAGGAAAATCTGAGAAATATTGTAGGAAGTCAGACATTTTTAACAGAAATGAGGTGTGACATAGAGTATACAAAGATGGGTAGAAAAGAAAGACATGGAATACGGAAAAGACACTACTGCTTCAGGCCAATAACTCCCAAATTTCTGACAAATGTACACATCTTAGAGTTACTGTAATTTAACTCATTTCTGAAAATTTCCTTATTGCTTTTTTCTTATTGGTAAGATTGATTAAAGTTTATGGGCACCATTTTCCTACATATTCCATTATCTAATTAGTTGAAACTATTGAGATATATTTTAAGAAATTTATAGGCTCGTTCAAAAAGTTATGTAGATAGAAGAGACAAGGTCAGCTTGAGGAAACTGGAGAGAATAAAACGAGCCACAAATTAACGTCCTTGGACCAGTGATGGAAGAACTGAGTTGCCCAGGCAGATGTCCTTCCCACACATCTCCCCATGCCCACCTCTCACAAAGTCTCAATGAAAAGAAAAGCCCAAGATCCTGGAAGGGACATCTGGTTCTTGAAATTTTCCCCATTTTGCTCTCAGAATGCATATCTTCACCTTTCACCTTCCAATAAAAATGTTCTCTTTGCTAAAACCTGATGCATTTTTAAATTTGTTTCTGTGACATGTTAAGAACCATCTGATTAGAGGTCTCCTCAACCTCTGGAAAGGCCTCCTCATTCCCCTTTAAGATGATAATACCAGTTTTCCATAATGAAATTTGAATTGTCACTTCTAATTATTGGTGTTCTAATTTCAATTTTTCCTTTTCAAAAACATCTTTCACCAACACTTTTTTTTTTTCCCAGAAGGGAAATAACACTTCTTAACAGTCTTTGACTTTCCTTTGGTACTTCATCCTTGGGTACAGAAATCTCCAGGATAATAAAAAATAAAAAGGCAATTAAAAACATTCATTTTCATTTTTAAAAAGTAAGTGACTCTAATGATTTGTAGCAAAACATTTTGTTAATGACTACCTTTTAAGGTTATAACATTTATTTCTTTCAAAAAATTGAAAGGATATCTCATTGAGTTGTCTGGGGCACCTGGGTATAAATGAGCTTTTAAAGTAAATCAGTGTAATTTTTGTTATAATTCTCCAAATGTTTCAAAGAAATGAGTGACATTATAATAATAAAATCCTTCAACTCCCAATTACTTGTTTCTGAGAACAAGATTTCTTGGTGCCTAGATCTATAAGAAATACAGGAATGATCTCTGCCCTACCACATTCTTGCAATAATCAGGATTCCACTTTGCAGACATTGAATCAAAGGGAAAACAACAATTGGGATGGATTTTCAAAACTGTTTCTTAAGTAGTTACATTTAAAATGTATGTTTATATTTTGCTTCAGTATTTAGCACGTAATGAACACATAATTTAAAAACTGTGTTCAAGACTGGGGCTATAGTTCAGTGGCAGAGCACTTGCCTACCATGTGTGAGACACTGGGTTTGATCCTTAGCACCACCTAAAAATAAATAAATAAATAAATAAATAAATAAATAAATAAATAAAAATATAAATAAATAAATTAAATAAAGGCATGCTGTCCATCTACAACTACAAAAAATAAAAATAAAAATAAAAACTCAATTCAAAGAGAAAAATACCCCATACTGAAAAATCCATATTATAAAATTTAGTCCATCTAATCTATAAATGACTTTTTTGTAGTCTCTGTAATAACTGAACTCAGGTACACTATACCTCTCTACTACTGAAATACATCCTCAGAACTTTATTATTATTATTATCATGATTATAATTATTGTTTTGAAACAGGGTCCTGCTAAATAGGGAAGGCAGGCCTCAAACTTGCAATCTTCCTGTCTGAGCCTCCTGAATCTTTTGGATTGCAGACATGTGCCACTTCACCCTGCAGATAAATGACATTTGTTTTACTGGTAACCACTATGCAGAGAAAGTAGAAATAAAATTCAAATTATAAGCACAAGATATTTTATATATATATATGCTTATATATATATTTGTGCATATAAACATATATATCATGTATGTTTAATGTTAAATAAAAATTAACAATGATATCTAGAGTCTTTTGAAAATATTTCAAGGTACTGTAACAGAATTATTTTAAATTTTCATCATTTTAAATATGTTGAGAATTATTTTCATTTGCAACTATTTAAATTCACTATGAAAAACATTAGCTACCACAAGAACATATGTGAGGGATGGAGATGTAGTTTAGTGATAGAGTGCTTGCATTCCATGCATGAATTCCAAGTTCAATCTCCAGCATTGGGAAAAAAGAAATTATGTGAAAGACTCAGAAATATTTTATAGTATCTTACTGATGGAGGAGATTGGTCCTCAATGTTAATGGAAGACATTCTTCACCCTTTTCTTTTCTGAGCCTATTTCCTCAAGAGAATTTGCATTGTGTATCCTGCCTATATCCCTATGACATGCACGTGAAGCTTATTAAAAGTTGTGACCCTACTTCCTGAGTTACATACAACCCAGTGACATCAGAAAATATAGCAACTGCATTTTGCTGTCTCTGTGAGTTTAACTTTGCCACCTTTCTAGATATTTTACTTTTTCGTGGATGACGACAAATAGTTAGAACTGATAGCTACTCCAAATACCATATGAATTTAGAATGAATGAAGAATGAATTTAGAATGAAGAATGAATTTATAGCAAATGAAAGTGCCAATTTTTTTATGTGAAGACAAGTCATCACTTATTCTGAGAACATGCACATAATTTATCTGCTTGCCTGTATAAAAAGTGAGGATTCTTTATGTCTGTCCTTTCTGTTTAGTGGATTGCCTGTAACACACATTGCAATTTATTTAAATAATTATTCAACAATGAAATTGTTTTCTTTCTTTTAATTTTGAGGGGAATTTCTGGATTAGCAGGGAAAATTACTTTTAATTTTTCCCTCAATACATAGAGACTGTAGAGAGATTTTTGCATAAGTATAAAATGGAGTACTGGTAGATTCAGTAGAGACATAGAGAAACGATTGTCTTATTTTAGCTAAAGACTTTGATTTATTTGAACATTCCAAGATAACATCCTGAAAGTGAGAGTTTAGAAAAGGTAATTTTTAAGCATTCTAATCTCAGTCTCCAAATGTCTAAAACATTGAAATATGCTTTGAAGAATGACAGAGTAGTCCCTATTGCCAAAGCCTAAGGTAAAGAACTGCCCAATCTCCCCAAATCTAGATATGCCTCTTGAGAAGCAAATTTATATACATAAGATATATATATGATATATATATATAAAATATATAAGATATCTATATATATCTATAGATATCATATATCTTCTATATATATGATATCTATAGATATCTTATATATCATATATATATCTTATATATATTCTTATATACATATTATATATATATCTTATATAAGGATATATGTATTCTTATATAAGATATATATATATAGATATCTTATATATGATATATATATATCATATATATATCTTAGATAGGCAATGAGGGAGGATTTTCATCCAAAGTGGAACTGATGAATTGTAAGAAACTTGGATAATTTCTCTAAGAGTAAATATGGGATTTGTTTAGAGAATACTATTAATAAATGGCAGACTTTGGCATGATCATAACTTCTGTAGGAGTTAAAAAACATATCATTGATGTGAAAGGCTGCGGCTTGATGTCTAAATACTTCATAAGAAGATTTACACAAACCCAATAATAGTGAAGGTCAGATTTCTGAATGCCAAAAAAAAGTTTGGTGAAAATACCCCTTTGCTTACACACAGATTAGATCAAGCTGTGTAGGGAAGATGCAGATCAGTAACCATGTAAACACCGTCCTAGTCTGCCTCTCAAGGGACACTGAGATGAAAAGCAGTGTTTTAACAAAGAGTACACACTAGAGAGCGAATATGGCAATATAATTGATTGAGTCAATAACTATGGCTGTTTTCTCCAGCTGCTGAAAATGAGAGGTGGTATTTACAAAAGAATGAGAAGTGATATTTTCTCCTCCTTCCAAAAATGGTGGTCAGGGATTTGCGTCTTGGACATGGGAGCCTGATTTGTATTAGGAAGAGAAAACCAAAAGACCTTTGCAAGCAACAATGTAGTTTCAGAGCTAGAATTGGGGTGGGAGGGATAGGCTTAAAGAGCTAAAGGAGCAGAGAGACTACTTCCAAGGATGGGAAATGGCTGGTAGAGAGGTGTGGTGCTTTTCCACTGCTCTGACATGCTAAAGGCAGCAAGACCTCTGAGAGGGTTGGCTGTGAAAGCTTGCCAGCAGAAAATTAAATGGTAACATCTCGGACTCTACAAAATAGTCTGGTGATAGAGCAATAAGAGAGTATATTCCTTGAATTCTGAATCTGCTTTTGAAAGGCCCATGAAGATGGTATGTTAATGGTGGTAATCCCAGGAATGACAGAATAGATTACAAAGAAAAGACTATTGCTCCATTTGCCTGAAATGCAAATCTTTGGGTTTTTAAATCATACTGAAAGAAAAACAGAGGCTTTAAAATATGATCTAATTCCTTTAAAAATAATTCAGGTAGGGACAGAGACAAATTCAATTTTATTTATAAGAATAAGTAAATGTGTACCTTTTTTTTTCCGCTTGAGCGTTGTGAAGAAAATGCTTAGCTCTTAACATTGGCATTGCCAGGTTTTTCATATACTGGGGAAGATGACAGACTTCCTCAAAGCTGATGGATGCATCTTGGCTTAATGCATTTCATGTTGTTGGAACAGGATCCCAGAAACTGTATGAACAGAAATTGGTTTCACAGTTGTGAAGGCTAGAAGGAAGTCAAAGATCAAAGGGCTGCATCTGGAGAGGGTTTCTTGCTTTATCTTAACAAGTAGAAGACTTCCCATAGGGTGAGGAAGAGGGAAAAGGAATGATGAGGAACCCACTCCTATGAACAGTATTATTCCATTCATAAGCATAGAGACATTATGACCTAGTCACCTCTCAAACGTCTAACCTCTAACAGTGGTTCTTTGGTGACTTGAGTTTCCAACGTGAATTCTGGGGAGCACAAATCTTAGCACATTTAAATTTCAAGAATCTTTCTGAAGCTTGTCAAAGGATGGGGCCCACCAAATGGAGACACAGGCAAGATAAACACCAGTGTGATCATTGCAGATACAGCCTGACAGGTAGAGTTTCTTGAGGGGCCCCTATCCCCCCTGAAAACCTCCCTTCTTTTCGTAGGAGGTTCTTTTATTTTGAAATAGCTTCTTTCTTGTCCTTTTCCCAGAAACCTTTTAAAAGCTGTCAGGGCTAATGTGGCCAACTTTGTGTTTTCTTAGTAGAAATATATCCCTTTATGTGATTTGAAGTGTCTTTTTAAACAACTAAGAAGTATTTTCTGTAGTTCTGTATTTCTAACAATTATCTCATTGAGAACATTTGAATGCAGCACACTATTTCTGTGCTTTTCCATATTTAATATAGCTCTGTGAAAGAAAAACAGTCATTTTCAGAATGTGAAAAAATTGGATATTGATTTATGCCACTATGTGTCCACATTAGATTGTGGAGAAAGCAATGTAGTACGCTACAGAGAGCATGGACTTGGATGCAAGCAGTACCACGGTTTGGAACGTGATTATATCACTTTCCTTTAACCATTTTTACCCACATTATTTGGATAATTGTTATGTAATTGAAACTATACATTTCTAAAGCATATATTAAGTATGAGGAATTTGAATATCATATAAAATTATATACATGTATATTCTGGCAATAGGTCATCTGAAGGTTGGAGTTTCAGTCCCTAGCACATACATAGGAAAGTCTGAAAAAGTGGATAATTTTACAATAATAACAAAAAACAAATTCTCCCAAATGATAAGATATAGCACTATGGAAAATAGCTTAGAAAACTCCCAAAGTTCTCAGCCTCCTTTCCTTGTATCTTTCTTTGTCTCTTTTAAATAGCTAAATTAGATCTCTTCAGATTTTTTTTATGCTTAATATTTTGGCATTCTTTATCACAGAAATTAATGTATTCTTAACCTCACAATAAATATTTTTGTGACAATTGCCTGAAAACATAGATTGGATTTCTAATTGTATTTTTTGTTGCAGGTCTCCTTCATACTAGGAGTCATATACACAAAACTTTTGGGGGTGTTGTGTTTTTTGGTTTGTTGAATTTGTGTAGATTAAATAGGCATAGAATGATACAAAATGTACTGATCAAAAAATGTGCTGATATATTACATTGAACTTATTGTAGTTGTAACCTTTAAAATGAGAGAACCATTTTTCTCCTATCATAAATGTACCCTTAAGTTGTTTTTTTTTTTTTTGGTGCATGCGCACGTGCGCATGCACACAACCACACACACACTAGGGATTGAAACCAGAGCCTTATTTATACCGACAATGAGCTACACCCTAGTCCTCTGCACTGACATTTTTAATATTCACTCCTTTTGAGACCATAGGTTGCAAGAATAGCTGTTAGTCTGGAACATCGACATCCTTATTGATCCATGTTACCAATTTGTCCTCCTTGGGGGACAGGCAATTCTCAAATTGTAGGGAGAGTGCATTTGAATTGTGTACTCCTTACTTCCCTTGAACCTGATGATCCTTCTTAGTGTGAAATAGTCAATGCTTTCGCAGATGCTACCTAAGGGTCACTCTGAACTGGGATAGAAACCAATGTATTAAGTTGTGATCCCAAATGTTGAATTTTGGTCAACATTAAAATCCAAAGTATGAGTATTCCAGATTACACAGTTATAATAGAGTGACATTTTAGATGCATATATACATCGACCACAATCTTACAAAGCACATGCTATCAATTAATGTTCTTGTTATTATATTGTATTGATCATGTTTCAGAAGTCACCATGGTAAACAGTTATCATTTATATATTCCTTCTTAAAACACATACAACACACACATGCACACACACACACACACAAACACATGCACACAGAATAATAGGATTGCTACAGTAAAAAGAACTCCTTGAATTTTGTCCTCAAATGAGTACAATTTTATTATATTGTCAACAAGTTTTGTGTTTGAATAGATAATTTTTAACTAGTTGATGGATGATTGCTCTTCCATTGATGAATAGACTAGCCAGGATAGAGGTCTTTTGGAATTTTTGTATTTCTCAGCAACAACCATAAGATCAGTGTTAAATATGAAAACATTTTCATTGTTTGTAAATGTTGTAAAACTTGGGGTTATTTACTGAGCATCTATATAATTTACTAAAATTTGTTTAAACTTAGCAAATATTCTCCTATGACTAATATTCCTCTTATAGCCTGATTATTTAATACCAAAATTTAAATAAAAATCTATATAGAATTATTGCATATATAGCTGTTTAAAACATATAATCACTTAGTTCCCTGGAATTTGAAGAATACATTTTTAAAAACTTCTATTTATGCAATTAACCCTATGAATTCCTTTGGTTGTCCAAATGGGTTCGATATTTTGAATTCTTGTAAGGAAATATTTATAGAACAAGCAAGACTTCAAGGCCTTGAAGAAAAGAATGGTAATAAAATGTAGTTATCTTGTTTGAAGTGTGAAATCAATTTTTATTTTGTAAAATTAATTAAGTGCCACAACCAGGAAATAAAGTTCTATTTTCCCAAGGGAATGTATTCTTATTGCATTTCAAATACGTCAAATATTCAAACCAGGTTCAATATTATTTACTTAATGTTTTAACAGGTCATCAGAAACTAGTTTCTGGTTAAAGATTAAATGGTGTAAGAGAAAAGAGTATCTACCTTATTAAATTGAGAAAGTTTAAAATAATGTGATGTTATGTTTAACTTTTAAATTCACAGTTAATTGAAGTTCTGTGGAGTCACATCACATATGGGAGCTGGCTTTTATTTTATTTATTATTTATTTATTTATTTATTTATTTATTTATTTATTTATTTTTGTGGAACCAGGGATTGAACCCAGGGGCACTACACCACTGAGCCACATCCCCAGCCCTATTTTGTATTTTATTTAGAGACAGGGTCTCACTGAGTTTCTTGGGCCCTCGCTAAGTTGCTGAGGCTGGCTTTGAACTCGCGATCCTCCTGACTCAGCCTCCCAAGTCACTTGGATTATAGGCGTGTGCCACCAAGGGAGTTTGCTTTTAAACTGAACTGGTAAATAAACAATCTATTTGGTAAAAGGCATGTTTCAGCCAACATTTGGTTGCAGTGATTAAAAGACCCAGCCAGAACAATTTTAGAGGAGGAAAAGTTTGAAGGCTCATGATTTCAGAAGTCTTAGTCCATAGAAGGCTCAGGGAAGCAGCTCACTTGATGATCAAGAAGCAGAGGCTTCTCCTTTTGCCAAATACAACTAGTCCCTCAAAGCCACGCCCCCAACTCCCACTGCTTCTAGCCACACCTCACCACTTCAACTACCTCTTGGTTCATCTCTGTCAGGGGATTAATTCACTGATTGGGTTAAGAATCAATACCTCTGAACCTCCCTGCATTGTCTCACACATGAGCTTTCACATCCAAATCATAGCAAGGCATTCTTAAAATCTCTGTGAAATATGTAGTATAGGGAAATTGATATGCTGTTCTTAGGAAGCCTATTAAATTTATTTTCTTCCTATATGAGAATAGTTTTTGTTTTAATTTTAGATAATCATTAATTAAGAATTGTCTTGATTTTATCATATTCCACTAATTGTGTTTCAAGGATAGCATTAACTCAGATGGTAAGAGATAGAGAACAAAAGTCAGATTGGATTTTATTTATTTATTTTTCAATTAGAAATGATTTTGATTTTTATTTAAATAATTGACTTTAAGAGCATAACATTTGTTAAAAGAAAGTCACGTAGGCAGTTAGAATAAAGTTAAAATCTTGGTGTGCACTTTCCATTGGGATGATTTACAATATGATTTTGAACTCTGCAAAGGACCTTGAGCTGAATTATACAACTTTCCAACTTCTCTTTTGAACAGAAAGTAAAATGGGTCCTGGCTAACTCCTTGAAAAAAGTTCTTACATGTGTTTTTTTTGTTTGTTTGTTTTTTGTTTTTTGTTTTTTGTTTTTAATTTTGATTCATTCTACACAAATGGGGTACAGCTGTTGTCTCACTGGTTGTACACAAGTAGAGTCACACCATTTGTGTAATTATACATGTACATAGGGCAATGATATTTGTCTCATTCTTTTTTTATTCTTACCCCCCTCCCCAATCCCACCTCCATTTTTTCCCTATGCAATCCATCCTTCCTCCATTCTTGCCTCTCTTCCACCCCACATTATGTATCATCATCCACTTATCAGAGAAATCATTCGACCTTTGGTATTCTGGGATTGGTTAATCTCATTCAGCATGACCATCTCCAACTCCATCCATTTACCTGCAAATGCCATAATTTTATTCTTCTTTATGGCTGAGTAAAATTCCATTGTGTATATATACCACACTTTCTTTATCCATTCATCTATTGAAGGGCATTTAGGTTGGTTCCACAATCTAGCTATTGTGAATTGAGCAGCTATGAACATTGATGTGGCTGCATCACTGTAGTATACTGATTTTAAGTCCTTTGGGTATAGGCCAAGGAGTGAGATAGCTGGGTCAGATGGTGGATCCATTCCAAGTTTTCTAAGGAATCTCCACATTGCTTTCCAGAGTGGCTGCACTAATTTGCAATCCCACCAGCAAAGTATGAGTGACCTATATCCCCACATCCTGGCCAACACCTATTGTTGCTTGTATTCTTGATAATAAGCATTCTAATTGGGGTGAGACGGAATCTCAAGGTGGTTTTGATTTGAATTTCTCTTATTACTAGGGATGCTGAACATTTTTTTCATATATCTGTTGATTGCTTGTAGGTATTCTTATGTGAAGTGTCTGCCCATTTCCTCAGCCTATTTATTGATTGGGCTATTTGTATTCTTGGGGTAAAGTTTTTTGAGTTCTTTATAGATTCTGGAAATGAGTGCTCTATCTGAAGTGTGTGTGGCAAAGATTTTCTCCCACTCTCTAGGCTCTCTCTTTACATTGCTGATTGTTTCCTTTGCTGAGAAAAAGCTTTTCAGTTTGAATCTATCCCAATTATTGATTCCTGCTTTTATTTCTTTTTTTTTTTTAGGACATTTGAGGGATCTTTATTTACAGTAATGCTCTTCAATTGGTATAACCCAATGTTTTGAATGTAGTAGACTTTCTTTGCTAATTATCAACACAAAGCAGTGGAGTACAAGTGACCCAAATTCAGCATTTAGAAACTCATTGTGACTGCTTTTATTTCTTGTGCTTTGGGAGTCATGTTTACAAAATCTGGTCCTAAGTCCACAGGATGAAGATTTGGACCTACTTTTTCTTCTATTATTTGCAGGATCTCTGATCTAATTCCTAGGTCCTTGATCCATTTTGAATTGAGTTTTGTGCAGGGTGAGAGATATGGATTGTTTTCTTTTGCTGTATATGGATTTTCAGTTTTCCCAGAACCATTTGTTGAAGAGCCTATCTTATCTCCATTGTTTGTTTTTGGCACCTTTGTCAAGTATGAGATAACTGTATTAATGTGGCTTTGTCTCTGTGTCCTCTATTCTGTACCATTGAGTTACCTGTCTATTTTGGTGCCAATGCCAAAAAAAAAAAAAAGAAAATACCTGGGAGTCAATTTAACAAAAGAGGTGAAAGACCTCTACAACAAGAACTACAGAGAACTAAAGAAAGAAATTAAGGAAAACCTTAGAAGATGGAAAGATCTCCCATGTTCTTGGATAGGCAGAATTAATATTATCAAAATGGCCATACTACCAAAAGCACTATACAAATTCAATGCAATTCCAATTAAAATTCCAAAGATGGACCTCATAGAAATAGAGCAAGAAATCATGAAATTCATTTGAAAGAATAAGAGACCCAGAATAGCTAAAGCAATTCTTATCAAGAAGAGCAAAGCAGGGGGTATCACAATACTGGCTTTCAACTACATTACAGAGCAATAGTAACAAAAACAGCATGGTATTGGCACCAACCCTAAAAAACAAATGCTGAATGATTTCTCTGATAAGTGGATGATGATACATAATGTGGGGTGGGAGGGAGGCAAGAACGGATGTGGGGAAATAGGTACATTCATACTTTGCTGGTGGGATTGCAAATTAGTGCAGCCACTCTGGAAAACAGTGTGGAGATTCTTTAGAAAACTTGGAATGGATCCACCATTTGACCCAACTATCTCACTCCTTGGCCTATACCCAAATAACTTAAAATCAGCATACTACAGTGATCCAGCCACGTCAGTGTTCATAGCTTCTCAATTTAAAATAGCTAGATTGTGGAACCAACCCAAATGCCCTTCAATATATGAATGGACAAAGAAACTGTGGTATACATGCACAATGGAATATTACTCAGTCATAAAGAAAAATAAAACAAGGCAGGGATGCCCTCTTTCACCACTTCTATTCAACTTCTATTCAACATTGTCCTTGAAACTCTATCCAGAGCAATTAGACAGACTGAAGAAATTAAAGAGATATGAATAGGAAAAGAAGAGCTCAAATTATACCTTTTTGCTGATGACATGATTCTGTATTCAGAGGAGCTGAAAAATTCCAACAGAAAACTTCTGGAACTCATAAATTCAGAAAAGTAGCAGGATATAAAATTAATGCTCTTAAATCTAATTTCTTTTTATTTGTAAGTGATGAATCCTCTGAAAGAGAAATTAGGAAAACTACTCCATTCCAGTTTTCAAGGGGAATGCTTTCAATTTTTATCCATTTAGAAAGATGTTGGCTGTGGGCTTAGCATAGATAGACTTTACAATGTTAAGGAATATTTCTACTATCCCTATTTTTTTCTAATGTTTTGAGTATGAAGGGGTGCTATATTTTATCATATGATTTTTCTGCATATATTGAAATGATCATGGGATTTCTAACTTTAAATCTATTGATGTGGTGAATTACATTTATTGATTTCTGGATGTTGAACCACCCTTGCATCCCCAGGATGAAACCCACTTGATCATGGTGCACTGTCTTTTTAATATGCTTTTGTATGCAATTCCCTAAAATTTTGTTAAGAACTTTCACATCTATGTTCATTAGGGATACTGGTCTGAAATTTTTTTCCTCGATGTGTCCTTCTCTGGTTTTGGTATCAGGGTGATATTAGCTTCATAGAATGAGTTTGGAAGGGGTCCCTTCTTCTCTATTTCATGGAATACTTTGAGGACTATTGGGATGAGCTCTTCTTTGAAGGTCTTGTAGAACTCGGCTGTGAATCCATCTGGTCCTGGATTTTTCTTTGTTGGTAGGCTTCTGATGGCTTCTTCAATTTCATTGCTTGAAATTGACCTATTTAAATTTTGTATGTCCTCCAAATTCAGTTTGGGTGGCTCAAATGCCTCTAGGAACCTGTTGATGTCTTCTAGGTTTTCTATTTTGTTGGAGTATAAATTTTCAAAATAGCTTCTAATTATGCTTTGCATTTCATTAGTGTCTGTTGTGATATTTTCGTTTCCATTATGAATTTTAGGAATTTGGGTTTTATCTCTCTTCTTTAGTGTGGCTAAGGATTTATCAATTTTGTTTATTTTTCAAAGAACCAGCTTTTTGTTTTGTCAATTTTTTGAATTGTTTCCTTTGTTTCAATATCATTGATCCACTCTGATTTTAATTATTTTCTGTCTTCTACTATTTTTGGTGATGAGCTCTTCCTCTTTTTCTAGGACTTTGAGCTGTAATGTAAGGTCATTTATTTTTTCACTTTTCATACTTTTATTGAATGCGCTCCATGCAATGAATTTTCCTCTTAGCCCTGCTTTCATAGAATCCCAGAGATTTTGATATGCTGTATCATCATTCTCGTTGACTTCTAAGAATTTTTTTTTATTTCCCCCCTAATGTCTTTTGTTATCCATGAATCATTCAACACCATATTATGTAATCTCCAGGTGTTGGAGTAGTTTTTTTTTTTTTATTTTATCGTTGATTTATAATTTCATTCCTTTATGATCTGATAGAATTCAAGGTAGTATCTCTATCTTTTTCTGTTTGCTAAGAGTAACTTTGTGGCATAACATATGGTCTATTTTAGAGAAAGATCCTTGAGCTGCTGAGAAAAAAAGTGTATTTGCTTATTGATGAATGGAATATTCTATATATGTCTGTTAAGTCTAATTTAGTGATTGTGTTACTGAGTTCTATGGTTTCTTTCTTCAAGTTTTGCTTGGAAGAACTGTCCAATGGTGAGAGACGTGTGCTAAAATCACCCACTATTATTGTGTTTTGGTCTTTTGGGTTCCTGGAATTAAAAAGGATCTGATTGACGTACATGGATGTACCATTTTTGGGGGCATAAATATTTAGGATTGTTATATCATGCTGATTTATGCTTCCCTTCAGCAGTATGAAATGTCCCTCTTTATCCCTTCTGACTGTTTTTGACTTGAAGTCTGCTTCATCTGAAATGAGGATGGAAACCCCTGCTTTCTTACTGAGTTCATGTGGGGGTATGTTTCTTTCCAACCTTTCTCCTTTAGTCTGTGGGCATGTTTTTCTAAGAGATGTGTCTCTTGAAGGCAGCATATTGTTGGGTCTTTCTTTTTAATCCAATCTGCCAGTCTATGTCTTTTGATTGATGAGTTTAGGCCATTTATGTTTAGGGTTTCTATTGAGATATGACTTGTATTCCCAGTCATGTTGACTTATTTTTGGATTTTAATCTTACTTGGTTTTTCCTTTAATTGGCTGTTCCTTTAGGGTAATTCCTCCCTTTGCTGACTTACATTGTTGTTTCTCATATCTTCCTCTTGGAATATTTTGCTGAGGATTTTCTGTAGGGCAGGCTTTCTATTTGTGAATTCTTTTAGCTTGTGTTTATCATGGAAGGATTTTATTTCATCTTCAAATCTGAAGATAAGTTTTGCTGGGTATAAGATTCTTGATTGTCATTCATTTTCCTTCAGTGCTTGAAATATGTTTTTCCAGGCCCTCCTTGCTTTTAGGGTCTGGGCTGAGAAATCTGCTGATATTCATATTGGTTTCCCCCTGTATGTAATCTGATGCTTTTCTCTTCCAGCCTTTAAAATTATATCTTTATTTTGTACGTTAATTATTTTCATTATAATGAGCCTGGGTATGGATTCTGTTGTGATTTTGTGCATTTGGTGTCCTATAAGTCTCTTGAATTTGATTTTCAATTTCATTTATCAGATTTGGGAAATTTTCTGATATTATTTCGTTGAACAGATTATTCATTCCTTTGGTTCATTTCTCTGTGCCTTCCTCATTCCCAGTAACACTTAAATTTGTTTTCTTTCATGATGTCCCATATTTCTTGAAGGTTCTGTTCATGATTCCTTACCATCTTCTCTGTGTGGTTGAGTTTGTTTGCAAGATTAAATATTTTGTCTTCATTGTCTGAGATTCTGTCTTTCAAGTGATCTAGCCTGTTGGTTCAGCTTTCTATTGAGTTTTTAATTTGGTTTGTTGTCTCCTTCATTTCAAGTATTTCTGTTTGTTTGTTTTTTTTTCAGAATCTCTCTTTATTGAAATGATCTTTTGGTTCCTGCATTTGATCTTTTAGCAATGCCTGCATTTGCTCTCTTGACTCAACTTTTGCTTCTTGGATCATTTTAATTGTGTACATTCTGAACTCCCTTTCTGGACAATGCTTCTGCCATGTTGTCATTGGGTTCTTTTGGTATAGTATCTGGGTTTGTTTGGGACATTTTCTTCCCATGTTTTCTCATGTTGCTAGTGTATCTTTCCCTCTAGTAGTGCAAATCCTAGGTATTGCAGTTTCCCCTTAACGACTTATTGGGTTCCTGCCAATTTCCAATACCTCCCCTTGAAGTGAGAGATCAACATTAGCAACACACCATATAAACAATATGCATACTTAATCTAAATAGTTCCTATTAAGATAATAACTGTGTTGTCTTAATAAACAGAGATGAGTTCAAATTATTATCTATAGCAAAACCAAGAAGTTTTCAATAAGGACTACAATTTCTAATGTTGGACAGAGAGGATGAGGAGGGGTATATGACATAACATTAATGAGATAAGAAGTTAGTCTATAGATATACTACGTAGTAGGAATAGTGGAAGTGGAATTAAAAGAAATAAGTTGTTAGCATGAGAAAAAAGAGATTCTCCAAGGAAACGGATATATAAGAGTTAGATAGAGTGCTAAGAATATTAATAGAAGAAAAAGGTAGGAATATAGTGGGTATAATAGGAATAATCATAATAATGTGACTAATTTAAAAATGTTCTGCAATAAAATTATACTGTACAGTTCAAACCTCTTTTCAATGGCCTGAGAGGTGCTTGATCAAGTGGTGACCCAAGAAGGGTGCTGTCCCACTACCTCCAGGTTGAGAATAATCAATGCTTCTGGACAAAGGTGACCTGGTATTGATATATGGTCAGTCGCAGCATGGGCACTAGCCTCTGGGCCAGGGTGTGGGCCTGGGTGCTAGACTGAGGTGGGGGGCACAGACCTGTGCTCAGTGCTGGAGACACTGGGCTTGATGGCCCCAACAGGCATGAGCTCTCCACTGGGGACTCAAGCGGCAGCAGGCCTATGCTCTTCCACTGGGAATTCCAGCCACAGACCTGATGGCACAGCAGGCCTGGTGCTCTCTGCTGGAGATGCTGTTCCTTATGGCATGGAAGGCCTGAGCTCCATGCTGGGGACTCACCGGCAGACCTGTGCCCAGAGCTGGAGCTCCAAGGGGGCAGACCTGTGCTCCTTGCTGGGGACTCAGGTGGGGCCAGGCCTATGCTCCTCTGCTGGAATTCCAGCCACAGACCTGATGGCACAGTAGGCCTGGTGCTCTCTGTCAGAGACGCTGCACCCGATGACATGGAAGGCCTGAGCTCCCAGATTGGATTTAAGACCATCAGAGAGAACCTCAGTTGCCTATTTCATTCATTTTATTTATTCTTGGGAAAAGACAAAATTATCATAACATTTAAATTATTTATTCCTTCCTCTCCTCCTCCCTCCCTTCATTCATTCATTCTTTCTTTCTCTTTTCTTGCTTTGTTCTGAGGGACTTACATTTCATACTTGCTAAGTTAAATGCATATACAATGACACTCCATTACATAAAACTCATAATTATGTATATATATATGTATATATTTCTTAATGAGGATATTGAGCATAATCAGTACTAAGAAGGTATTTGACACAATTTGGTTTAATCCAAGTACAAGTTTTTATAGATATTTAAAACATTTGTATTATTTCATATGACATGCCTTTATGTATAAAGATAGATAAGATAAAAATACACTTAAACCAATTAAGTTCACAGTCGAAGTTTATTTCTAAATAAAATGCATTATAAAAGTTTTGCTCAAAACGGTTTCTGTGTAGAAACATCTTACAGTGAATGTGCATAGTGTGTGCTGATTGTTTTAAACTCCTTGGTTCTGCTATGTAATGCAAAAGTACCTTCTTTACTCATCATTGCTATTTCTTCTGGGAACAGAATTCTCATTACTTCTATGATTTTTCTTTGTAACTTAAAAGAACATCATGGTGACATTTAAATGAGTCAATAGTTGCTTTTAGAAAATAAAAAAGGGTTTTGTTTTTTATCAGATGTTGAGCAAGTAAGTCTAGGAGCATAGGAGATAAATCCTAAAGATGGCCACAGTCAATCCTTTCCCATTACATATTTACCTTTAATTTTCTCCATTCAAAAATTAAGTCTATTTGACCTCTTAAATCCAGGCTGGACTTGTAACTTGCTTTATTCAACAGAACACTATGATAAGGATGTAGTGCATGCTTCAACTTTGTCAATTTAAGGCTAAGAGGCTTCAGAATCTACATTATCTCTGGGGAAATGCATTCATTGTGCAGGAAATCTCACACCCAACACTGGCATGTTTTAGGAAGTCCTATCAGTACCTAAACAAGGTTTAGAGAATCACTCATGTATTATCTTATAGTTGTATAGTTCGGTAGTACTGTGGGATCTATCAATCATCACGTTTGCTAGCATGACTGCTTGCTTCTCTAGAGGCTTGGAAGAAGAGACTTCTAGACGCACTCAACTTGTTGGAAGCATCAATTTCCTTCCCATAGTATCTGCACAGTCCCTACCTTTTAAATCCAGCAAGGTAGTGGAATTCTATTTATATTTCTGATCTCTAGCATCATCTGTCTTTCTTCTCTTACTTCTGCTTCTATTTTCTCTTTTGCTTTTAAGAGCAAATGGGATTACAAAAATAGAAGAAAGGCCAGTAGAGTAAAGGAAGGGATTTGGACGGAGGGAAAACGAAGGACATGGGGAAGTACTGGAGAATACAATCTATGCCATGTTCATATACATATATACTACAATGAATCCTGCATGTGTGTATGTGTATACACACACATATATGTATACATGAATTCATATACATATCTAATTATGACAAATGAGTTAAAGTAAAATCAATAAAGTAAAAAATCAATAAAAATGATATCAGAGCAAGTAGATTAGGGAAGGGAGGAAGGAAAAGAGAATGTAATGGCAAGGGAGATGATCAATTATACCATGTGCACATAGGAATATGGCATCGCGAGTCTTGCTATTATGCATAATTATAATACACCAATACAGAATTTACAAAGGAACTTATGTGATTATATTAGGGCTATTTGGATTATTCAAAATAATCTTCCTACTGTAATGACATTTGCAAAATTCTTTCTGCATGTGATGTTAGACACTCACAAGTGTAACAATAGTGGGTGAATGTCAGAGGAGCCTTACTTCTGCCTGTGACAGCCACAGAGCCTGGGCTCTTCTAGCAATTTGGTGGTTTCCTGAGGAGTACATTACCCCTGCTGGATTAACCTTACTCTGTGATTCAGTTTTCCCCATAAGCCACCTACTCTGCCACTACCACTATCAACAGTGGGAACACAGTGAGTGGTCTTTTAATGTTTGTTTCTTCCTGTTTTCTTATTCTTCTACTCATTTGAGGCCAGCATGATGTCATCATGAAGGAATCACAGTTACCACCCATTGTGTGTGTGGCATATATTGAGAACAGAGGGCTTTTCAGGGAATCCCATAATCTATTGAAATTATCTTATGTATAGTTGAAAAGCAATCAAATATGCACTATCTCTGAGCCTGCATTAGATATTTATCATTAATCTGGATATTATGTATTGGAGTAAGAATTTAATATCATTTATTTGGGCAAAGTCAAGTTTTTCCTCTTACAATTTACAAAACAAGTTTTGGTTAAATTATAATAAAATTGTGGTAAGTGTCATGATTTTGAAAATTGTCATCTTTATGTATTAGCTAGATTTTATCTTAAGTAATGTACTTGGTCAAAACTTGGTTTAGCAAGATATAAAGTGGAAGGTGAACAACACATTGACACTGACCAAATGAAAAAAAAATGTATATAGAACAACTCTTTAAAAACAGTGTTTTGTATGTCATCTTCCATATCAGAACCATGGACTATCTGGTTGTCAATTTGTTTAATATTATGGCACCTTGAATTTGATAATTTGTTTACAAGTATGCCTTCGTTATTGTGCAAGACTCTTTAAAATTAGAAATTAAACATTTGACATTTGGACTTTAAACCTCTAATTAGTGTATTCATTTTGCTTAACTAAATACTAGCAACTCATAAGGCATTTGATCATGCAACAAATATTTCAGAAGGTAAACATGGTTCTTCATAAGGAATTACCATTTCCTGGATCAAACCTATAGTCTTCACCTTCAATTACCCTAAACTCTAATGAGCAAACACCTGTACAATGAGTCTGAACTATAAAGACATGATTGTCACAGGAATAAACAATTGATTTTTTATGCAAGAAGGCACATCTTCTAATGTGGGTTAGATACTAGGTTTCCCTGAATTAAAGCTTTTCAATGTCTTCTAGGATCTATTAAAAAAATCCTGTTGATGCATTATGCATTTAGCAAACATTGCATGATTATAAATTTTGCCCCAGAAAGCATTCTTAAAAAAGAAATAAGGTTAATAAATGGTTTCTGATCTCCAGAATATTATGGTTTGGTGGACATAAAATAGAGAAATAAGCAAATATTGAATAAGAAAATAAGAAAATAAACACTTTCAAAAATTTAATCATATTTAAATATTAATGCATTAATTGCATATACTTGTAGTAATAAACTTGTATATATTTTACATATATACATAATAAATTGTTAAGTGTTTCAAAGGAAATAAAATGTTGATAGGTAAGTGAGTTGTTGGGGAAATGAGCTGTCAGTGTGACTACTCTGGATTGGAAAAGAGAAGATTTCTCTGAGAAAGTGTCATTTAAGCTAAGATGTGATCCCATCATTCAAGCCTCTAGAACATTGTTCCTTGCACATAGTTTCATGTAACCAAAGCAAAATTCCTTGGCAGCATATAGACCTGCAATATGTCAAGAGTATATGAACATCCAAGTTTGCCTAGGAAGGCTGTAACCTTGAACAGGAAGTCAGAAATTTTGTATATGTGTTTATGGAATTTTTCATCTGATATGAGAGTTTCATGTAAGCAATAATTTAGTTTTCTTCATTTACTCTTTTCTACAGTTACAACATAGTGGAGGCATGCATATTATAAATAGTACATAAATATTTTTATTGGATTATGAATGGATTTCATTTGGGGAAATTTGAAAAGTTATTAAAATATATAGAATGTTAGTGTCAATTCATGGCTTTGGATAGTTTTGGGTTTCTGTTTCCTAACAGACAATCTTCAATCTCATTAAATTCTTGCTGAAAGGAAAGAAAATCTCATAGAAAAAATGATAAAAATGAGCAAGTTGCTAAAGTTATGAAGGAATTAGATGTATTATTGCAATAATAAATAAAATTGTGGATTATTAAAAAAAGGTAACATAATAATGAGATAAATTTTCATAAAAGGTGAAAGTTCATCACCATTTATTCATTGCAATAACTTCTTAGTTCATATGATTATATTAGCAATGTATAATAACCACATTTATGAATGATCACAAAGCTCTAATAAAACAAAACTATAAATTACAAAGTCCAAAAATATTTCTAAATTTTACATTATATTTTCAAAAAGTGCTATAAGTTCGACATCACTAGTTATAAGAGAAATGCAAATCAAAACCACCTTAAGATTTCATCTTACCCCAATTAGAATGTCTTTTATTAAGAATACAGGCAACAGCAGGTGTTGGTGAGGATGTGGGGAAAAGGGTACACTGATACATTACTGGTGGGAGTGAAAGTTGGTGCAGCCACTCTGGAAAGCAATGTGGAGATTCCTTAGAAAACTTGGAATGGATCCACCATTTGACCCAGCTATCCCACTCCTTGGCCTATACCCAAAGGACTTAACATCAGATTACTACAGTGATGCAGCCACATCAATGTTCATAGCTGCTCAATTCACAATAGCTAGATTGTGGAACCAACCTAAATGCCCTTCAATAGATGAATGGATAAATAAACTGTGGCATATATACACAATGGAATATTACTCAGCCATAAGGTAGAATAAAATTATGGCATTTGCAGGTAAATGGATGATGTTGGAGACTGTCATGCTAAGTGAGCTTAGCCAATCCCTCAAATCCAAAGGCCGAATGATTTCTCTGATAAGTGAATGATGATGCATAATGCAGGGTGGAAGGGAGGCAAGAATAGAGGAATGATAGTTTGCATAGAGGGAAGGGAAGGGTGGAGTTTGGGCGGGGGGGTAATAATAATAACAGAAGGAGACAGACATCATTGCCCTGTGTACATGTATGAATGCACAGATGGTGTGACTCTACTCTTTGTACAACCAGAGAAACAACAGCTGTACTCCATTTTTGTACAATGAATCAAAATAAGTAAATTAAATTAAAAAAGTGTTATATATTTATTTTAGAGATGATTATTAAATAAACACCAGTAACACATGGGGATATGGTTTTCTTGCATGACAAACTATTCTAAGATTGCTGTTTGGGGGATTAAATGCTTTCTTTTATTGCTATCAAATAAAACTTCTTTAGATAAGCAATCATTAAAATTATGTCATGCATTGTGATTTCCATTTTCAAATTTTAAAAATTATATGAATGAATTATTGAATTAAATGTTTTAAAAGTACTTTTAAAGTTTCATAATATTTTGTATTAGCATTGGAAATTAATTTATCAATGAGTATTTTATTTTAATCCTGTCTTTTGTTGCTTTCCACTTCTGCTATTATATTTTAATTATGATCTTAACTCTGCCAAAGTTAACCTACAGGAGCACATATTGAGAGGATTTTAGTTTATTTCATTCATCCTTTTTTAAGCTCCAATTGTTTCTTACTTTTGGTTTCAACAATAAAAGGAGACCATAATATAAAAGAATATCTTCTCTCATTATATTTTGCTTTCAAAATGCCTCCTGATTCTGTAGTAAATGTCAAATGTTATATTATATTTGTCCGGTTGTTTAGGGTCGTTCATACAAAGAATCCAAGAAAATTAATGACATCTGCTGACATTCAATGGATATAATCTAACGTATTTTCAGAAATGATCCAAAGACCAAGATGCTCATATTGGATGTTAGATTTCATAAAATGAAATCTTAGCTATGAGTCTTTCTGAATACTAGTAAGAAAATGTAGGTAATGATGAAGTTGTTTGTCCAAAAGATATTTATAAAATGTTCAATTTATATCAAATTATTTTCTAAAATCATAAAGCAATTCAATTTGCTTAATAATTTACATACAAAAGGTATATATAAACATAATTTTAAAATCAAATTGATAACAAATGTCATAACTGAAAGAGTATGAAAATGTGATAAATGTGCAAACAAAAATAAATAGTAGCTATTGCTTTTTATACTTTGAAAGTGCAATGAGAAAATAAAAATGACCCCTCTTACACACAGGAAAGTCCCAAACAAATTAACTGTATTTGAATTTATGAAAATTTTAGGCACTTGTATTCAATCAATAATAAAAACCTTCATTGATTATTTTCAATCGGTATTTTCAAACTGTAGTCAGCATCCAAATACTTCAAAACTTTGACTTTTCTTTTATATTAAGATAGTTGCAAAACTTAAGATTTTAAAGTAAAATTTAAACCTTTGATCACCATTTATAGCTATTTTTATTAAGTTGACAATAATACTTGTATACATTGTATTGGTTAAAACAGGTAATTTATTGCTTTACAATATTTTGTCCTACAGATTCTCAGAGCACTGTTTATTAATGCGAAGGGTCAACATGAATCAAATAACTTTAGGATAAGTTCTAGAAAGAGAAACCAAATACTAGTCCAAAAATTCTTTCTATATTCTTCAGCATTCTATTGCTTGATTAGATTCTGAGAGGAAGTCACAGGGACACCACTTATGGATTCCCAGAAATGCATATTGCTGATGTATATCTGAACATCTACAGAAACATCTGCGGGAGCAGATTCTGATCTCAGAATAGCAGAATTTGGTAGAATGGTGGAAACTTTGGAAATACAACAAATGTCATTGAAAGAAATCATTTCTTATAGGACAAATAATGATGAGAGTTGCACAATCTTCTGAGCAAAGGGCTGATTTTGCTACATGTTCTTCATCTGAGGCTTTGTTAAATCGAGGAACTGTTCTCTCTGCCATCCTCCCCATGCTCTGGAAGTTAATCTTACCTTCATTCACAAATTCAATACTTAATCTCGTAAAACAGGAAGACTAATATTGATGACTACGAAGGGTTGATTTCCCTTTTAACCAGACAATGAGTATTTACACTGGAGTAGTATCTCAGATCCAGACTCTATGAATTTTGGTACAAGTAAGAAATGCCATCCATTGTCCAAAATTACCTGACTTATGTAGAATGTATGTGCTTAGGGATGTATGATTTAAATGTGGAGAAAAAGACTATTACTATCATGAATTCAATTAAGATAGTAGACTTTGAATTCCAACTCTGCCATAATCTTGGCTTTCAACTCTGGGAAAATATCTAACTGCTCCAAACAAGCATTTTGATCTTTATCTTTAAATTTATTAAATTTTTTTTCTAAACAGCTATTTTAATCATTTAGATTGTATGTAGAATTTAACATTTAGATGATAAAGGAAAATTCATTTACCCCAAATGAGGAACTAGTTATGTGATTTTTAAGTGCTGTGAATAAATTATAACATCTGAACTATCCAGTTAGTGTTTAGGGCTTGACAGTGCGTTACTATGGATCAGTTTATGTTCTGCATTTCCTATTCTTTACTTGCAGTGACTGTGTCATGCTCTTCCAGAGTTCGTATCAAGGGAGTGTTAGTAGCAAAAAAAAAAAAAAAAAAAGTATTAACTTAAAGTCTTCAGTTGCAGTCCTGGGGAGGAATGCTGGTAAAAGGATTAGTAAGAGTCAAATTATTCAGGTCATTTGCACATGTTCCTTCCTTATAATCATCAATGACATAATAAAAATTTTCTTCTCCTTCTGCATTCATTTTTAAAGGTTCCCCCCAAAGCAAACAAAAACAATAAGACAATCCCCTCAAACAAGAAAATAGCTTCCAAAAATCCAGGTTAGATCCAGCAGGAGAATGCGTTTTTAAAGAGTGGGTACAACAATTTAGTAAGAAACTCATGCCAGCTAATTCAACCTTTCATCTGAAGATTGACTACTCTAAGGGCTGCTTCCAGCACCTGTGGCAGATGGTCAGTGGAGGAGGAAGTGTCCCAGTCAGCATCTCTTCATTTTTAAATCCCTGCATACAAGGCACAGATGGCAGTGGGAGTGACTCTCAGAGCAGCAAGGGCTCTGAAAACAGACTTCAGTTGACCAGGGACCTGCTATTAAAGATAAGCCTGCCTTGTTTGTAAAAGAGCCAAAATCCAAACCCTACCCTGGGATAGTCAGAACACTGAGTAAAGAGGAACATGAAGTCTAAAATGTACACTGATGGAAAAAGGAGTTATAGGCACGATTATCTCATTAATACACAGTACCAATGTATTTTAAGAGTTTAATATTTAAATCTCTGTTTCAACATATAGAAAATGTACCCCATGTAAGAGAAAAAAAAATCTCTAATTCTTTACTATATCCTCCCTTTCTTTGTATCTGGTTTCAAGAATCTTTGCAGGTAAAAGGGAAATGGAAGTTTTCCCATGCAACCCACCTCAAAACTCCTTTATTATTAATTGGAGATGGACACAGAATGGAACAGGTCTGCAAGCATGTTTTATTCTGTTTGCCAACAATTGTTAGAATTGGCCAATGACATTTAAAATCTAGGAAACGTCCACCTGAAAATGCATTTCTGGTAACTGAATCCCATTTGGCATTAATTTGCTTGCTGGCTTGCCATTACCCCAGTGGAGATGCATTCCTTTTGCTGTTTGCCATGATACCAGACTTCCTCTTGTGCTACACCTGGGCGGCATCACTAATGAATGTCACCTACCAGGACCAGTTGGGTTCATCGCAAACCTTAACATGAATCAGATCACTTGGAGTGGATTTTGAACCTGACTCTTCTGCCAGGTCCTGTTTCCCATGCTAATATTGCACCTGGGGTCTCAGATACTAGAATTTCTAGAAAACTTCTAGCTTGTGCTGATGATGCCTGTCTCCAGTCCCCACTTTGAAAAATAATCTTCTAGAACTGAGATCAATAAACCCATATCTATTGCATATTTTTGGCCCATTGTCATGGTTTGTGGGTCATATGAAAAGAAACAGGTCCCTGAAGAAACTTCATGTCTATTAGTGAATTCCTTAGTGTGCCAAGGCTGCCTAAACAGAATTCCAGAGACAAGGTGGCCCAATCAACATGACTTAATTCTCTTTTGCAGTTTTGAATGTTGGATATTGAAGATCAGGGGCAGAAGGCATAGGCTTCTTCTGAGACCTCTGTCTCTGAGCTGTAGATAGCATCCCCCTTGCTGCTTCTCCGTGGTCACTCCATGCACCTGCTTCTCTGTGCCCCTTCTCCTTCTTATAAGGACACCAGTCGTTTTGGATTATGGCCCACTCAAATCACCTCACTTCACCTTTATCACTTCATTAAAAAGCTAATCTCCACAAATTGTCTGCAGTCTGAGGTTCTAGGGGTGAGATTTTGTCATATGAATTTTGGAGAGACACACATAAGCCCCTAAGAATAAGGTAAAACAAATCGCAGGGATTGGAAACTTAAAATGAAACTGTAACAACTGATTTCATATATAAACTTTAGAGTTGGTAAGCCATGGCCTCAGAGGAACTGGAAAGCTTATGTGCACATTTATCCAATGTCCAGTGAAGGAAGGGGAAGAGGTATGGGGATAGGAATGATAGTAAAGTGGAACAGACATTACCTCATGTACATAAATGACTGCATGACTGATGTAATCTTACACTATGTACAATCAGAAAAATGAGAAATTGCACTCTATTTGTGTATGATCTTTCAAAATGGATAAATGCATTCTACCATCATGTGCAACACATTAGAACAAATTTAAAAATTAAAAAAATAAACAATCACAAGCTAGAGTTAGCATTGCTGAATCCTGTGGTTAGATCCCCTCTCAGGGAATCCTTTCTTTCCTGAAAGTCTGGAACTTCTCATTACCACATGTATATTAGTCGGTTTTAAAGGGATATTTGTTCCAAATTTTATTAAGATAGATAAATATTAAGTAAAAATTAGTATACATTTCACCTTGCATATATTTCTACATTTAATTTTGTGCGAATATTTTTAGAAAATTTGAGAACTTCCTCATGCATTCCTATCTTTTCCCTACATTTTTATCTTCTCCCTTCCCTTTCTTTCTTTCCCTCTCTCTCTCTTTCTATTAATATATCTCCTAAATTAGATGATGGTATTTTGTTATTTATTTTTTCCTATCCCAAATAAGTACAGCATGGTTATTTATTCAGTATAGCAAATGGAGTAAGATCCTGCACTCCACAGCCACAGAGCTTTTAACAGAATTCTGGCACCTCTGTTAAGATTTATATGACCCACCTAATATAGAAGCTGTCAAAGTTAAATAGGTAGTTGCAAGTAAAGTTCTTAGACCCATGCTTGTTGTATAGTCAGCACAATAAAATGTAAGCATTAATATATTTGTTTCATTAATATACACTACAGTATGTTTAGTAGCTGATTATTGTTTTGTAACACTAATGTACAATACTTTAACTAATTGTATATTGATGTATATTTTTATTGCTTTATTAAATATGCAAGTCAACATGATTGGTCCTTTATGACTTATAAAGATAAAGATGTTTGGATAATTATTCTATGATTTTCTTTGATAAGTCTTAGAAGAAGTAAATTTTTTTTTTTTTTTGGTACTACTTGGGATTGAACCCAGTACCTCACACTAACTCAAGTAAGTGTTCTACCACTGAGTTATGCCACCAGCACTTTTTGTTGTTGTTGTTTGTTTGTTTTTTGGTACTGAGATTGAACTCAGGGGCACTTGGCCAATGAGCCACATGCCCAGCACTATTTTGTATTTTATTTAGTGACAGGGTCTCGCTAAGTTGCTTAGTGCTTCGTTTTTGCTGAGACTGGCTTTGAACTCATGATCCTCTTACCTCAGCCTCTTGAGCCACTGGGATTACAGGTGTGTGCCACCGTACCTGCCTACCACCAGCACTTTTTAGAAAATTTATTCTGATATGGGTTGTTGCTAAATTTCCCAAGTGGGAATTGAATTTGTAGTCCTTACTTTAGCCTCAAGATTAGCAGCGATTATAGGCAGGAACAAAAGCGAGTATCTATATTGCAATTGATTGAACTCACTACAATGCATAGAAGCAGATTGCAATCTCAACTAACTAACCAAATAAATAAATAAATAAATAAATAAATAAATAAAGTGATTTGTATATTTAGAAAGCTTTTTGTTAATGTGACCAAAATCCATGATAAGAACAATGAAGAGGAGGGAAAGTTTATTCTGGTTCACACTTTCACAGATGTAGTCCCTAAGTGGCCAAATCCATTGCTCTGGGCCCAAAGTGAGGCAGAGCATCTTTGTGGAAGGGCATGATGGTGGAATGCTTCTGGACTCATGGAAGTCAGGAGGCAGAAAGAAAGAGGTGGAAGAGGATGCAGGAAGAACAACCATTACAGGGCACACCCCAGTCACCTACCTGTTCCATCCATGTTTCAGTTACCAACAAATCCATCTGTTCAAACTAGGATGGACAAAATTACACTGCAGCTCTCTCATTTCACATCTGAGTATTCTCTCATTAACAAAAGAACTTTTGGGGGGCATCACATATCCAAAGCATAAAAAGAAGGCATTGTTGAGTATTTTTTTAATTAAAGGAATTAATGAATTAATTTTTGTTTTTAATTTTTAATTTGTTCTAATGAGTTGTACATGCCAGCAGAATGCATTTATACATTCTGATAGATTATACATAAGTGAAATGTAATTTCTCATTTTTCTGATTGAATATACTGTAGGATCACATCCATCATGCAGTCATATATGTACATGAGGTGATAATGTCTGTTTCATTCTACTATCCTTCCTGCCTTCACTCCTCTCTAACTAATATAAAGTAATTCTATTCTTCCCTATCACTCCCCCCCCACCATTGTGAATTAGCATCTGCATATCAGAGAAATCTTTTGGTCTTTGGTTTTTTGGTTTTGGCTTATTTCACTTAGTATGATATTCTCCAGCTCCTTTTATTTACCATCAAATGCCATAATTTCCATTTTTCTTTAAAGCTTAATAATATTCCATCACATATATGTACATTTTCTTTATCCATCCATCTGTTGGAGGGCACCTGGGTTGGTTCCATAGTTTACCTATTGTGAGTTGAGCAGTTATATACATTGTTATGACTGCATCACCATAGGATGCTGCCTTTAAGTCCTTTGGGTGTATGTTGAGAATAACTGGGTCAAATGGTGGTTCCATTCCAAGTTTTCTGAGGAATCTCCATACTGCTTTCCATAATGTTTGCTCCATTTTGCACTCCCACCAGCAATGTAGGAATGCACCTTTTTCCCCACATCCTCAGCAACATTTATTGTTGCTTCGATTCTTGATAATTGCCATTCTGATTGGAGTGAGATGAAATCTTAGAGTACTATTGATTTGCATTTCTCTAATTGCTAGAGATGTTGAACATTCTTTCATATATTTGTTGGTTGATTGTATATCTTCTTTTGTGAAGTTTCTGTTCAGTTCCCAGCCCATTTATTGATTGGGTTATTAGTTTTTTTTGGTGTAAAGTGTTTTGAGTTCTTTATATATCCTAGAGATTAGTGCTTTATTTGAGGTGTATGTGGTAAAGATTTTCTCCCTATCTATAGGTTCTCTCTTCACAGTACTGATTGTTTCTTTTGCCGAGAAGTAGCTTTTTAGTTTGAATTGATTCCATTTTTTGATTCTTGATTTAATTTCTTGTACTTTAGGTGTCTTGTTAAGGAAGTCAGATCCTAGACTGACATGATATAGTTGAGTATTTTAAAGGGCATTTTGTTTTAGTTTTTCATTTAATTTCACAGAGTATGATAAATTTAAGAACTAAATCCAAAGATCATGTAAGAAATACTATTAGCTCAAACAGAGAAACATGCATATACATTTTTACAAAGACATTTTATACAGTAAATACTATAGCAAATAGTCCATAGGATTATAGTTTTAGCTATCTTAAAAGGGAACATGAGGGTTGGGGTAGTAGCTCAGGTAGCTCAGTGGTAGGGCACTTGCCTAGCATGTGTAAGGCACTGGGTTTGATTTTTAGCACTGCGTATGAATAAATAAGTATAACGAATATCCATAAACATTTAAAAATATATTTTAAGAAAGGGTGCTTGGTGTGGTTTGGATTTAAAAACACAAAACGAAAACAGTGAAGAATACACACACACACACACACACACACAAATTGTTAAAATAAAGAGGCATTTAACTATATTACTATTTTTAAGTATCCATTTCATTTATAAGAAAACTGATTAATAACATTGCTGTAGCTTATTAAGATCTACACATTAATGAATGATAATCCCAGAACATAAGCAAGTAATAATGCATAAGAAAAAAATTCATAATTTCAAAATATGAGAACAAGGTCTATGGATTTAGGAGGTATACCAGATCAATGCACCTAAGAAGTACATTGAATTGATAACAACAAATGCTGGTGAGTACAGTAGTACCACACTTTGTATGGAGCATGAATTAACAGAAACAGTTAAACAAAAACAATTTGGAAAAATATGCCCAAACTGTTAAACAGTATGTCTACAGTCCATATTGTGAAAATGTATTTTAAAAAATACTCTGAAATATACATATGTAATATGCATATAATTATATGGGAGAAGGATATTATATTTTAAAATCAACCTCTAATAAAATGGTTTCAAAATTATAAAAATTCATGGAAAGCAATTGTATTGAAATAACAAAGGGTACCTGGAAAATGTAAAAATAAATTTACAACATTTGAGGTTAAATTAAAAATAAAATGCATACTTAAGGAAAGAGTTTGAATAAACCACAAAAATGTTAGCAATGGCTGTATTCCATTAAAGGGACTCTTCATAATAGTATGCATTTCTGAGGTTCCTATTATTGCAGAACAATAAACATCGAAGTTTATAGGTTACAGAAGACTTTCTTTTACCATTACACAGTAAGCAGTGTTCTATATTTGTAAACCCCTAGCAGTTCTCTGTTTGCTTGTTTTCTCTCTTTTGAAATAGAAACAATTGATGAAGAATTGTTGGATTAGACAAAGGGTAATGAAGGGAAGCAAGCTGGGCTGGGAATAAGAAAGACTTTGGAATGGATCAGACATAAATTTCCTATGTTCATATATGAGTACATGACCTGCGAAATTCATTGTGTATAACAAGAAGAATGGGGTCCCGATTAGAGTAGGCTACATTCCACGTATGTATAATATGTCAAAATAGAATCTGCTGTCATATATATCTAAAAAGAACAAATAAAAAAAGGAAGCAAGGTATTGCTAGGCTTATGTTACCCTGAGATAATACAAACTAAGCATGTCATTTATTTGTTATGTCTTTTTTTTCTTTAACTTCCTATGTATGCTACTTTTGTTTCTTCACATTAACATTAAGCTCTTTAAACTGAGATAAAAGGAGGTTAATAATTTTTTTCCACATCCATCCATGGGATCAAAATGGTAGGGTCTGAAGGATAGGTAAAATCAGAATGGATGTAATAGATAAGGTGATAAAACACCTGAACGCACACCCACTATAAATATAGTGGAGATATATATATATATATATCTCCAAAGTAAAACAGTTCTGCAAATATATGGCAAGTGTTAGAATTGTATTTTATTGTAGCAACTCTTCAAGGTAGTTATTATCTTGCCACATGGAAAGGAACTGAATTTCCACAGGTTAAATGGCTTTCTTAATTTATAGAGCTATTAAGCTTTAGGCTTGGAATCCAAATATCTTTCAGACATGCAAACTATAATATGAGTATTGAAGATTATGGTCTAAAGCAATGGAGTTGGTAACTAAAGGAGCAGCATATAGCTATAAAATATGTTAAATTCTTAAATGATGGCACTGGCAATGGGGAAGAACAGAAACGTAAATTGTATGAGACACATTGAAGTAATATTCAACTGCAAGCCAAATTATTTTTTCCAAGAAATCTCAATTTCAGCAAATGGAACTGTCATCTTATATTTATTCAATTCAAATAGAATATTATTAAACAAACACATAAACCAAAAAAATTCTAAAAGTCTGTCCTAATTCTTTTTATTTGCTAACTCATATATTCTAACAGAAAATCTTAATATTCTATTTCCAAATTACTGGCTAATTTTATTACATGAGTCACCAATGCCCTTGACAAAGAATTGAATAGCTAAATTTTGGAGAGTGGAAATTTATACTCCATTACATTAGATTAAATGAGGGATATAATCATGCAGTAAATGCATCCAAAGATCTCAATCAGTTTTGCCTGAAAAACACTAAGTCAGCCGAAAATAACCCATGTCCATTACTTGATAATATATATTTAATGGTTTTCCTTTACTTTTGCGGGAGAAAACATCACACGCATTGTAGACCTTGTTGTGTGCACTCCAAAGCTTAGACTTTGAAACCTAACCTCTGTCAGTACATTTCAACAAAGTTGACAGGTTTCTAATGCTGGGGCCTTTCTGTAACTCTTGCTTACTTGCTTTATTCACTGACTTTTACAAATTTTTAGAAGATACTTTTACATTTTATTAATGTAAGGAAGTTCATGGCTGTAAAGAACAAGGCATTGAAAGATCACAAATCTGAGACTGATTCTAAGTGTAGGATGGTGACACTCTGTGTGAAGATTCTGCATGGACATGTGCACAACAAGATATTCACATCTCCTTCTTAGCTTGGTCTTTACAATAAATTACCATGGACTGGATGACTTAATAGAAATGTGCTAAGTACAAGATCACCATGCCAAGATAGGCTGGTTTGAATGATGGCCTTCTTCTTGATTTGAAGATCCAGTGTTCTCATAGGGTCTTTCTTCCTTGGTCCATGGAGAGAGAGAAAGCCCTGTTCTTTTTTCCTCTTCTTTTAAGGGCAGCAATATTATTGGGTTAGAGTTTTATCACTTATATTACTCTTAATTACCTCTATACTAACCCTGAGTTCACAAACTGTCCCACTGAGTTTTGGAGCTTCAAAATAGGAATTTGGGGAAAGTATAGATATTCAGTTCATAATAACCTTCAAATGAAAATTCATAAGAACTTGTGTTCAATACAGATTGGACATTTTGGACCACCATTATTTTGAATGTTTATTTGAAGGTCAGAGATCAAATCACTTGGAATGCCAATACATTTAGAATTTTTCCATGTTTTCCTTCTCCACATTGATCTCTGTAGATCTTAAAAATTGCCATTGACTTCTCATTGAATATAAAATGATTGTGTAAATCTTGAGTGCTCAATATGATCTAAATTCTCCTGTTTGTTTCTGTACTCCACTACTATTGCTCACACTCAACTTCCATACTCTTTACCTATTTAGCTACTGGATGTTTCTGTTTTTGGCTCTGCCTGATCTTTCTGACTTCCTTAATCACACACTGAACCTCTCTTCATTCAGTTCTCAGAATGCCTATTTCTTATGATGTTTTTGCTAGTTTAAGTACTTTCGTTTTCCCACATTAAAATGAGTGCACCTCTAACACCTGGTTTATTTAGTTTTGTTGTGTATGCTTTCTATAGAAAGTCTGGGACATAATAGATATTCAACAAATAGTTTAATTACTGTAAAATGAAGTGTTTAGCAAGTAGATTCTATATTACTTGATAATTCATTTGATGCAGTGAATAAGTAAGTACCCTAAAAAATATTAGCATCTAAATTCATGTAGCCATAATGAAGATTGATGAGGAAACTTGAGAGACTAAAGTATAATATTTTTTACTGGAAATTTTTAGGAAATAGATTTGGACTGGTGAAGTGTGGTAGATGTTTTTTTAAAACATGTGCAAGACAGAATTTATCTTAATCAAGATTTTTTTGGTTAAAATTCTCTACTAATTATGTACACTTTTTATTATGTCCCAGGCATAGAATTAAGCCATCTGATAATTAATTGCATTGTCTCAGAATGATGCTGGTTTTAATTACACTGTCTCATAATGATTATTGGTTTTATAGTTCTTGCAAAGATAAGGAAAGTGAGTTCATAGGAATAAAAATCACTACACCAGGTTTGAGATCTGGACTTGGTAGTAGAATTTCTTCAGTGCCAGGTTTTTTCTGACAAAGTATTTTACAGTCTTCATCTCTAGGCTACTCTGGCACAAGGAGAGGCATTAAGTGAGATAATAAGGTTAATTTGGGAGCATTACTTTCAAATATTAAAATAATAGCAAAAGAACTTTAGAATTTTCAAAGTTCTGCTGTATTATCTCCTGTGATATCTCCTTATAATGGTTCTGTTAGATAAAGGGGAATTGTGGCTATGGTCAAGATCTAATCCAGAGGCCGACTGTTTTGCTCCAATACCTCTAATCATTACCACCCCTGATTGCAAAAGGTTACATGTTTTAAATGAACTTGGTCTCTCTGGGGAGTTTAGAGCTCTGCCCTTCCCTGTTTACTTGAAATGTACCAATATAAAAATGGGAGTAGTCTTTTGATAAAAGAGTGACATTAGAGACAGTACACATCAGAACCACCTTGGGAACATGAATGTATTTTTATCCATCGACTCTAAATTAAATAATCCCACAAGAATTTTTGAAGCTGGGCATGTGGTGGCACAAGGCTGTAATCCCAGTAGCTCAGCAGGCTGAGGCAAGAGGATCACAGGTTCAGAATCAGCCTCAGCAAATCAGAAAGGCTATAAGCAACCTATGAGAATTTGTCTCAAAATAAAAAAAAAGAAGAAGAAGGGCTGGAGATGTAGCTCAGTGGTTTTGTGCCTCTGGGTTCAATCTCTGGTACCAAAAAAAAATTTTTGTGATATGAAAAATCTCAGAATTTAAAAAAATGAGCTATTTCCTAAATCTAATCTTTGTAAATAATGATGTAGATTTGCAATAGACTTCTTTTATTCTTGTACCATGCTCCCTTTTTAAATTTCATATCCTACTTGACATATGGCATTCTATTTAAAAACAAAAGATGTCATAAGAAGAACCAATGGAAAAAATACACACACACACACACACACAAGCACACATGCACACATGCACATGTAATCTTTCTCAATTGTAAGTTTTACCCCCAGTTCTGATATCTAATTTTGTCCTTGTCTTTCATTTATCCATTGACATGTAATTGCAAATGGAATGATAACAGAAGATAGAACAGATATTGAAATTTTTATTATTGGATGTGTGAGATGAATAAGATCAAATTTTTGCATTAATTAAAAAATTATTGTTGAACTCATTTAAGGTTAAACAATGTGAATATACTGGGAATATAAAGTCAAGTAAAATGCAATCCATATCCTCAAGGACCTTTTCATTTCACAGAAACATAATTCCATTGACATGTACCAGGTATTAGTAAAGTAGCCCATGCAGGGTATGGCTGGTGTGAAATGTAGGTCAGAATTGCACTGGGGAAAGACATTCAAGTTTGAAAAAATGACTATAACGATGTAAAAAGTTATTAATACACTGGCCCACTTCTTAGAAATATGAATTTGATATTTTGTTTTTATTACATAAAGAATTGATTACAATGGGGTTTATACACGATAAAGGTAGAAAAAAAGGAGTTGTGTTGGCAGAGGATCAGGAAATCAGAGAACCTTCTGCTGACAATAGAGATAGGACTTTGTGACATGCAGAATTTGAGGGAGAGGACAGAGACAAAAAACAAATCTCAAGAATCAAGCAAGATAAGTGGGTGAAATCAGTCTTCAAACAGCACTAGGGTGTAGAATTTGATTTGGGGGAGAAACTTTCTTGCCTTCAAAATGCAATCACTTTGTTACAGGGATGGGTCCTTCCAGGAAACTGAAGCAGAATGGAGTCTCCCAACTTTAATCCTGATTCTTGTGGTGATCAAAGTCAGGAAAATTTAAGACAAATCACTCCAGAGTTACAGACGGTGTCTATTAGGTGGGATATGGGCAATGGGGAAAGGGGATACTGTCAAGGGAGACAATGGGCCCTCTCAGAGCAAAGAGGGACAGCATGCCTCTGCTGCTCTCATTTCATGGGGATCCCAGAGAAGTTTCCAGACAGTCCCTCCCAGGTCCACCCCTTGATTTTTGACTGACAGTAGGATGACATTAGATTTTCAAGTCCCCACTGCTGTGACCATTCTAGGTCAGGTTGACCCATGCTGAACAGTTCAACTTGGAACTTTTTCTTATAGATTTTATGTTTAGGGGGTGTCATTGTTATCTCCCTGGGTTCCAGAATCTGTCCTAGGTTAAGATAATAAAAGTCCTCCCCTTTCTAGGTAAATGTTACTCTCACTGACATTAAGTCAGGCCTGAATTTTCCTACAGATACCAGGTGGTTTGCTGAGGAATCTGACTTATCATATCCACTTAAACCAGGCAGGGCTACGATAAATTTCTTCTTAAAAAGACAGCATGTAGGAGTCAGCACAGTGGGCTCATTTTATAGAATTATTCCCTTAACCTCATGTCCTGCCTCCTACTCTTGTCTGTCTGTCCCTTATCAATGTCAGAAGGAAGTTCAGAGTGAAATGCTACAATTTGATGGGAGAAATCAGGTTTCCATTTTAGTCACTAGCCCCACCCATTGTTGTCACTGAAGAGGCACTAATATAATACTCCTTTTCTTCCCTCAAGGTCAAAACTAATACAGAGGTGAAAGAAGGATGGGTAGATAAGTTATTTCAAACTCTACTTCAGTCAGGAACAACAAGAGGGTGGGGATCTAAAATCACTTTACAACTTTGAACCCCAAGATTAGTCAGAATCATCTTTTGACACCCATGATGAACACACATATTTCTCTTTATACTTGAGAAATTTTTTCTCAAGAGGAAATAAAGATGGATTTCAATTGACTTTGTATAGTTGTTTCCTGTCTAAATATATCAGTTAGATAAATCATGGACCCTTCCCACATGCAATACAGCTTAGGAGCATAATCAGAGAAAATTCCTAATAAGGTAGAGAGTATGTCTAAATTTCTATGCAATCACATTACTTTTTGACATCTCTCTTATCTGCAAGGAACAGAATATTCAACCATATTTTAATCCTTCAGATTGTTGATTATCTCACTGAATGAAAATTATGAAGGGAGGTACTGTTTCCTGATTCAGAGGCTCAACAATTCAAGAATTAAAAATGAAATTGCTTTGATTCTCCTGGATTAACATGCAGAATTGTTCTAAGAGCATTGTCACAACTCCAAGCTTTCATATGAAAAAATCCATAAATCCAAAGAATTACATGTTCTTCTTTTTGTGTACTCTATTTGAACTATGTTAGTATAATCTTTCCCAGAAGCTCCATGTGAGATGTGTTCTAATGTCTCATGTTCATCCTCTTAATTTTAAATTATTAACAGGGCCTGAATAGTTCAACTTGGAGCTTTTTCTTATATATTTTATGTTTAGGGGGTGTTATCCTTATCTCTCTGAGTTCCAAAATTTGTCCTATGTTGAGATTACAAAAGTAACCACAGTTTACTTGAGACCCAACAAATTGTCCACTGGAGCTTCAGAAGGAAACCATGATTACTGAGTTCAGTGTTGCTCTGTGTCCATTTGTAGAGAGTAAAGGAAACTTTAACATTCTTTTGGAAAAGAAGCTAAGGGTTGATACAATGTTCACCAAATAATTTTGTCCTCTCTACTTCATTTAGCTTCTTATGACAGAGATTCAAATTTCTTTTTAACTGAATGTAATACAATTCATTTATGGACAGAGTCAAATGCTAAATTCATTGAATATTTGTCATGGAAATGCAAAACATTAGTGTAATTCCATTTTAGTTTATGATGAATTATTCTGAAATAAATGAAAACTGAAATATTATCAAAATCAATTTAACCGACTAAACAAATAGAATATCTTGCCAAGTAATAGCCTATACATAATTGAATTGTTTGATCATTTTTTCCTTTTATAAGTGAAGTGTTTGTTTATTTTTCCTCAGGCAGTCACTTGAAACAAACATTAAATATAAAATACACTTGCTTGTAATAAGTCAAAATAAAGATGTATATCTGAAATTCTGTATATTCTACATAAGCAATTAGAAGAATCCCCTTGCACATTAGAGTAAAATTAACATTATAACATATTAAGACTGATTGTAATACTTGAAAAAGGAATGTTTATGGTATCTATCCACCACCAGCTTCAAGTATAAATGTAAAAAAAAATACTTTTTGATTTAAACAATAAACAAAGCTTCTGCACAATGTGGTTGATTTAATTGGTATGTTTTAAACAGGATGTTGCAAATGTTCAGAATACCATGTGGTTAGGTCATTATCACAGGTCTGTGATTCTTAATTATCTATATGAAGGCCAAATGAATCAGTAGTCAAATGGGGGCAATTATCACATTTACAGAAGAACATGACTCTCTGGATGGAGTTTCCTGCAAGCCTCATTTGCCTGTACAAAGTCAGCAGTAGATCATTTCAATACAAAGGAGAATTGAGTCATGCAATATAAGCCAAATTCTATCACTTTGGGGGACGGAGACAATATGGTACAGAGTCACATTTTTTTCAAGGTTTATTTTGGCAATTTTCTGGATATAAAAAATATGGAACTTGTAATCAGAATAAAAAATAATTTTGTGCTTAACAGCTCACTTTTGGGAAGAGCAGCTATTGGTGCTATAGATTCCACATCGATCCAGCATTTTGTTAAGGTACAAAAAAGGAAGAAATTTTACAAGGGCTGCCATTGTAAATTGTTCTCTTTGTTACCTCTCTACACAAAATATATAAATACTGAGATTTTTCCTTCTGGAGCAGCTGTAAATATACAGCTCACATATCCCAAATGTCCAGCTGAATAAACTCTCTCTGACAATTGGCATAGGTGAATACAGTAAGAAATCAAAGAGCAATATAGGCATTTTCTTCTAATAACTATGCATTGCTATTAATCAAGTATAATGACTTCCAGTAGCACTGCCTTGTAGCCCTTGTAGAAATTAGAGACATAATTGATTCCTCAATGCCTTCGATGTCCAGAAACTTCTCCTGAGTCAGTATATTAAATGCCTAAATACAGGCAGTGATAATATTTTTCTGTGATATGTACCAGCAGTGGTTTGAATTGAAAAGCAAATTAAAGGCCTAGGATTGGCCACAAAATTCATGGTTTAAAACAAATCAACTTGCAACAAATCAACTTTTCTAAACAACCACAGTACCAGATGCTCTTTTTAATCTTATGCCATGTAAAGGACCCAAATCAAATCTTTAATGGATTTTCCTTGATGGATTTTGCATTACTTGCTCAAGGTCAAATCACTTAGAAAAGGTAGAACTGGGATTAGAGTCCGTGTTCCAAACCTTTCCTTAGAGACATTTGACATAACATCTTTTGTGTGCTTCACATATGCCAAGGAATTATAGATTATTACACATTTGATTATTTCACCTAACGTCACTACAATAAGAAAAATATGTTAATCTTATCCATGGAGAAAACTGGAGTGATTATAGTCACTTTCTAAGGCCATAAGATACATGATTGAGCAACCAGAATAAGTTGGTTTTTTTTTTTTTTTTACAATATCAAGTATATGCACGTTTTGCAGTCTTGCCTTCTAGCAATTGTTTCTTGCTTACTTCATCACAATTCTGCCTACTCTCTTGAACTATGCTGATATTGAATACTTTGGTTAAAATAGGTAGACAGAGATTTTCTATAAACATAATTCATGCAATGGTAAAAAAGTCCATTATTTTATTCATAGTACTGGTAATTAATTTAAAACTCTTTAAAGCACTATGAAAAGAGGTGTGCCATCATAAATAAGACCTTATTTGGGGGTCTTGAACAGCTCACATGTTTATAGAAGAAAGAGACACTAAATTAATTATAATCCAAAGCTAAATACATTCATTGTTAACTGGAAACAATTGAAACATACCCTGAAAGTACTGACAGGGAGCAATTATAGCAAAACATATTTGAGATGAGATTGAAGAATAAGAAACTATCTAAAACAGACAAGGGAAATGGAGGGGGACATTGGGAAAGTATCAAGATTATGAATATAAAATTTGGAGTAATTTGGTAAAAGCATGGTAAGCAGTACATGAAAAGAAGGCAGGATTAGTGTCAATAAAGGAAGACAAAATTGTTCTAATATTTGAAAAAGTTTATTGTTTTAACCATTTAATTAGTCACTTATTTCTCCAGCATCTGTTGTACCTGTGTTTCCTGAGCTCTTTCTAGCCATTGTAGATGAAACAATATGATAGATCTTGCAGTGGTCACAGGATGCTGTGAGGATTTACTAGGATGAGCAAGAGGAACACTTTTCGTGGGTTGAGTGTACAATGTGATGTCCAATTCTGAGCATCTTGGAGGGGACCTAGGAACATGCTGCTGTTGACTAATGACTCTCAATTTTTAAATTGATTGGCTATTTTTATAGTCGTTTTAGTTTTACCTAAGAATTCAGCTGATAGTACAGAATTCCCATGTATCTCCTCTCTGCCATTCTTCCTCTTCACCTAAATAGTTACTTTCTTACCAAGGCTGCATTACTATGATACATTGATCTGTATTTGATGAAGAACAGTGATACATTCTAGCTCAAGGAAGTCTGAAGTTTTCAGTAGGGTACAGGATTTTTATTCTACACCTCTATATATCATGTATCCACAGAATTTTGCAGAAGTTTCACAGTCCCCCCAAATCTGCTGTGCTTCACTATTTATTCCTCTCCTCTTCCTTGACCCCTAGCAAACAGATCTTTTTTTACATCTCTAGACATTTTATTTTTCCATAATTTTATAAAATTTAAACCATAGTATGTAATCCTTGAAGACTAGCATCTTTTACTTAGCAATGTGCATTTATAATAACATCTTTTTTTCTTGATTATGAAATATATTAATTTTCTATCTCATTGTCTGGATGTACCACAAATTATTTAACCACTCATCTGTTCAAGGACACTTGGCTTCTTTCAAGTTTGACAGTTACGAATGAAGCTGTGATAAAACTTCAAGTGCAGGTTTTTGTGTTGACATAAGAGCAAGATAGTTGTTAACACGTGGTAGTCCTATGTTTACATTTGTGAGAAACTCCCAATCTGTTTTCCAAACAGGCTGCCGCAGTTTGCACTTCCAGTAGCAGTGAATGAAAATCCCTATTATTGTCCATGTTCATTAGCATTTTTACTGTTAGGGGATTTTAATCATAATAATATACATGCAGTAAGAGCTCATTTTTGTTTTAATTTGTGACTATTGACATGATGAGAAGTGTCTATTAATATGTTAATTAGTTGTTTCTACAGTCTTTGCTAAAATTTTAAAAGTTGAATTGTTTTCTTCATAAGTTAAGTGTTATTTTTATATATGGGTAACAGTCTCTTATCAGATATATGTTTTGCCCAATTTGTGGTATTTTTTTTTTTTCTTTCCACTAATGGAATCATTTTGCAGAGAAGGGAAAAAGGAATTTTCCTAAGCTCCACATTACCATTTACTTTTCCTTTCATGGTTATTCCTTTTGATATTGCCTAAAAATTCATCACTGAACCCTAGGTCTATTAGATTTTTTTCCCTGTCTGGGCTGTCTTTTAGAAGTCTCATAGAGTTGCAGCTCATATTTGGGTTTGTGACCCACTATGTGTTAATTATTGGGAACAATGTAATAACTGTGTCTAGACTGCTTTCTTATCTAGATAGGCAGTTGTTTCAACACATGTTTTTTAGAACAATTATTCCATCTTCATCGAACTAACTTGGCCCCTTAGTCTTGATTATATACACATTTGTGTGAGTTTATTTTTGGACATTCTATTCTGCTTATTGATCTGCTTATTTTTTGCAAATAGCATCCTATCTTGAATATTGTAGCTTTAAAATAAGCCTTTGTTGATTCTTTGGTATTTTCTACATAAACAATTATGGTGTTTGTGAACAATTTTTGTTGTTGTTTTCATCCATCCTCTCTGTGTACTTTTAAATTTCCTTTTCTTTCTTTATTGGATTTGCTTGGTCTTTCAGCTTAAGGTTACAGGAATGAATAAGAGAAAAGGGAAAACATAAGTTGCTTTTTTTTAACCACTGAGGATGATATTAAGTATAAATTTCTGATGATATTCTTTATCAAGTTGGGGAAGCACTTTTAATCGTTTAATCTGAGGTCACTGAGAGTTTTTATTATGATGAGTATTGGTTTTTACTAACTCTGTTTTTTGTATCTATTGATGTAATAATATGCTTTTTCTTTTTTGGCCTGTTGATATGATAGATTGCATCAATTAAATTTTGCATTTGAATGAGTTTTAAATAGCTATAATAAATCCTACTTGATTGTGGTGTACAGCCCTTTTCAACATTCTTGGAATTAGTTTGCTTAGGTGCTTTTCTGGATTTTTGCATCTATGTTTATGAAGGATACTGGGTCATAATTGTTTGGTATTGATTTTAGAATATTGGTAGATTCATAAGGTGACTTAGGAAGTGCCTCCTGTTGCTATTTTCTAAAAGATATTTTTGAAGATTAGCATAAATCATTGCATAAATATAGTATTCACCAGTGGAATCATTTGGAATTTGTGATTTCATACTGGAAAGTCATTTCAATATCTTTAGTACCACATATAGGAATATGCAAATTGATTCTTATAGTTATCTAATTTTTAAAGAATATTGCCACTTTACCTTTCCAGACCTGTTTCACTGATGCCCCCTTTCACATTCTGTTCCCTCATGTGGAACTGGAGGGAACTGGGCAATTATCAGTCTTCTTAAAGAGAAAGTGAACTTAGTAGAGTGTGGTTACAATGGGGTGTGGCTCATGGTTAATTCACCAGTCAGTGAAGTTATTGATGGCTGTCTGTTATGGATACTTTCCCTGATTACTAAGCTCCCCAGTATGTTAACACCCTTATCCTTGAGATGCTACTGGTACGTGCATAGTGGAGAAATCCAACATTTTATATAGAACCTGTAGGAAATGGTTCTCACATTAGTTGTGCATAATTAAAGGGAACATTAAGTCTTCATGGAAAGCATGTAAAACCTGACATTCTACTAGTTTGAAAGGTGCAGTACTCTAATATATAAGGTAGTTCTGACGCTATTTTTCAGGGAATAACATAAAATTAAATTTTTTGTAATACTTATGATTAGAGCATATGCTTGTGACAATAATGCAGAAGCCATGTAAAGGTGCCAGGTCATAATTTCACAGCACAACTAACAATCCTAAATAAACATTGATCACTTATGCTAATGGAAAGCTAGAATTATAGAAGGAATGTTACATAATTGCCTCCATATAGAGAGACTCAACAATTGTAAATCAATGATATAGAAAAAGGACATTTATAAAGGTATAAGACATAAAAAAAAGACTTATAAAATATTAACTGATGTTGGAGTACATGCTATTTTAAATTGTTATAACTGAATTTTTTCCTCTCCATAAAAGAACAAGTCTTACACAATTTTATGTTGATGACTTTGCAGCTTTTATTCTTTAAGAGAAAAAGTTCAATAATTTTTATACAAGATTCAGATCCCATAACGCATGAACCTGTAGTTGACTTTGAGGCTATTTTTGAGATTCACACATACTGAAAATTATGTCTTCTTTGTGATTAGAACCCTATTTCATTGATATCTTTTCAATTATAGTAATAATTTTTGCCTTTGATCCTCCTTTCACTAATAGTTATGATAGCTATCTGATATTAATTGTTATTTTTACCATGTGCTGTATTTTCCATCTTTTGATTTTAAATCTCTCCATATGGACATTTTTTTGTGAGTGTCCTATAAGCAACATATTCTTCATCATGCCTTTTTTTTTTCATGCATTTTCAATCTCCCTAACTTTATGTTATTTATATGGTTTTTGCAGTGCTAGGGATTTAATTCAAGACCTTACATGTGCTAGGCAAAAGCTCTACCATTAAACCACACCCACAGTTCATCAAATGCTTTTCTCAACTGACTCATTTAGTCCATTTGATCAATATTCTTACTGACAAATTTGTAGGTTATCTGTTTCCTTTCTTGGTTTGCTGTCCCTCCCTCCCTCCCATTCTTCCTTCCTTCCTTCCTTCCTTCCTTCCTTCCTTCTTCTATTCTACTTTTGTCTTTCTGCTTTCCTACCTATAGTGTAAATACTTTTATCTGGCCAATGTCATTATCCTGCAACAATTTGGATTACAACCCCACACTATGTTCTCTTGTGGACTAACTACTTTCTTTATTTTTTTATTTCATATCAGCCTGTATCATTATTATTACCAAGCAAATTTTCTTCTCTCTTATTTTAGTGTTTATCGTTCTCATTCTTTTATTTGATTGATATGACAATAATGTTTAACTCAGCAACATCCATCAGTGTGCCTAGCATAGTGCCCTGAAAGTAGAACGTGTTTAGGCATTACTGAAATGCATTATTTTTAGAATATGAAAATTTCAATTCTATGAGGATCACAATACCATATAAATTTACATCTCCTAATCTGATCCCATAAGTATCTCTGTTTTATTCTGAAAACTATTCCATTGTGACTTCTAGCATCAGTTTGTCATTAACATGAGTGGTCTTTTTGACATATCATTTTTGATGTTTTGTTCATTTTTCTTTTGAGACAGAAATCCAGACGTTACTGAGGATACTGTTTCTCTTGAAAATATTTGAGAAATTAGAATAGTTTTTCCACATTAATTTCTGCTACCAAAAACGTGGAGGACAGTTTCTCAGTTCTCATTGATACTTCTAGCAGAATATCTATCCCTCATCCTTAAAATCTAACCTACATTTCTGTTTCCTTGATATAATAGAGTAAAAAAAAATCCCTAATTCCTTATAGATTTTAGCATCTGGATCACTGGCATTTTGTTAATTATTTTATAAACTAACACTTTTTGATTTTTCTCTTTTTTTGGTGAAAATTGTTTATATGCTATGGCTAATATATAGGGGTAAAATTTGTATTATTGTATATTCCTAGAATCATATTACAAGTCTATGTAGTATCATATCGTTATAACAAATGTTGGCAAATTGCTTCATGATATGTTTAAATGACTAATTTGTATTTCTACACAAAGTAAATGAATTCCCATTTTTGTTCATGCTTAGGAATCTTGTTGGTTTCTATACCTGCATCATTCCAATCACTTGGCCACTTATTTTATGAATTTTTTCACCTTTAATAATTGTATGCTTTATTTTTACTTATTGTGTTTTATAAAATCATAGACCTTCAAATTATTAATAGCAACAACCTGTTAGTATCTTAAGATTCACACTTCCAAGGACACCATTTTAAATTTTCTCCCTCATTTGGTTTTGAAACACACAAGTCAAAAACTATGGAATTCTTCTGATATCAGGAAGCCATCAATCCTATGATTTTTTTGTCATACTTCATTGCCCACAATGCTCCCATTTCTCTTTTTTGTACAGATATGATTATATGCTTCAATATTATAATCACTTCCTACACACATCATGTTTCTTCTCTCCTTTGGTTGTACTCTACTGAAGGACATACAAACCTGGTTATTTTCAACTTTCACCTTTTCTACCTGTTTCTAGGCAGCTACATGTTTGATCCCGATGATGATTGTGAAGATGATTGTTCTCATTCTAAGTTCATAATCACCCAACGTGAGCTTCTTCCATAAACCCTCCACATTTCTTTGGTTCAGTCACTGTATAACCACAGGAAGGATCATGTAAGGATCTAATAAACCAAATTTCTCTGTAAATCATTTGCATTTTGCAAACTGTTGCAACACAGAGCTTTTATAACATAACACTTCCATAAAGTTAGTTGCTTAATACAAAGAATACCTCTCAATTCAACATTCTTTGGGTTGAATAAGAAATACTTTAGACTTGGGTTCTCTCAATTCCCTTTTACCCAGACTTTCCTATAAATCACACCCTAGTTTGGATGGATGATCAAAGATGGCCCCACTCACACTCCCAAGGCATCAGAAAGCTGAATAAAGCTGGGATTCTCATTCCTCTTCCTCATAGTCTCTTATCCTTCAGCAGGCTAACTAGGATTGGTTCATGATGATTTTAGGGTTTCATATAATTCAGTGATATTCCTCAATATTCTAGCTCTTTTCAAGACTCAGTTTTCATGGTGTTTACATTTTTCCAAAAATGTCATATATCTACCTATACTCAAGAGGTGGGAAAATAAACTCATCTCTTGATGGGAAAATAAGCACCACTTTAAAAGGGCAGTGATTCAGAGACAATGTTTATGTACTTTTTAGTTTTCAGGTGATGTACATTGGTTCTTCATTTGATCCTCCACCATTTTTTAATGCATAGCTCAAATATGAAAAATTTCAAAAATGTTTATTATATTTATTAGTCATGTATTTATGTATTTAAAAGTTACTTGAGAATTTTCATAATTTTATTATAAATGTCTTCCACATTATTTATTGGATTTATCTTAAGATATGTGATATTTTAATGCTCTTTAAAAATACAGTGGAAGGGTTGGTGTTGTGGCTCAATGATAGAGTGCTGGCCTAGTGTGTGTGAGGCCCTGGGTTTGATCCTCAGCACCACATACAAATAAAATAAAGGTATTGTGTCCACCTACAACTAAACATTTTTTTTAATTTAAAAAATACAGTGGAAACATTAACTGCCAACCCAGAGTTCTATATATAAGAATGTGTTTTTGGTAGGCATAGAAATCTAGGTTGACAATTCATATTTTTTATTGTCTTCTTTGAAATATTTTAAAAGTTAATTTTAGAAATAAGGCAAGATCTTAGACAATGTCCTATGACCACAGAACAGACTTCAGCACTAGGTGGTTGAATGAAGCCCTCCCACATTACACGAGTGATTTTCTGTACTTAATGTCATTTTACAGTAAATGATCATCTGTCTTCAAAATACAGAGACTAGAATTTCACCAAAGAACAGGACACCCTGTCTAATCAATTAACACATAAAAGTGACCTCCACAATAAGATAACTAGGTAAAAAATATCCTACATACTATTAATAGTAGATTTAATTTTCAAAATCTTATTAATCTTATTGGATTTCAAATAGTGTGGCATATTTGAAATAAATTTTAAGTTTATTTGTATGCTTCATTTTAGAACAGCATTATGTTTTATAAGATAATCACTCTATTTTTTTAAACATAAAATTTTATCTAATATCAACATGTATACATTTTGAACTAAGTTTTAAAATCTTAGATATGCATTCATTGTGGCTGTAGAACTAGCAAACACTGAAATCCCTCAGCTCCAAAGAGTGATGATTATTAAGCTTGATACATAACAATTTTTTTGAAATCAATTATACCTTTAGTGCAGAAAAGATAATCAGGGAATTAAGGCATTAAATAATGTTTATTCAAATGAACTAATGTCTCAATTTTAAATTCATATGTGACCCATTTCCACTTTGGAAATCTCAGACCCCAAATTACGATATCCTATAAAGTGTCTGAGGATAAATGAGATACAGGACTTAACTTGTTATGAGAAATGTACCAGGCTATACAAGTGTTTATTGTTATGTAATCTTTACTTGCTCTTCTTAGTCTGCATATGTAGCCTTTATAAATTAAATATGTTGATTATACAAACAATTACATTAACCTGTCATTGTTTATGCTGGAAAATAAATAATTTCCTTGTGCTATTTTAAGATTCAACAATTTGGGGCTATAGTTGTAGCTCAATGGTAGAGCTCTTATCTAGCATGTGTGAAGCACTGGGTTTGATCCTCAACAACACTTTAAAAGAATAAAATAAAATAAAGATAAAAAGATGCAATAACTTTTCAAAAAATATTCAACAATTTTTCTCTCCTTAGTGAAAGCTAAAATAGTGGCATAGTCCATGCAGAATCTCTCGACGTGAATAGCTAATACCCCAGTAGAAACAAATAACTGTAAATTATTTATGGCTAATATTGAGTATTGACACTAGAGTTGTCAGTGAGCCAGTTTCTGAGATTATCCAAGACTGAGAATGTGTTATATTTTTTTTTATGTACAACAAACAAACAAAAAAATTCACACATACCATACACTATCAGTATGTCTGGGTTTTGAAGTTATTCGAAGAAATTTTTTTTTTAAGTAAGGAAAAGTAGGTTTTTGGATGCATATAAAGTTCCTAATTTTCTAATGCTGTTTTTAAATTGATATAATGAAGAAAGTCACCAATTATATAATTCTTTTTTAGCTCCCATCTCAGAAAGACTTTTATTTTCATTGCTGGTGGGAGTGCGAGTTGGTACAGCCACTCTGGAAAGCAGTGTGGAGGTTCCTTAAAAAACTTGGAATGGATCCACCATTTGACCCAGCTATCCCACTCCTTGTCCTATACCCAAAGGACTTAAAATCAGATTAGTACAGTGATGCAGCCACATCAATGTTCATAGCTGCTCAATTCACAGTAGCTAGATTGTGGAACCAACCTAGATGCCCTTCAGTAGATGAATGGGTAAAGAAACTGTGGTATATATACACAATGAAATATTACTCAGCCATAAAGAAGAATAAAATTATGGCATTTGTAGGTAAATGGATGATGTTGGAGACTATTATGCTAAGTGAGATTAGCCAATCCCCAAAATCCAAAGGCCGAATGGTCTCTCTGATAAGTGAATGACGATGCATAATGTGGGGTGGAATGATGGCAAGAATGGAGAAAAGATAGAGAGCATAGAGGGAAGGGAGGGGTGGGGTTGAGGTTGGGGGGTAAGAATAATAACAGTATGTGTGACAGACATCATTGCCCTGTGTACATGTATGAACGCACAGATGGTGTGACTCTACTTTGTGTACAACCAGAAAAACAATTGCTGTACTCCATTTGTGTTCAATGAATCAAAAATTAAATTAAAAAAAATAATAATACAAATATTTTGTAGCTAAAAAGAAAGAAAAAGAAAAAATGTAGAATATTTCTCTGGATAGAGTCACCTAGAAAATTCTTAAGTGAGACCTCAGAAACACAAACTATCAAAAGGGAGGGAAGGAGGGGGAGAGGGCGAGAGTAATGAAAAGAGAAAGACCAGAGACAGGGAAAGAAAGAGAAATAGAAATAAAGAAGACAAAAAGGAGGGGAAATAGAGAAAAAGGTAGAAGCAAAGAGAAGTAAAATGTGTGGAGAGACAGAAGTATGAAGATTTGTTGACACCAAAAAGAAAGGATGTCTGTTCAGTTAAATTAATTGACCGATGACAGTGCTTGTTGTGTAGAAAATTGACAAGAAATGAAATTCTGCAAATCGATGCAAAAAAGGAACCTCAATAAAATGGACAGTATATAAAAAAATACATAATGAATAAAATGCAATACTCAAATGCATGGATTGTGGATCTAAACAAGTTGACATACAAAATTTTGAATCTAAAGTAAAGTAGGCAAACTATGTGACTGTAAGGAAATGCCATATTCTTTTTATATTTTGGTCTCATTGTAAAGTGTGGTAGTCAATATTCTTAGCTCATGGACATATATTTTTGGGGACTATTTAAACCTTGAGACCTTGACATATTTGTGAAGAATCAATGAGTACAAGGTACATAGCAGGCTCAACTGATAAATACTAATTAATAGTCACCAAAGTTAGCTCAACTATTATGCACTTGATATTCATTTTATGATTAAAATATTGTGACTTCAAAAAATATCTATTCATGCTGCAAATGCAAATAATTTTGCATTTTGTGCATTGTGGAACAATATTTGTGTTCACTTTTCTGGTGCTTTAAGCCAACTCCTCTGTGTTATTGTTAAGGTAGGAATCTGGAGGGTGAGGTCTGCAGGATGATCCATCAGTATCATCCACACTGATATGATTTCATATCTTAATCAGGTTATTTAACATGTAAGAACCCCATTTTCTCATTTACTGAATTGGTATGTTTATATTTTGATAGAAATGAAAATTTGTACCCCATATGTGTGCAACGAATCAAAATGAAGTCTATAAAAATAAAAAAAAATTAAAAAGAGAAACTGTAGTGTGCTAATTTTAAGTCCTCTGTGTATAAACTGAGGAGTGGGATAACTGGGTCAAAGGTGGGTCCATTCCAAGTTTTCTGAAGAATCTCCACACTGCTTTCCAGAATGGTTGTACCAATTTGCAACTCCACCAGCAATGTAAAAGTGTGCCTTTTTCCCCACAGCCATGCCAGCATCTATTATTGTGTGTGCTCTCGATAAAAGCCAAACTAATCAGAGTAAGATGAAATCTTAGAGATGTTTTAATTTGCATTTCTCTAATTACTAGAGATGTTGAACACTTTTTCATATATTTATTGATCACCTGTTCATCCTCTTTTGTAAAATGTCTGTCCAGATCTTTAGCCCATTTATTGATTGGATTCTTTGTATTTTTGGTGTAAAGTTTTGTAAGTTCTTTATAAATTTTGGAGATTAGTGCTGCATCTGAAGCGGGCGTAGTAAACATTTTCTCCCACTCTGTAGGCTCTCTTTTCACATTGTTGATTGTATCCTTTGCTAAGAAAATGCTTTTTGGTTTGAGTCCATCCCATTTATTGATTCTTGCTTTGATTTTTTTGTGCCCTGGGAGTCATGTTAAGGAAGCCTGATCCTAAGTCAACATGATGGAGATTTGGGCCTACTTTTTCTTCTATTAGGTGTAGGGTCTCTGGTCTAATTCCTAAGTCCTTGATCCATTTTGAGTTGAGTTTTGCGCAGGGTGAGAGATAGAGGTTTGATTTCATTTTACTACATATGGATTTCCAGTTTTTCCAGCACCATTTGTTGAACAGGCTATCTTTTCTCCCTTCTATGTTTTTGTATCCTTTGTCTACAATGAGGTAACTTATTTTACATTGTTTCTTGAGTTATAATCTCAAAGGCAATATCTGCAGCACCTAATAACTAAGCAAGGGAGTATAGTTATATACCTATCCTGGTAAATATAAATAGAAATGAAATAAATAGAAAAATAACCATATTCATACCATACACATAGGTGTACGCTACACATAATCATACAATTTATATACATGTGTGCACATAATATATATTGAAACCTGTTATTTGTAAAATGCTTATTTGCATGTTTATATATAGATGGTCCCCAACTTACAATGGCTCAAATAACAATTTTGTACTCTATGATGGTGGATTAAAAACATGCTTCAAATATTGCATTTTGTTTTTACCCTGTGCTGTAGTAATGGATGGTGTGATACTCTCTTGTCATTTTGGGTCACAGCCACTAGCTGCAGCTCACAATCAACCAAGTGTTCAAGGGGGTACAACAACAAAAACTCTGCAGTTTACTTTGTGGCTAAACTATCTTGTCCACCAGGTTATGGGCCTTAAAAGAATTTTCTACTTTGAGTGGAAATTTCAGCTTTCAATGAGTTTATAGAGATGAAACCCATTATGAGTCTAGTCTCATTAAAAATGAATGAAGCAGGGCTGGGGATATAGCTCAGTTGGTAGAGTGCTTGCCTCATAAGCATAAGGCCTAGGGTTCAATCCCCGGCACCACAAAAAAAAAAAAAAAAAAAAAAAAATGAATGAAGGAAAATCTGAGAATTGAATTTTGGTGCTGTAAACATTGATATAACATTGAAATCCTTTGGATATATGTGCCAAGGAGAGAAATAAGGGATCCAGTGCTGTTCCAGTCCTAGTTTTTTGAGGAACTTCCATACTGCTTTTCAGAGCAGTTGCACTAATTTGCAGTCCCACCAACATTGTATGAGTGTACCTTTTCCCCACATCCTCACCAACATTTCTTGTTCTTTATATTCTTGATAATTGCCATTCTGACTATAGTGGGATGAAATCTCAATGTAGTTTAAATTTGCATTTTTAGAGATGTTGAACACGTTTTTCATATATTTGTTTACTATTTGTGTTTCTTTTTCCTTTGGCCATTAACAGATGAATGGATAATGAAAAAGTTGTGTATATAAACAATGGAGTATTACTCAGCCATGTAAAAGAATGACTTTATGACATTCACCAGTAAATGGATGAAACTGGAGACAATCATGCTAAATGAAATAAGCCAGTCTCAAAAAGTCAAAAGTTAAATGTTTTCTCTGATATATGGAAAGTAATCAAAATAAGGTGGGGAAATGTTAAAAAGGAATAGAAGAAAGATCAGTGGAGTAGACAAAGGGGAATGAAGGGAAGTGAGGAGGGATAGACATTGGAATGAATCTGACCTAGCATTCCTATTTCCATATATGATCATATTGAATCTCACCATCATGTACATTCACAAAATGCTAATTCAAAAAATAATGATAAGTAAACAGCATAAAGATCAGTAGGGTAGAAGAACAGGTCCAGGGGGCGGGAGGAGATGTGGAGAAGGGGCAGTACTGGGGACTGAAGTAGAATGAATTATACTCCGTATTTTAGTAATTATGTAAAAATAAATTATATTGTCATGTATAACTAAGAGGAACCAAAAAAATTCTGAGAATTGAAAGGAGAAAGAAAAATTCAAATTATGTTTGAATATTTAAATGCCTTCTTCACAAGCACTGAAGAAATGCACAGACGGAAAGTGAGCAAAGACATAAATGAGTTAAACAACATCATTATCAAATTTAATCTACTTTAAATTTACATAGTTCTGTGCCCTACAGTGGAATAACACATGTTCTTCTGAAGTTAGCCAAGATTGACAGTGTCTGCAATATAATTCTCCTCTATATCCCCAGCCCCTTATAATTCTCAATATTTTAAAAATATTTCAGTCCTATATTTACTATCATTTGACCAAAACTGAATGGAGTTGAAACTCAATGAGAGGAACATATATGAATAATTCCCAAATATTCAGGAGTTAATGCACTTCTAAAAACAAACTGATTTAAAGGAATAACATTACCAACATTTAAACAATATTCTGAGTTGAGTGAAAATTTGTGATTTCAACAGTTATTATTATTAAGGAATAAGTATCTAAATGGAATAAACATTATTTTTACAAGTTACAAGAAAGCATTGATTAAACTCAGACTAAGTAGAAGAAAGGAAAATTAAGACCAAAAAATCAATGAAAGCCATAAAAACTGATCTTAAGAAATTATTAAAGTTGATATTAGTATCTAGGCTTAGCCAGATAAAACTGAATATTCTGCAAATATTAATCTATTAAGAAAGAATTTGTGCCTCCGGATTTGACAAGTGACAACCTGTAGACATACTTCTTCAAAGACAGAAATAACTAAAGCTCACATAAGTTGAAATATATGGTTGCAGTAATGCACTAATTGAAGAAATTGAAACTGTAAGGAATCATCTACCCACAACAGTTCAAGGTGCAGCTGATGTACGTTGGTGAAATCTACTCAACAGTGAAGATTAAAAAATACCAAACCAACAGAAATTCTTTCTGAAAATAGAAAAGGAAGTGACGCTTACAACTTCTGAGGTCAGAATTGCCTTGATTGCAAAGACAATCTTTTGAAAAAGAGCAGCAAATTATACTTCTCATTAAAGCCGAGGCACAGTTACTTCATAAAATATTTTTAATTCAAATTTAAATTTTTAATAATATTTAGAAAATTATCAAAATATGGAAATTTAGAGTCAAAATTACTGTAAACAGATTAACTGTAAACTAATATGTAGATAAAAAGTAACTTCTAAACAAGATCTGTTATCTATTAGTTATCTATTCCATTCTGACAAAACACTTCAAAATCTGGTGACTGAAAATGTGCATTAAGTCTTTAGTTTTCTTTCCTCGTTTTTTTTGGTGTCAAGAATTCCAATGTGGCCTCTGTTTTGTTTCTAGATCAGGGTTTCCTCTGAGGTTTCTCAAAGTATTTGAAAGTTTCAGAATTGACCAGGGCTGTAGACATCTGAAGACTTGATTGGACCTAGTGGATTCAATTCCAGGTAGTTCACTCAGTGATTGGCAGGTTGGTCCCAGTGGTCCTCAGGAAGTTCAAGGTTCACTCAAGCTCTTTTGCAAGTGGCCTCAGCAGCATCGTCATGGCCTGGTAACTGCCTTCCTCCAGAACAAGTGACGTGAAAGACTAAGAAAACCTCATAACTGCCCTTTTCTTGACTCAATTCAGATACCAAAAGTATCCTTTTAGTAACATTATTTATAAATTCTTAAAATAAACACACATTCAATGGGAGGGGATTTAGGTCCATCTCTAAAAGGAGGAGTGTCTGATAATTTGTATGCACTGCATCATGTACATTAGAAACTTTAAAACACTGAGATAAATTAAAGAAAACTCAAGGAAGTGGGACTAGATTTGTTATTCGTTTAACAAATTCATCTATAATATAAGGAAGTCAAAATGAAAATCCAACAGGCTTGAAGTGTATGTGTGCAATTTTTTGTAGAATTTTACAATCTAATACTAAAATTTATACCTAATATAAGTACTTAATGAGGTAAAGAATTACAGAAATACAGAAATAAAGCTATTATCTCATTAGTGTACCATAAACATAGAAATAAATTGGATAAATATTCCAAAAAGAAACCAACACTTACAAAGAGTAACTGCTTGATAGAATTCCCTGAAATGATGTTGAAGTCCTACTTTCCAAGTACCTGTGAATAGGAGCATATTTAGAAATAGTATTTGTAGATGAAAAAATAAATAAAATGAGATACTAATTCATGATTGTTTCCTTATGAAAAGAGGAAACAGACACAGAGATAGACATGCATTGAAGGAAGACAATGTGAAGTATAGAAAGAAAGACATCAGGAAGTACAGAACACATGCAGCCACCATAACTCGGCAGGGAGGCATGGGATACATGCCCACTACATGCCCACCCCACCCCCGAGGGTTAAAGAAGGAACCAATCTCACTCACATCTTGCTTTTGATTTCCAGCCTCCAGAACTGCAAGGCGATATTTTCTGATGTTTAAGTCACTTCACTTGCAGTATTTGTTACAGTAGCCCCAGAAAATTAATACAATGACACATTGATTTATCAAAAGAATTCACCAGGCAAATGGTGTTTCTTTGAACAAATAGTGGGAGAACATCTGAATATGCATAGAGAAAAATTAATCTCAATGCTTGTCTTGCACAATAAATTCTTGAATGAATACACAAATATAAGAAGCAAAGTTACAAAAATCCTAGAGAAAGGAGATTGTTTATGAATTTGGAAAGATTTCATAGGATATAAAATCACAAACTATAAAAGAATAGCAAAAAACCTTGTTGAAATTTAAAACTTCTATTTTAAGGTCAAAATAAGGGAAAATGGAAAACAAGAAATAGAAAATGTAAAATGTAAAATGATTGACATATACATACCTTACAAAGGATTACTATCCACAATAAATTTACATAAACAAATAAAACAATACTATCATAACATAATAAAGAAACAAAATAATTGAAATCACACAGACTTCCAGTTACTTCTGAAACTATACATTTGACTGAGATCTACCAAAAACAGGCAAGTTCATGTACAGTTAGGATATGAGCACTGACCCACCTGGGTCAGAGAATGGAAGGAAGATGGAACTCACATTCAAGGTAATGAGAACTCAGTAGGAAGTTTCTATTGCTAAAGGCTGAAGGGCAGAAAGGAATTATAAGCCCTGTGTATTTTAGACATGTGATAGATCTGCAGCTGTTCTTCTCAGCAGACTTTCACTGCATCTGAGAAAGATTCAAAACAGAGGAAGTCTCCATCAGTGGTGAAGACCCAGTAACAGTAGCCAGACCTTATTCAAGGATCCATTCCCTCTAATGAGAAAAAACATGAAAATAAAGCAAAATCTTGACATGAGTGAAGGTTGAAAATGCCTGTGTTCCACCTAGAATATAGGTGAAGACTTATTGGAGCAGGCATAAGGAAATAAAATTATAAATAAACTATTTCTGGAATGGGGAATGGTGTTTCTCTTGGCATAGAACATCACAGATCACCTGTTGCTCTCTGTACCACCACTTTCATAGTGACAGTCAGATACTTAATAAACATCTGTTGTATGACTTAGATATAATTTCTTAAATTTGCATGGAAATTTCAGTACTTTTTAAGCTCTATTTTTCTACAAATTGGTGGATATTTTTCCTCCAGACATAAATCATATTTTAGATATTTTATTTATTATGATATGACAACCTAGAATAGGAAATTAAATTCAATTAAAGAAAATGTTAATTGTTTGAGTCAATTTAGTAAAACTGCATCTAAGAATGACATTCAATAGAATATCTGTATTAATGATCTTAATTAATTTTTTGCTACCAATTTAATTAATTTTCTTGTTTTGACAGTCTCAAATGGTCTTATAGTCATAATAATACAATATTCACAGTATTTAAAACTTATGCTAGGAATATTTTAGAAGAAATTTATGTTACATAGCACTGAATTAAATGTAAATATCAATATATAAGGATGTCCTTAGATATTACAACACTTGATTACACTAAATTGTTTTCTCAAGTTGAGATACTACTATTCTATAGTGAAATAGTCAAAGGGGAAGAACAACAAAATATAATTTAAGAACTAAGATCAGATCATAGTTCAGGAAAAAATTGACAAAGATTTAGAATCATTTATGAGATTATTGAGATATACAGTTGATAATATTGTACATAGTTAATTGCTTTAGTGAATTATTTTTGTAATTAGAAATCTCCTTTTTCTCAGGATATGCCAAAATAGATAGTTAAATATTTAAATATAATAATATTTGAAATATTTTGCATCTATACGGCGAGGATACGAATGAAAACTGATGTTTGAAAAGATGTGTAATTAGCTGGGCATGGTAGCACACTCCTGTAATTCCCGCAGCTCAGGAGGCTGAAGCAAGTGGATCACAATGTCGAAGGCAGCCAGCCTCAGCAATTTAGTGAGGCCCTAAGCAATTTAGCAAGACCCTGTCTCAAAATAAAAAAATAAAAAGGGTTGGGGATGTGGTTCAGTTATTAAGTGCCCCCAGTTCAACCTCTGTGCACCAAAAAAAAAAGTGTAATTGAAATAGATTGGTTGAAAATTTTTCCTGACAAGGATTTTTTAATCCATAATTCATTGTCTTTGCTCTTCCATAGTTTCTGAGAATTAACCAATACATTTTCCTATCTCTGGCAAATATTCAGAGACTGAGTAAAGCACTATAACACGAGTAAAACACCTTACTCTTTAGAACTAGTCACCTGCTTATCAAGCTTAAGGAAAAGACCCTCACCTCACAGTGCCTACCAGAGGAAAGTATTCATTTTGTGAACAGCCAAGCCCATAAATGAGAGTACAAAAATCCTATAAATACACTCCTGCATTTCCCTCATTTAAAAATAATACATAGATTCTGTCAAGTATGTTTCCTCTCTTAGTGCAATGTATCTGAGAACAAAAATATTTTAATTTATTTTTATAATTGTTATATATGGTTTATGAACTATACATGAGTTTGTATTTCCCTTATGACATGTTGAAACATTTTGTGGCAAATATACATTTTCAGAACAATGTGAAAATTCTTGTGTCAAGCTAGAGAATATACACATGCTCACTTGATTCATTTTCAACCTTTTATGAAAATTTTCAAAATTAAATGTTTGAGAGATTTTTCTATCCAAAAGCTGTGTGGAAACACATATTAGACTTTCTGTTTTCTGGCTGTGAATACATTCTTGTAGATGCTTAATCTGAGATTTTTGTGGCTGACTACAAATCTTGCTGTTTGATATTTGAGCTTGAGAGTCTAAAGTATATATTCAGTTATATTCTAACAAAGATTCTAACAAAGAGCTTTTACAATTTACTTAAATTCTGGTACTCATAAATCTGAAGTCAGACAATTTAATTACATTTTATATCAACTGTTTTCTAGTATTTCCTGAATAAGATCCTTTGGGGGAAAAAATATCCATGTATATGTAAGTAACATACATGTACATAACACATAATATATTTACAATTAAACAAACATCATTCTAGTATATTGAATGAGAGAAGGATCATATAATAAAGATAGATATTCTTGCTTTAATGAAGAAATTGTAGTTTAGACGTTTGAAAATGACAGAGCTCTCTGCTGAGGTACTTCATGACACTCATGAATCACTGCCTCTGTGCTTCCATAGTCCTATTAAAATTTGAAAAGGAGAAAAGGGAAAAAAATAGTTTCCATCCCAAACTGCAAAAAGGGATTAAACTTCATCACATTGACATCTGGGCTTTCAATCAGGAGAATGGATGATGTATTCAGGACTGAGAGAGAGCTCACTTCCTTATGTTTAATTTAATATTTCTGTTCTTGTCTCAAATTCCAAAGGCAGTAAGAATCTGGTATTGAAAGTGCTTAATGTGAACAAGATGATGGCACAAAGGTTAAAATAGAAGCATACACTTGAGGGACATGCTTGATTAAATGTTTCCTGATCATTGTGTTGGGATTTTTTAAATGCTAAATAACTAAGAAAATTATGACACTGATTAATGATTTTTATAAGCCACATCCTTTTAATGCATTTATCATGAATTTGTAGTTTTCATATATAATTGTTTACAAGCACAGTTATGTACATGTGTATATTTATAAGTTTATGTTTGTATATGTGTCCTATAACTACACAAATGAATGTGCAGGTTTCATATACTATTTATCTGTAGTATACCTACCTTGTATATGAATTTATATATATTCACACATATATGCACATTGTGTGTATGCTTATGCATGTGAGTCTGTATAATAATTATTTCATCATGTCTTAATCCAAGAGAACAGAAGTCATTTCAAGCATGTAAAAACACAAGTAATTTAAAACAGGACTTTTTTGTACAAAGGTAGTTTTGAACTAAGTCATCAGGAGGAAATTCAGGCAAAAGCAATGGAGCTAGGGGTGTGGCTCAGTGGTTAAGTGCTTGCTTAGCAAGTGGTGGACCCTGGGTCCAATCCCCAGCACCCCAACAACAGCAGCAGAGATTAGTCACAGTAGAAAGCCACTCCTACACGCATTAAAGGAAACGGCAGGGTTACTGCTATAATTTTAAAAATACAATCAAATCAGAAACAAAATTAGCATAGTTTGCTTATTCATACACTTAAATTCATAAGTGTTTGAAAGGATGTTATGTTTCATTGAGTAAAATGAGGAAACACTGAGACTGTACAGTGTTCTATTAGGATGGGGTATGTGGAGGTTGGCAATACCCCCTAATTAGCCTGCATGTACATCTGACAGCCATTGGTTTGCTATCCATTTGGAGGGTAGGAAAGGTACAGAATGGATAGAGGAAGGGTTTTATTGCTTTTTACAATTATTTTAAGGTATCTTTTAAGCTTTGGTTTGGGAGTATTGGCATGAAATAAGAACCTTGGTTTTAAAGGAGATAAGAAAATAATTCATTTAAATAATTTATTCTGAGCCAAATATGAGTGACTAAAGCCCCAAAATAACCAATTCAAGTTATTCTGAGTGCAATGTTCTGCTTTAAAAATCAATTGTATGCATTTTTATAGTGATAGGATAAGATGATTTTAAATCAATGTTAATCAAATACAATGATGGGGCCATTTGATAGGTGAGCTACAGAAAAACAGAGACATCTCTTCTATAGATTTTAGACATTATCATGCATCTTTCTTTGCTTTCAGGTTGGTGATTAGAGGTCTGCTAAGCTCAGCAATACATCAGAAGACTTCTACCTATGGGGATATTAAGTCAAATACAGAGGCTGAATACAAATGGCTATTAAAGGGACTAAGGCAGCTCAAAATAATTTTGGCTCTTAATCTGCAATATTTCATCTCTCCATAATCTGCTACTCAGCCAAGATCAGTCTGCAGGATCTTTAAGGTAGACATGTACTCTTCAGAGAACTTTACAGGGAGCGTCTGGGTACTGGCAAAAGTCAGTTGTGGCTTCAATCCTTTGTGCAAAAATGGTCATCATCCTGAGATTCTATACGAAGCAGTTTCTTTCTAAAGTCCCTGGGCATGGCACACCTATATTGTGGACACTGGAACCACAGCAGAAATTCAGTAGCAGCCAGTTTAGAGAATGAGTGGGAGGGGGATAGTGAGTGTGGTGTTAAGGATGCAAAATTTAAGCAAAGCTGTACTTTAGTTAATGCACTGAAAACAGGTTTTATTCATTAATTCCTGACAGCCAGGGAAATAACCGAGAGTCATTCTGATTTCTGCACAGAGGAAACTTAAAGGAAGAAAAAATTATGTGGGAGGAGAAGAGTCAGGGAAGTGAAAATTACAAAAGATTGGTCTCTGCAATGCAATTAGGCAAGTAATGTCTAGTAGTTAGTAATTATCAGAGTTAGAATTCCCTCTTCCCACAGAGATTGGAAGACAGAGGTTCTTTTCTTCTTGATGATTACATTTCAAAGCTATGGCTTTCAGGTCCTTGAGAAAAATACTTTGAGTTGTGGAAGGTACTCATACATCTCAAAGATGAAAAAGAAGAATTCACAATTGAAAGTCCTTTTTAGTAAATGCTGGAAGAAAGTGAGGTCAGGAGCCTATGCCAGGGTTAGCTGGAACAAATGGTAGATTCTTTTGACAGCCCTGAACTTTACTAGACAGAAATTGAAAAGGGTTCTCCCAGGGACACAGCCCCAGGTTATGACAAGACAAGTTCAATTTGATTAAGTCTATTAAGAGCATTGGTTTGGATCTGGTCATTTCCACCTCTGTGTGATCGCAGCTTCTCTGCATGTGCAGCTACGTGGTGAATAAAGCAAATTCCATGTGTGTGAGGCCTCAGTTAACCTACTCTCTCATGATGATAGCATTGATGAGATTCCATGAGGGTGAAAGAGGCATTTAAAAACACAAGAATGAGAATGCTGTTATAACTATGGCAGTGAGAGAAACACACTCCCAGGAAGACAAATCACTCACCCTCTGTTAGGAAAAGGGCAATGTAATCAAGTGCTCTTCAGGAAGTGCTTCTGCCCTGGTGTGCAGTGGTGTTCACCACTGCCAACTGGTCAGACTGGGGCAGTAGCCAGATCACACTCTTGAGAGAAGTTTCGCGTTTTGGGCTGTGAATGTACACAAAAATGACCCCATCAACTGAGGACCACAATAGCTGTTGAAAACACTTGAGAAATCACAAAATATGTCGACTTTCCCCTGAGATCAGTGAGATTCTAGCTGTGGATGGCCTTGGAGAGCATTCTCATGGAGGACAACTGTGCTCAGACCATTCACACCGTGTGAACTACTTCCTCTGTGTAGAACTCAAAACTCCTTGTTACCAGCTTTTCAGCATCCATTTTAAAAGCCTTTGGCAGTAGAACGTGGTATTATTAACCACACCTGATGTAGAAAGATATGTTCATATGTCTTGAGCTGGTACTTATCACAAATGAAACTACCAGATGTATCACTTGACATTTAAAGAATTGAAAATATGTCAAATTATCAATCACTCTTTGGTCATTAGTTGGTTATTTTTTAAAATACAGTTAATTTTCATAATCCTATTGCTTGTGTTTATGGTTATATGATTCTTGTTATTTTAAGTGAATCAATGAAAATATTTAAAATACATTAAATTTGCTTTCTTAAAATATAGAGAAGTTCCATCAGAAAGATTAAAGCCAAGTTATTTGACTCCTGTACCTTACCACCAGCAATTAATTAACTTTAAACTCATTCAGTTTGTTTTAATTATTCTTTCTTAGTACTTCCGTTCCTGTGTTTGTTCCCTCTCTATGCTTACCTTTCCATTTCTGTTATCATTCTTCACTTAGAAAGAAGGTATGCGTCAAATCTCTCCGTTCAACTTTCCACAGAGAAGCATTCTTCAATCTTTTTGGACTCATTGTCCCTTTATACCAGTGACTTTCTACCTAGTGTAATTTTGTTTCCTTCTAAGAAAATATTTGACAATATTTGGAAATTTTTTTTTCTAGCCATCAATGTCAGGGGTGCTACTGAGATCAAGTTGGTAGAGGTCAGGGATTCTGCTAAATCCTATTTTTCCCATAACAGTCTGTAATAACAATAACATTTCTGGCTGAACATGTCAGTAGTTTCTGTTCTACACTGAAATATGACTGGGACTAATTTTCTCATGAGATCATTAAAATTATAGTTCTGGAATTACAAGTAATTGGGTTTAAAGAAATTTAAAAACAGTTTCACTTTATCCATATCCAGGATTATTATTATCGGAGCCATTCTTGATATCTCACCAAAGAACTCTATTTAATAACTGCTGATCTATATTTTCTCTTATTAAAATGTTTTCTTTATTTGACACTAAATTGTCTAGAAAACATGAGAGCTCTAATTAACTAACTGGCTTACATAAAAATTATTTATAGTAACAGAATTTAGTAAGTCTGAGAATGAATTATTTGTTTAAGTGTATTGGGTCTGAATTAACATCAAGCGCTGAGTCAAAGTGCAAATTATATGCATTATTTGAAGTTATAAAGCTGTTTTTGATATTTGAACATCATATAAATAAGTCTTCAAAAATTGGAGAGTGCTTTATTATATTATACATGCCTGTGCATTTCTTCTATAGAGGTCTAAGGTTTGAAGGACAGTGGAATTGTTGTACATTCAATGACTTATTAGTATCTGTGACTATTCTCTGCTTCATTACATTTCTTTTGAAACAGGAAATAAATGCAAAATCTTCTCTTAGAATCCAGCCCCCATTCTAACATTACTCCTACCTGATTTCAGCATAAAGGTCATGCATGAAGTAATATGAATTTTTTTGCAGAGTTGAATCTTGAAAGAAAATGTGCCTCCCTGCCTTTTTCTTTGTCAAAGCCACTCATCTTCTCTATTTTTAATGATTTGAGCATGATGCAATCTGTAAAACTCAGTTCGCATAAGCATGATAGCACATAGAGAAATTGTAAGAAAATTGTGGACATCGGTGAAAAATGTCATATCCAAACTTGCTACCCAGCAGTATAGCGTTTATTTAGAAACTTTCCACTTCGTGACTAAGGCAGCAACTTACCTGGCAGATCTTTTCCTCTGATTCAAAACTGTTGGACCACAATGTGAATTCGATATTGGACTATAATGAATTCTTCCCAAACAACCATTTGTGTAACTGTTTGCACATCTTTATGAGAAATTTGTCTTTAGGGGGGAAATTGGAATTCAATATTTAAGACATTTGAAAGGAGAAAGCCAATAAAGTGATAAAGATGAGATGGACGGTAAGGCAAAAGCAGTGACCCTAAGTGCTAGTAAATTGAGCTTGTGTGTTGTTGTTTAACAGCTTATTGAGAAGGACTTTTAAAAGGTTATTATTCTATTCCACTGAAAGTACTGAGAAATCATTTTTTTTTTCAATTGGAAGTGTTTAACTCTAGAATTTTTCTTGTCTGCCTGTGTCTTCCAGTTTTTGCTCTAGCTCAGCAGTTCTGTGACTGCTAAATGGTCTATTTGAAAAATTCTGGAGACCTCCTCAGGCCTGTTTCAGTGGGTCCCCCATAAGGCACAAGTACAGTGTAGCCAGGAAAGCATCCTGCACCATCTTTATATGGGTGTAAAAAGCCAAGAAAGCAAGTCTGAGAAAAATTTATTGTGTGATAAAATGGGGAGAAAAGCAGGAAGTCTCAAATGCCAGCCAAAATTTTTCCACAGAGCAGATATATGACTATAGGGCATTTATAAATAAAGTGCAAGTTTGATCAAATTGTATAAGCATGGAAATTGCAAAGTAAAAGATCACAGATATTCACAGAAGATTGATTTATATCTGCAATCTATAGACAAATATGGGATTTCATTTTTTTTCAGATAGATCAATTATTTGGATACTAAGTTAAACAAACTGAATTTTGAAGGAAACAAATATTTCATGTCTTTTAATACATTAAGATTTACAGGATGGTTTTGTAACTTTCACTTAGAGATGCAGGTAATAAATACTTTATTTGGGGTGTGGGTGTGGAGAAATGACATACAAAGAGAGAAATAAACAATTTAAAATAAGACTAACATAGAAAAAAAGACAAAAGAAACAAACTTGTGAAAACTAGCTTAGTGTCCTAAAAATAAAAGTCTTACAAATATCTTATAGTAGGTTTTATGGTTTAATTATTTTATTTTATGTGATTTATGCTTATAAATGAATTTTTGTGTAGTGATTAAATTTTAGATGGAAATCTAACCTCTTCATATACCATCATAGCTGACCTCTTCAGTCTTCCACAGGTCCGACCATTTACTCCTCCTGAACACACACCCATTGCCCGCATCATGAATATAAATGTGCCTGTTCAGTCATCTGAAAAGCCTTCTGTAGCAAATGAAATTTGGTATTCCATAGCTATCGATAGCTATTCTATACCTATCTCCTGTAGGTACTTTTCATTCTTATTCTATACACCTCGCTATGTGAAATTGGGAATATTATGAGCCTATGAACAGTGTTCCTACAAAATCACTTGCTAAACCAGAAAAGAAGGCAGGAAGTATACTTTTGTCTACCTTCTTCAGCCATGCTGTTTGTCTGCAACATTAACCACAACATCTACATACCCAAATTCTTATTTTTATACCCAATCACCTTGAACTGTGGTCATAGTACCATCGATTCTTGCTGAAATGACTGCAAAACCACCTTTTTGATACATTCCTGATAGAGTATTCAGAGATAAACAAACCTGTCTCTCTTCAAAGTCAGTTTTTATGATATTTTCTTCAAAAAATAGCTTTCATTGTGTATTTTGGTTTTAAGTAGAAATATTTGGTTCGTTAAAATTTTAATTTAAAAATCATTATTTCTTATAGTTTTTACATTACGATTTCATATATCTCATTTTCAGTCTAAAATGGTAAGTCACATTTGATCATCTAATGTTCTTGCTCTTAAGAGGATTAATTGCTGTAACAGCTTTAAATATTTTAAATCACACTTTTGCATTTATTGTATGTGGTCTCTTTTTATGTACATTGGTACTAGTTTAGAAAACAATTTTTTCAGGTAAATTTATTAGTTATTATGTCTAATAAGCTATAATTGTTAATTGGATTATTCATAGTATAATATGTGTAATTTAAATGTTACAATTGTGTTAAAAACTTTAGTGACTGACTTAAAATGCACAAATTATACATTTTAAATTAGAAATCAATTAGTGATCAATTATTCTAACTTTGCACATTCTTAACATTACAAATGCAAGTGATTTCTGCTTAACCCTAGTAATCAAGTCCTACAAAAATTGGGCATAATATGTGAAAACCAATATTCAACTGTGCTTATTTTAGCTGCATAAATATCTAATGTATGTATATTGATGCAAAATCCCACTGGTACTCACTGGGAAATATAAACACAGTTCAAAAAATGCCTATGTAAAAGTAGCAAACTCTCACATTAGCATGTACAAAGCTTAGAACGATATTTACTCTTCTGTGAATATTTCATGTGGTTGTTAGAAATAGGTGCTATGTAATTGGTAGGATTTACGTTATTTACATGCCCTCCCCCAAACCTTACATTTTCAAGATGGTCTTGTAAATAGCCTAAAATGGAAAGTAAATTTGTTCAAAAGCTGTACGCAAAACATCAAAATAATAGACTAGGTGACTTGGTAGAGTGTTGATCACTCACCAAGTGACTCACCTGTTTGTAGACAGGTGGAAGGGGAGGAGGGGACATCATGGAAGCAATCATACTCATATCTGTGAAACACATAGAGAAGGAGACCGGGCAATTTCAGACCAGTTGTCAGACACAGAATTACAAATAGATAAGAGTTATAATTAAAAATTAACTACTGTAATTAATCACTTTAACAGAAAACAGTAATAGAGGCAGAAAAAGCACTCAACAAATTTTAGTGCCAATTCCTGTAAGGACCTTGGCCAAATTCACACAAGCAGTTCCTAAGTTTAGCACTAAGTTTGAAAATCATTACCTGTGAACGGTAATAGTTCTTTAAAAAAAGCATTCTAATGTTCTTGAAATAATAATAATGATATGATGATAATAATTATACTGATATTCTTACAAAGAAGTCTAACAGCTTCTTTGCTAGAGTTTGAATAATGATTGCCAATTCTGCTCAATGATAATATGTAAAATGTTTTCAAAATTATACAGGTTCTTCCTCCCACAAGACAAAATGAATCAGAGTATCTTAGGAAGAGTTGTTTTATGGTATCCCTCAATTTATTGGATTGATGTTTTTCATGATTAATGTAATGAATTTGTAAAATTTTATGTTGATATCAAATTTTAATAAATTTTCAATTCTCATACAAGAAACAAGCTTATTCACCCTTGGCATAGATTCTCTCCCAGTTCCTTAATGGGGTTGATCCAGCTATCTTTCTTATGCACTGTCATACATACACACACACACACACACACACACACGCACGCACACACACAAACATGAACACATATTCCAACCAAGCACACACAACCTACTTGCCCCACTGGGCACCCTTCCATGAATGAGCTACAGAGATACATTCTAGTGACTACATTTCCATTATACTGTGACTCCAAAAAATGCATGCTTCCCTGCTCTAAATCTACAAATTAGACCTCCTAGTGGGAAATCCTTCCAGGGAATGCTGTAGTCCTCAATAGAAGGTTCAGCTCAGAGGTTCCTCATTCTCTTAATTTTGCTCATCACCCTGTAGTCAAATATGTACTATAGATGACTCCACATTTGCTGTTGGCCCCAGAGGATGCTGCCCTCTTTTCTATGGAATCTGTGAGTAATAAACTGCTTTTGTTATTTCATGTGATTTATTGAGGTGGCTTCTGTCACCTGATTAAGACATCTCAATCTAACTTTTCTCCTGGTTAAGGCTCAGAGATTGGCAGTCAAGGAAGGATTAAACTGGGCAAAGGTCATGCAAGGCCACAGGTTTTCTTCCAGGATAATAAGATTTCCTGTGAAAAGAACACCAAGTCACAAGTGGGAACCTTAGGCATTAGGATGTCCATCAGGATAGAAAGTATCTCTTGGAAGCATTCTGTAAAAATACATGGCTATATCCCTTGGAGCCCTTGGAGTCCAGGCAGGGTTAGAGTTTATAGCCTCTCTGCAGCAACAAACCCCAATCAAAATGTCTATTACCAAGAATACAAGCAACAATAGGTGTTGGCAAGGATGTGAGGGAAAAGGTACACTCATACATTGCTGGTGGGTTTGCAAATTGGTGCAGCCACTCTGGAAAGCAGTATGGAGATTCCTTAGAAAACACAGAATGGAACCACCATTTGATCCAGCTATCCCACTCCTTGGCCTATACCCAAAGGACTTAAAATCAGCACACTACAGTGATGCAACCACATGAATGTTTATTGCAGCCCAATTCACTACAACTAGATTGTGGAACCAACCTAGATGCCCTTCAATAGATGAATGGATAAAAAACCTGTGCTATATATACACAATGGAATATTATTCAGCTGTATAGAATAATAAAATTATGATATTTGCAGGTAAATGGAATTGGAGAGTATCATGTTAAGTGATATAAGCCAATCCCCAAAAAAAACCAAAGGCTGAATGATTTTTCTGATAAGTGGTTGATAACACATAGCAGGCATGAGGGGATGTAAGGGAAGAATGGAGAAAGGATGGATTGTATAGAGGAAAATGAGGGATGGGGAGGGGTAAAGTAAAGATAATAGAATGAGACAAACATCATTGCCCTATGTATATGTGTGAATATACAAACTGTATGATTCTACTTTGTGTACAATGAACCAAAATTTAAAAAAAGAGAAATTACATTTATAGTTAGGCTGTTAATATTTGGCCAGAATAACTGAAATCTCCCTCCATCACATTGGATATCAAACAATATGATTTTTTCTGATACCATAAAGATAGTTTTAATTATTGGGAAAAGGGTGGTGCCTGCTACGACTCTCCACTATGAAGGTACTCTTTCTATTTTTTAGTAAGTATTTTGTGGAGAGATATTTTTTGACCCTGCCAATGTCTTATATTTCATAGAGCTTTCAATTTGTGTATTGTACCTCTATAGATCCTTGATTCCTGTTTTTTCCCCCCCATGGGTTATAATCTATTCCTATTTTGATACTTAAATTGTCTTACATTAGGTAGAGTGGGATTTTGTGTTTATTTGTTTTTAAATTTTTGATTCATTAATTTTAGTTTTGGGATTTATCTTATTATTTTTTTCTGGGAAAAAATGATTCTGGCTCAACACTTTGTACTCACTCTTCAGTTGTGGAATAAACTCTATCTAAAAGTGTGTATTAATTGATATCTCCAGTTCTGATTCAATACATAAGAATTCCTTCTGTTCTTTCTGGTTTTCTTCCTTTACTTTTCTGTGATTCACTTGACAAATACAAAAACCTTGCTATCTTTAATATACTGACTTATTTGATCAGTCTCACTTTATCTATGCAATCTCCCTTTGAAGCCGACCTGTGATACCCCTTTATAAACACCATGATCAACATACTCATACATTCCAACATCTACTGCTCTGCTCTGCACTGAAGCGACACCCTCCCCGCACTCAACAGCCTTGAACACCCCTGTGCACTGGGTCAACAATACAAACAGCACACTTTTCCCTCAGATTGGCCTCTAAACCCACAAGAAACTTCTGGAGTTCCTCCTCTTTTCCCCACATACTGATACTTTTCTACTCTTCTAACACACATAGGAGTTTTTAGGCTGAAGTGACTCATACAGAAAGGAAATGGAAAGATAAAGAAAAACTGATGAAAGTAAAAACTTTTTCAATCTTCCAAAGAATTCTGATTTTTTAGATACACAGCTAGGGGCAACAGTCAGCACGTATCAATGTGCGAGTATGGCACACGGAAAAATTAGCAATTCATTTTCATTTAATTGTACTGTTAGTACAGCTTTAATTTTAGCATAATGATTTATTTTATTGATCACTATTCATTTGATTAATATCTTATTTATGTCAAGTTATTTATGCCAATCAGAACCATGGGCATTCAAGATGGAGGCCAAAATTTTGATCTGTTAGTGGAAGTATAACTTTAAGTCCACAAGGTTAATTTTGGTAATTCCAGAGTAAGAAGAGAAATATAATTTAGTAACGATCTGATGGGGAAAAGCAGATCATACACAAATGATCACATATTTTCATATAGTCAAAATAATAAAGAACATATCCTACAGAAATTATAGGACGTCTAGGGCCAAGGCACATTTGAGCGTAGGACAGGAAGAGAGGCAGGGAGAGAATAGTAAGAGACAAACAGAGAGAAAAAGACAAAGGCAGAAAAAGAGAGAGACTCACCCATTGCAGCTTTTTATCTTAATGCAGTCTAACAATACCTGTTCATAAATACATGTTAGAATAAGAAATTCAGAAACACAATGTATTTAAAACATCTTTATATATGTCATATATTTCATAAATCTTATTTTTCTTTATTGTATTGCCCAATTTAAGAGTGAAGTCATGTTACATTTTCATACTTAAAAGCACTAGTGATTTCACCTCCTCATTTTTCTGGTGAATTGAGTTGACACAGAATTAGACTTTATCATTCAATTGTTCTCAATTTGTTGGCACTTTTTGTTTGTCAGACTAGCCAAGGGATGCATTGGTTCAGACTCATTTTTGTTTGTTTTCAAAGCTCATTTTGATACAATATAGTATAAATGTTGCATGTTAAATAAAAACATCATTTAAATTTGAAAGGATTTTTAAGTTTTTTATGTGCTTGAGACACGTGAGATTGTTTTTGAATGATATATATATAATGTAAGTTTTTTCTAGCATATCATCCTTTATCTACATTCTAAAAATTTTCTTCCTCTACAACCAAAATTGTAATCCAAATTTTCAACAAAAATGAACAGATATTTGTTAGACTAAATTTTAAATTGACATAATACTGGTGGAATTACTTGACATTTTAAATGAAAATTTTCATGGTTTTAAAATGATAATACTTTAAAGCAAAGTGTGTTCTGTACCTTATGGTTAAAGAGAATACAAGGAAAAGAATCAAATGATAGTAGAACTTTTAAGAGAAATCATAATTTATTAAAATAAATACAGATAAGAGTTATAAAAAGTATAGCTAGCCTTAGGCATAGAATTCTATAGCAATAATGTGTAACAACTTTGGGCATTAATTTAATTTTATTCTGAAAGATAGTATATATTTGAAATGAGTCATTTCCTTATCTCCCCAATTTTTATTTCATTTCTAAATCTTGAATTTATTCCTCTTCCTTCATGTCTTTTCGTTTATTCAATCCTCTTCTATCTATAATATAAAAGGCCGCTATGTTTCATTCTCTTTTTCTTTAGAATCAGGCTCTACTTTTCTAAATTCTGTTTATTAAAGTATTTTTGTCTATTGTTGCATTTCCTTTTTAATGAAAATTGAATGCATCTCCCTTCTGTTTAGTGTATTAATTATTGCTCCAATCATTTTGGGTAATGAACCAGCTCCTAAATTCTCCCACTTGAAGCGATCATCATTTATTTTCTTTCATGCATTTACATATCAGTTGGTGTATTAGTCCATTTCAGATTGTCAATAACAAAATACCACAGACTGAGTACATTTAAATAATAATAGATTTATTTTGGCTCATCCTTCTGGAAGTGCAAGGTCAAGGGTCACATCTGGTGATGGCTTTCTCAGTGGGGAGTCCTGAGGCAGCACAGCACAAGAGACAGAGAGTGCATGTGCATGTGTCTTCTGGTCTCTGCCCTTTTTCTTATAGTCACCAGCATTTCAATCATGGGGTCCCCAACCAAATGACCTCATTTAATGCTAATCGCTTCCCAAAGGCCCACCTCGAAATGGCTGAAGTGCATCAAAGTTCCTCCTCTCTTAATACCTCACAATGGGATCAATTTAAACACCTGGAGGCGTGGAGGGCACACTCAGCTCATAACCAAAGCACAGCAGCTGGTGTCTGGTTGGCCTGAGTTAGACGGCTGCGGTTGCCCCCACGCTGCAGATCAGATCTAGGATGTCTCACACGTCTCTCATCCACTTTGACAGGTACACCAAGGGGCAGGTGCTTTTTACTGCTACAGCAAAAGTGGACAAAAATAGACATAAAGGAAGGAAAGTCCCACCACACAATTCTGTTCCATGCCTGTTCTCTGATAAATGCCAGTATCCCCCTTTCCAGAGCAAGATATGCAGAGGCTAAATTCCAGTGATAGGAAAGTATACTACAGCTTTACGAGAAGTAACTGTGACGTCTCAGGCTGAAGGGCATGAATATAGGGAAAGGTGTAGAAGAACTTGGTGGAATTATCAATCCCAGTTTATTTTATTATCAATCCCAGTTTATTTTAACCTACTCAAAATTCAGACAGTTTCCCCTTTATTTGTTCCTTTCCATCCTAATCTACTCTTTTAACTGATTGTAGCCAGAGCCCTTTCAAGTTCTAGAATCAGTGATCCTGCAGTGCAAATAATCAAAATTTTTTACCCAATTTATAAATAGAGTCTAGAAATAACACTCTTTTGTCTTGTATGTTGATCACACTAAAGAGACAATAGATGAATTCACCTCTTTTCCTATGGATAGTACAATGCAAAGGCAAATAGCCTTTGTAGTGTTAGCTCTTCTGACATATTTGATGCACACTTAATTATGAACGGATAATTAGAGATGTGGGTATGAGATCAAGCAAAGGTTGGCTTTATGGTTCAGTAGCAACTGGGTATTCAATTTTTTAACTAGAAAGCAAAAAAAGGGGGCATTATATTTGTTGAAATTAAGTAAATATTCATTTCAGATGTATTTTGGAGGAAAAACCCTCTAACCATTAAAAGTATAATTTTCTCTGTCAGAAACTCTAGCTATTATTTGCCTTTGAAAAGTACTGAAAGCTTTTATATTTGGACATTGTCATTGAACACATTTTTTTGTTTCAATCAAAGATTGGGAGTCATAATAGCTTCTCACTGATAACTACAGTAAAGGGTAAAACGCGTACGGACAATCTCTCATTTAATGAAGAATATAAAGAAAATTGATTTAATCTTACATTCTGCATACAAAGAGGGTTAATATCCTTTTCTCCTGAAAAAAAAATGCTTGCAAAGTCTTTTCCTTATACTGATGCTAAAAACTAAAACATTCAAAGTAATAAATATTAGACGATTTTTATAGTGTTAAGCAGGATAACAAATCTGTCCTGCTGTCTCTGAAAGAAATGGAAGAATGAATTTAGCACGGTAATTAACATAAATATTTTAATGAATGCCATTTGCTACTGTACCAAAATTTCTCTCCTGCTTCACAGTGCATTAGACTGGTGTCTGTTAATCTGTCAGCCGCTCTTACAACAGTGTCTGTTCAATACGTTATAATGCAAAAGGCTCATAAAGATTTATGTTCTTCTGAAAATGCTTAAATCCAACTGGAAGTTGAATAAACTTTCACTCATGTATAATTTTTCAAAAATCATATACAATTTTTAATGAAAATATTAATTGCATTTATGTTAAAATTGTTAAAATGGACAGTAAAATTATACTAGTTTCTGTGTGAAATAAATTTCAGATAAATTAAATACCTAATTATTAGATGGCAAAAAGGAATGTAAAAGAAAAAAACTCATTAACATACATTCATTGGTAACATTTTCAACAAACTGGAAACTCTAAAGCTATTTGCTGAGGTCATTTTTTAAAAAGTAAATTATTTTTATTATAGATTTAGACTCATAAAAATAACTGCAAAACTTCATCTACTCTTCCCTATTATTAATATCTTACAAAAGTTTGGTTGCATTTTTACAAGTTGTCAACCCATATGGATACAAAATAAATAATAGTGCATTCTCTGATTTACTACTTTTAACCTAATTAACCTTTTATTTTTTTCAAAATCTCAATGCACCACATGGTATTTGTTTATCTTACCTGTTTAGTCTCCTCTTATCTGTGAGAGTTCCTAAACCTTTTCTTGTTTTCATTTGTGGTGAGAATGCTGTGAAATACTAATTGGACATATGGATTTTTTTGATATTTTTGTAATGGTTAGACTGGGGCCACATGTTTTGGGGAGGAAAGTGGCATCATCACAGTCTATCGGAAGCACACACAGTCAGCGCACCATCCCTGGGTGGTGGCCTCCATCACCTGACTGGCACAGTATTTGCCAGGACTGTCCACAGCGGAAGTTACTTGCCCTTTTCTTCCATACTGTATATTCTTTGGAATTCAGTACTTTATACATAGCTCACACTAAAGGAGTGGGGGGGGATTATGCTTCACTTCCCTGTGGGACCTATGTAATATATTTGGATTATCATGCACTGAATATTTGTCTCTTTCTGTTTTAATTAATTTATCTACCTTTTTATTGTGTGGTCCCAGAGACTGAGTCAAGGTTTTTCACATTCTGAGCAAGCACCCTACCACTGAGTTACTTTATTACTTATTATGTCTGTACAATATCTTTGATTTGAGTTTCACGGACTCTACCCATTTTCAAAATTTTCAGGTCATCTTTTTTTTCCACCTCCCTCAGTGTGATTTTATTTATTTTATTTTAAAAAACACACATTTATTTTAAAAAACACACACACATTATGTTTTTCAAAAATAATAGTATTTCAATACAATGAAAGAAATCTTTAATGGAAAGGGTAAAATAAGGTCAATTTTCAAAAAGTTATATGTATGAAAACTGAATTGATACAAAAAATACACATGAATTATAAAACTGACATGAAAAATAGTAATGTTCCAATAGCATGTTTGTAAGTGGAATGATTAGAAATGTTTCAGAAGAACAAGCTCGACAGTCACTGTTATATGTAAAGAGGCTCAAAGTCCTATATAGCTAATGAATTTGAAAAGAAAAGTAACTGTTATTGACCAAAACACAAAAGAATACCACAATAAATCAAAAGCCATTTTTCTTTAGGATGAAAAGAAAAAGTTATCCATGTGCACTGCTGATGGAAATCAATCCAGACACAAATTTTAAAATAGAAAAATTGATATACCATTCAGCTGAAAACTGCTTTGGAAAATTCATCTCATAAAAAAGTAAATATTTCAGGAGACATATGCCCTAATAGGTACCACATCATTCTACACTTTGTAAAGCAAGTAAAGCAATTGTACATCCATATGTAGGAGAATAATTTAATATTGCACGTTCATTTACAAATGTATCCTTATTTGGAAGAATATTCATAGGCTTTTGAGAAATACGACATACACCAAAGTTCTATAATAGGGTCTTAATTTTTAAAGCAATGTATGGCATATACATTTCCATGAGTATCTCATAAATTTTAAATAAAATGTACATATGACATCCTTATTAATTATATTTTAATAGTGAAGTAAAGTGTGATGAGGGGCATGGATTATTTCAGTCATAGAAAAAGTGTTGGGATATAAGTAAAAAATGTGCACAAAAACAGAAATGATCATATTAATGTACATATGCAAAATTGTGTCACTGATATATATGTGAGAAAATAAATGAAAATATAGAACAGATCTCATAGATTTCTATTATAGAATAAGATATTGAATTGATACATGGGTTTGCCATTTGAAACAGATGGTAAATAGCAGATGGTTGTGTACTTGCCTGGGCCTGTACATATTTCCACTCGACTTTATTTTTGACAGTACATAGGAAGATTACTAATTTGTTGATATGACATGATAGGACATCTATACAAATTATTTGAATGAAAACTATGCAAGGATATGTAAATTACAAATGTATAATAAGTGGATAAATATCAATTTAATATGCTGGATGAACTGCAATCACTTGAGCAAAATAGTAGCTGGGAAGTAATTAGGTACAAATTTTCATATGACTTTTCTCCAAATGTAGGTTAGTTTAGAGCAATTAATTCCACAGATGACTTTATTTTAAAACACCAGGCTTAATTGAAAGGTAGAAAATTCTTATGATCTCTGAAATCTATTCAGAGAACACATTTCAATCACAGTGATAGGATACTTTGCGTATTAGGTATGGATATGTATTTATACTGGACAAAATTTTATGTACCGACATACATAAAATGTTCTATTGTTTTCATTTTTTTGATAAAATACTCACTGAATTGAATTGAATGTGTTTTTGTCCCATTAAATGTTATTAATCTTTGTAATCTCTGGGATTTATGTCATTCTAATCAGTTATTCAAAATTAATCCACTTCTTTCTTTAATAAAAATGGCTTATCTTGGGTAAATAGTATGCAATATCTGGAAAACCCAATATATTACAACACAGATTCTCTGAAAATTAAAATATGCTTGGTCAAATATATGCAGTCAACTTTAATAGCCCTCTAAGTAAAAGGCAACTAGGAATATTAGTCCTGGTAAATGAAGCCACCAAAAAACGCACCTGACATTTTGATGTGACAGTGAATATAGACATGGAAAAATGTCCATAGCATAAGTATGTATGCTATACATATTTATGTAGCAAATTTCCGAATATTTCAAAGTTTGAAACAGACTCAATAATGAGAAACCTAGAATATTATTGTTTGATGGAAAGTGGGTAAGATTTTGAATGTTTTCAACACCTGGAACATAACAGGCACTGTAACTGGTTGACGATGGGGCATCTCTGAGTGTGCATACCTGTTTCAGGACATTAAAATTCAGTGTAAAGGGGTTGGGAATATAGCTCAGTTCATAGAGTGTTTGCCTGTCAAGCATAAGGCCCTGGATTCAATCCCCTGAACTGCAAAAAAAAAAAAAAAATCACTGTCAATAAAATTGTTTCTGGCCAAATAAAATATGTCTCCAGAATGAAATGAAATGCCCTATAGTCTCCTCAGGTATGCATTTCTACCTAGTAACACAACAATATGCTCATATGAGAAATATAGTTTGCCTACTACTTCTGGAAGACAAAAGTAAAAAGAATAAGATATGCCTTCTCATCTCAAAGAGCAAACAAAACATAAAAGACATGATAAAGTGCAAGAGATAATTTTGATGACATTGAAGATGTGAACCAAAATAGTTGATTCCTTCCACTGTCCTAATTTACTGTCATGAGAGATTTTCTAGTAAGAAATGGGAGGATGTGAAATTCTGGTGGGGACTGATGTGTGTGAGTTGAGGAGACACAAAATACTGGGAAGACTGAGTAGTTTAGAGTTCACAGAAGAAATAACTGGAGTTATACAAGGAAGGAAATCTAAAAAAATCTGTAGAAGGTGCACCTTCCTTATTCAGATGAGTAATGGTCAGAGCATATGTGAGAAAATAATCATGCAGAGTATTTGTTGTTATAGGAATGGTATTCACAGAGTTTGGCAATACTGCCTGCTCCAATGTGTGTTAGTCAGGTTTCTGTTACTAGGACAAAATACCTGAGAAAATCAACTTAGAGGAATAGAGATTTATTTTGACTTATAGTTGCAAAGGTTTCAATCCATGGTCTCTGGCTCCTTTGATTTGGGTTTGAGGTGAGACAGAACATTATGGCAGAAGGGTATGTTGGAGGATGCTGCTCAAGTCATGGCAGCTAAGAAGGAGAGGGCGGGGAGGGAGCCAGAGCAACATACTATCAACAGGAGCGTGTCCCCAAGGACCTACTGCTTCAACTAAGTTCCAACTCCTACACTTTTCACCACTACCTCCCATTAATACCATCAAATTATTAATCCACAGAGGAGGTCAGACCCTTCATGATCCAATCCTTTCCCAAAAGCCCCACCTCTGTACATCGCTGCCTTGGGAACCAAACCTTGAATACATGCATCTTTGGGAGACATTTGGAATTCATCCCAGAATGTTTATGGTTCATAGGCCCTAGGAATAGAGACGCAAACTTGGAGAAATGACTTATTTCTGCTTAACAAATCTTAAGAGCCAAACCTGAAAAAATCAACCTGTTTCAATAGCCTTAACTATGTCATGAAGTAAAAGTCATAATACTTATAGAAATATGTATACACACACACACAATTAGTTGTCAAAAAGGTAAAATTCAGTTTTGGGTGACTAATTCAAAAAATTTCCAGCTATGCTAGATGTTACAAAATTTGACCAAATTTAATAATTGAGAGCAGTCAGTGAGGTGGCAAACACCTATAATCCAAGCAATTGGGAGGTTGAGGCAGGAGGATTTGCAAATTCAGGGCCAGCCTCAGCAACTTAGGGAGGCCCTCAGCCATTTGGGAAGACCTTCTGTCAAAGTAAAAATTAAAAAGTGTTGAGGATGTGGCTCAGTGTTTAAGCATCCCTGAGCTCAATAGCTAGTACTCCCCTTTCACTGCCAAAAAATAAAAAAATTAAAACAGCCACATATTTTAGTGTTAGGCAATGAAATTGAAACTTACATTTGGTGTGTTCAATAATTTAAGTAGTTCTAAAGGATACTTGTAAAGGTAAATAGAAATGAGATAAAAGCTAAAATCAGACAAACTAAAAAATGCATTTAGTGAATTAAGGTCATATTAGACATCAATAAGAGAAGACTGCTAAATGTGAAGATTTTGAAATGGAAGGTATCTAAAATTAGACAAAGAAAAGAAAACTGAAGGATCATCAGGAGACCAGTGGACATGGAATGTCTGTTCTCTGTGTACTGACCAAAGATAACTTATGGCCCTCTGTGGCTGTGGTCAAGGAGGACCCTTGCTCTCCATAACCAGATTTGGGGCACAGCCAGTGTGTTGCAGTCTTGGAAGAAACATGAGGTCAAGGTTAAGGCCCACAAACTCCACCTCCACAGGATTACCCAGGAGATCCTCACAGTTTTAACTTAAGTCCCTTGCTAGGTGTATTCTTGGGGTTGAATTTAGTTAATAAAAGTTAAAAGCTATTTAAGTGAATAAAATTTAACTCCTTCACGTTTATTCCTGTTTTGCAAATTTGTATTTACTGCAGAATTTTATTATTTTCAAATATACTATATAAATTTGTCATAATATTGATTTTTTCATAAGATTTATAAACATCCCTAATATTCTTATCTGTAGCTTCCTATTTGAATTACAGTTGTCCTTTCTTAATTTCCCAATACAGTTTCTCCTTGGGTCACCACATTTTTTTTCAGCTGTCAGCTGTAATTTAACCTGTCGTCATCTTTTGCCATTACTGTACTCTGGGTCTCTGTGTCTTCTACCTCAATCCATCTTTCATATTGATTTCAGATTGGTTTAAAGTGCATCTTTCATCACTTAAATCCCCAGCTCAAAATCTGTTAGCCACTCATCATTGTTAATAAAAAAAAAAAAAAAAAAAGAGAAAAGTTTTACTCTTCCAAAACCTAACTTCTAAATGTGGCCCCAAAACTTCATTCATTCATCAATTGTAGTTAATACATGCCTGTTATATGTCACAGAGGAGGTGGTGTCTGATCAGCAAAAACAGTCCTTCCTTCCTGTCCTTTTATTTAGGGATAGAGGAAAACATCAATCAAATGGACATAAACAAAAGAAATTTCAGAGCTGCCAGGTGTTACTATGCAAAAGAGCCTGTTGTATGGGGACATGAAATAGAGGCATTTATTCAGTCAGCAACAAGCAGTTTGCCTATGAAGGAGCCAAACTCTGTAGTAACTCAGGACTAAATAATATCTGATGAAAAACGAAAGGAACATAGCTGTCCAGAAGAAAGTGCATGTTGAAAGAGCCTGTGGTGAGGAGGCAGGGCATAGGGGTGAAAGAGAAGAAAAAAGTGCTATCACAGCTGGAGAGAAACAAGCAATGCGATGGATGAATTGGTGGACAGGAAGGAAAAAACCTTGAAAACCTTTCATGGCTGCATTATGGACATGACTCTGATCATAACTGTTGGAAAGGCCATGATCACACTTGGGTTTGTACAAAATCCTTTATTAGCTCTGAGGAGAGAGGTTTAGCAGAAACCAAAAGGGTTTTAATAAAGTAGCTGGGGCAAGATTCCAAGGATAAGATGATTTTGATTAAAGCTACGATGATATAAACATGACTGCATTGAGGCAAACTATATTTTGAAGATAGAAAAGACAAGTTACTACTGGGCTTGGATGGCTTTTATTTTTCAAAATTTTTTTGAGTTGTAGATGGACATGATACCTTTATTTGGTTTATTTTTATGTGGTGCTGAGCATTGAACCCAGTGCCTCACACTTGCTAGGCAAGTGCTTTACCACTGAAGCCACATCCCCAGCCCTGACACTGTGTCCTTTTAAATTGTACCTCTTTGATACATTCCATATTGATTCAGTATTATTTAGTCATCTAAATTAAATTAATATAAACCTTAAAATAATATTTGAGAAAATAAAGCCTTTAGAATAGACTTCAATAAAACATTGTATTGCATGTTCATCTTTTACTTTCTGACCATTCAGCTCCAAAAGTATTCCTCTACAAAATGTATTATCCATTTTATCAATACTTTCCTCTTTAGTGTCATTTAATACTTTCAAAACTGACCCACATTTCCTAATAGTGTATGTAAGCTTTCTCTATCATTTTCTATTTCCACAGCCTTATTTTTCCAAGTAGCTGTTAATTGCTATATGTTTTATGGATGTTCCTGGACCTGCCTATTTTTTCTTTTCAATCAAGCATCCTAAAATTGCAATGTTCATGAAAGAGTTATAAATATTTAGGCAATCTCCTTTGAATTTCCAAAGAACTGTAAGGACTATCTTTCACATCAGCTCTGTACCTTCTAAATTCTTATTATATCACATGTAATTCCTAGGCATTATTTTTATTTTTTTTATTTCTGGGCATTATTTGTATTTGGTTGCAAGTCTACATCTCAAACATGTAATGCACTTTTTATATATTGTTGCTGCCTTTATGTTTCTGTAAGATGTGCTTGGTAAATGGTATATGTTCAGTACATTGTTCATTTTTTGTATGTGTTTGATGAAAAGAAAGAGTGAAAGGAAAGAACAAAGGAAAAAAGGAGGGAGTGGAGGAAAGAAGGAAGTAAGGCAGACAGGGAGGGAAAGGAAGGAGGCTATTACACTGCTCCATGAAGTAATATTTTCAAATGCAATATCTAAATCAGATTAGCAATATTCACCTTCCACTTCACCTTCTATTTGACAATGACTGTTTTCCTTTAGAGGTTTTATATAAATAAATGTGTATGCATATATTTTCAATGAGTATTATTTCACTTTTGGTTGCAATTCAGAAAGGTTAAAATCTTGAGTATTACATATTAGTAGATATCTTTGAAGGTTTTCTAAAAATTGAAAAAGCAGGATTGAAGCCATTGGAAATGGTCCCCCATACGGACTTCACATATACAGAAATCAAAGCATAATTGCCATTCATTATTCATAACCCTGCTTCTATTTATTAACTCTGAGGAATAGAAACCAGGCTTTTATGATAAGCCATAGAAATCATCTAATTATAGACAGCAGCACTGGCTTTGCTGATTTACTAAGTTAGCACTCATTGGAAATGCAGTGCGAGTACCATTTTCATGTGTTTAAAAATAATTGTGTTAATGATAGCTAAATTATTTTGGATAACATGAATGGATTGTTTAAACCATTCTTCAATGTTTATCTTATAGATTGAATAATATTTCAGAAAAACATGATATTCTGCACATTTTCAATTTCATATATTCAATGAATATCTTTGCTCTGTGGGTTATGGTTATTTTATACTTTGGGGAAAAGGATGGAATTTGACTCAAGTCTAATTTTTATTATCTTAAACATGGGTATAAAGGAAAACATGCTAAAGAACTTTGTAACTGTTGTTCATTCCCAAGATACCCACTCTGTGTACCTCCAAAACATCCTCAAAGTCAGGGCTTTAAAATCGTCATTTTCGTTTATGTTGTCCCATAACCTGTAGAATTGGTGAGAAAATCAAACTCGGTGCTCAGTAGTTAAGGATTAGGAAAAGAGATGGAAAATATTTCAAACGTTACTGGTTTTGTTGATTTTTATTTTACGTTTGACGTATCATATGATCAGATTTTACAACTTACTGTTTTTCCAGTGATAACCACTTAAAAAGTGTTCATCTTGAAATGATAAATTCTGTAGACTGAAAGAAACGTTGAATAATTCAATAGACCCAAGTCCTTCTTCCCTATTATGAATTGCTTCTAAGCACTTTTGAATGTTCTGAACCTTGAGATATGCTTTAGATTCAGTCCCATCAAAATGTTTTAAAACCTCTTAAAATGTGGACACATATAATTGTTCCCAAGTTGTAATTTTACTATTGTTAGTGCTAATTATGACCATAGTCATGATGGGCATTTATGTTCATTAATATTCATTTCATTTTAATGTATTTGGGATTGTCTTTTGTCTACTCTAACCCTTCAAATTTAGTTTGTATTCAAAACTACAAATACAAAGGTGCTTGGTTTTGTTAAATAAATAGACTTGCTAAATATTAAACGGTAAGTACATTTTTAAAAACTCATGTATTTTTAAATGGTCTTTTGTCTCTCTTCCAATCTCTTTTCTGTAAGATCTGTGCATATGTAATAGTAAGAGGACAATGATGTCTCGTAGGCCCTTTTACTGTATTTCATCCCATTTTTCTGAAATGTAGATTGGAATGTTGAATACCAGAGAGAAAAATGGTTGAAGGAATAAAGGCAGTAATATAAAGATGGATGAATTATGAAAGATTTTTAATTCCATTAGTTCCTTTAGGAATTCATACTGAATTGATAAAACTAGACTAACTGAACATATTAGAAACATTAATTTGATGCAGAGAATTAACATAAGAAAAAATCACTAACCCTAGTTCCATATGATGTCCAAATAGAGAAAGGTCCTATTAGCTGGTCCTGATTTCTCCAAGAAAACTTTTACTCCTTTAGTAAAATGTGGATAAAAGATCAAGAGAGCGTTTGAGAGTCTCCTGTGAACGCAGGCAGAATGTTTAAACACAAGAGGCTGTAGAGAATTTGGGTCTCTATGCTACCTCTGAACAGGGAGAACCACTGACAATTTTGGCACAGTGAATTGATATTCTCAATGTACCAGGAGAAATTAAATGTTATGCTAGAGCTCGACTGCTAGTAACACTACATTTCATGAACCAGATTTAAACATAGATACTTAACAGACATACCAAGAAACACATATAAAGGGTCACAAATTCATGAGAATAAATAAGGCAAAGGAAATGAGAAAACCCTTACAACATTTACTAAAGGAAATAATGAAATAGTAAAATGTTTGAATAAATATTAAGCAGATGGAAATTGAAATTAAAAAATTAAATGGAAAACTATTCTAAAAGAGAAGAATAAATTATATAGAAAAAGATAAGCAAGCACAAAAACCAAAAGAACTTAGCATATTTTAAGTCACATGTTAGAGATAATGTTAAATGTAGATGAACAATGTTTCCTGGTTTAAAAGTATTTTATTTGAGCTTTTAAAACACAAAATGAAAGGCAGTGGGATTATCTTTAAAATGTTAAAATCATGCTGTATTCAGCAAAACGAACCTCCAAAAATGAGCAAGAAATTAAGACATTCCTGGAAAAACAAAAGCCAAAGGAATTTATTGTTATAGACTTGACCTTAAAAAATAGTAAAAGATTAATTACAGTTGAAAAGATGGAAGCACAAGAAAATATAAAGTTGTCCAGAAAAAGTAAATGTATAAACAATGAAGCAATTTTCTTTTATTATTCATATTTTAATTGTTTTATTAGGATTTAAAAAGCCAAAGCATAACATTTTACAAATCCATATGAATGGATCCATAAAGATGTAATTTGCAGCATCAATAATCTAAGAGGGGGAGGTCATAGTCCTAAAGGAGAAGAGTTATAGTATTCAATAGAAACTAAGTACCTGAGAGTATTATGTGGACTATTAAAAATTTAGGATATTTTCTATGATTCCCATGATAACCACAATGAAATTATCTATTGAATATACACAAAACAATATAAAAAGGAAATAGATATGAGTGCTACAAAATCATCCAAACAGAAAGAAAGATGGTTAAAGGGGAAATAAGGGACACAATTGCTATAAGGTTTGTAGAAAACAATAAAATTGATTTAATGAGGTTTTTTTCTTATTGTCATTACATTAAATGTACATGGACTAAAATCCCCTAAAAAACACAAGATTTGCAGAATGTATAAACAAAATGATAAAAACCATATCTAACTGTATGATCAGTGTGCTAGACTAAAGATTCAAATATACTGAAATATAAAATATAAAAGAGAAATTACATGCAAACATAACCAAAAGAGCATGCAGATGGCCACACTAAGTCCCAATGAAGTAGATATTAACTAAAAAACTACCAAAAGTGTCAAAAACAGAAAAATGCATAAAAAATTATGAACATGTACGCAAAATCAACTGAGTTAGATACACATGAAGCAGACATTCATCATGATGAATGAAGAGAGTAATGTACAGCTCTACAATCATAAGACACGTTAATGTCTTATTTTTAATAAATAATGGAGAAATCAGACAAAAAAGCAATAAAGAAACAAGAGTATTTGAATAACCCTATAGATTAACTTGATGTAGAAGACATACAGAACATTTCACTTCAAAATAGAAGAGTATCTTTCATTCAATTGCTCATAGAAATTCTCTAAAATACAAAGCATTTTAGGTGATAAATCATACAACCAATTTCTTCTAGTAACAGTGGAATGAAAGTAGAAATCAGTAGCCCCAAAAAAGTTATGAAATCCATAAATATTTTACAATTAATACATTTTTTAAATTTTTCTTTCTTTCTTTCTTTCTTTCTTTCTTTTGATTCATTGAACACAAATGGAGTACAGCTATTGTTTCTCTGGTTGTACACAGAGTAGAGTCACACAATCTGTGCATTCATACATGTACACAGGGCAATGATGTCTGTCATATTCTTTTATTATTCTTATCCCTCCACCCCGACTCCACCTCTCTCTTCCTTTATGCTATTTACCCTTCCTCCATTCTTGCCACCCTTCCACCCTGAATTATGAATCATCATTCACTTATCAGAGAGATCATTCAGCCTTCGGATTTTGGGGATTGGCTAATCTCACTTAGCATAACAGTCTCCAACATCATCCATTTACCTGCAAATGCCATAATTTTATTCTTCTTTATGGCTGAGTAATATTTCATTGTGCATATATACCACAGTTTTTTTAGTTCCACAATCTAGCTATTGTGAATTGAGCAGCTATGAACATTGATGTGGCTGCATCACTGTAGTAATCTGATTTTAAGTCCTTTGGGTATAGACCAAGGAGTAGGATAGCTGGGTCAAATGGTGAATCCATTCCAAGTTTTCTAAGGAATTTCCACTTTGCTTTCCAGAGTGGCTGCACCAACTTGCAATCCCACCAGCAATGTATGAGTGTACCCTTTTCCCCACATCCTCGCCAACAACTGTTGCTGCCTGTATTCTTAATAAAAGACATTCTAATTGGGGTAAGATGAAATCATAAGGTGGTTTTGATTTGCATTTCTCTTATAAAGAGGGATGTTGAACATTTTTCAAAAATCTGTTGATTGCGTGTAGATCTTCCTCTGTAAAGTGTCTGTTCATTTCCTTGGTCCATTTATTGATTGGGTTATTAGTATTCTTGGTATAAATATTTTTGAGTACTTTGTAGATTCTGGAGATTAGTGATCTATCTGAAGTGTGTAGCAAAGATTTTCTCCCACTCTGAAGGGTCTCTTTTAACATTGCTGATTGTTTCCTTTGCTGAGAAAAAGCTTTTTAGTTTGACTCTATCCCAATCATTGATTCCAGCTTTTATTTCTTGCGCTTTGGGAGTCCTGTTAAGGAAATCTGGTCCTAAGCCAACATGATGAAGATTTGGACCTATTTTCTCTTCTATTATGTGCAGGGTCTCTGGTCTAATTCCTAGGTCTTTGATCCATTTTGAGTTGAGAATTAATACGTTTTAAAAAAATATTTTTCAGTTTTTGATGGACCTTTATTTATTTTCATGTGGTTCTGAGAACGAACCTAGTGCCTCACATATGCTAGGCAAGCGTTCCACCACTAAGCCACAACCCCAGCCCCTCAACACGATATTTTTAACCAATAGGTCAAATAAATCACAAAAGTAATTATAAAATATCTGAAGAAAAGTAAGATAAAAGCACAGCATATAAAACTTATGGGATTGAAGTATAGTAATTCCAACTAAAAATTATGATTTGCTACATAAGACATAAAGACATAAGAAGAAAGATTTCAAATTAACAAGCTAATCTTGCATGTTGACAAACTTATAAATGATGAATATACTCAACCCCAAACTATACTTTCACTATTATTCCCATCAAACTCCCAATGCCATTTTTGGTCGAACTCCTTTAAAAAATAGTCCAAACTGAAATCCATGTGGAATTTCAATAACTATGAAAACTCAAAAGAGTCTTGGAAAATAAAAAAAAAAAAGTGAACAGACCACATTTCTTCCTTTCAAAACTAACTAAAATGACATATTAGTCAAAAAAACAAACAATATGCCATAGAATAAAAAATCCACAAAAAGTTTTGCACATGGGTCATATTACTTTTTGTGTGTGACTCTAGGGTTCATATTTAGGGTCATGCCCATGTTAAGTAAGCACTTTGTCACTAAGTTATGTGCCCTAGTAGTGCTGAATTTGATGTGTCTGTCCTAAGATCATTCAATAGGTAATGACAGTATTTTCACTAAATGACATTGAAAAACTGGATTTCCAATATAAAATAAGGAGGTTGGACTCTTTCCTATACTATGTAATAAATATTATTACTACAAAATGGACTAAACAGCTACATGCAAGAACTAAAATGAAGATATAAATGTAAAGCTTTAAAACTCAAATACATCACAGAGAAAAGCCTTCCTGATGTGTTTAGGATACCTCACTAAGTATACACAACAACAGACAACAGATAAACTACACAACAGAACATCAACATTAACATCTGTGCACCAAAGAATATACTATCAACAGGATGGAAAAGCAATCCACAGTATGGGGAAATATTTTAAAATATATGTGTAAGAAGGGGTTAATATTCAGAATATTTAAAAAAACTACAATTTAACAACAATAAAAATCATAATTAAGATATGAGAAAATGCCTTGATTAGACTGTTGTCCAAAGAAAACATACAAATGGCATAAAAGCATAATAACATAATGTTCAACATTACTAACCATTAAAGAAATGTAAATAAAAATCATACTTGCTATAAAAAACTAAAATAGAAATAAGAAGTATTGACCAGAATGTAGAGAAATTACAATCCTTGCACTCTGTTGGTAGAACTGTTAACTCTTAGCTATATTATGGAAAACAGAAAAGTGACTCCTCAATAATTAAAAATAGAATTGCTATCCCTATTTTTTCCAGTGCTTTGAGCATGAATGGTTGCTGTATTTCATCAAATGCTTTTTCTGCATCTATTGAAATAATCATGTGGTTCTTAACTTTAATTCTGTTGATGTGGTGAATTACATTTATTGATTTCTGGATGCTGAACCAACTTTGCATCCATGGATCAAACCTACTTGATCATGGTGCACTATCTTTTTATAAACTTTTGTATGTGATTCACTAATTTTTTAAGAACTTTTGCATCTATGTTCATTAGGGATATTGGTCTGAAATTTTCTTTCCTTGATGTGTCTTTGTCTGGTTTTGGTATCAGGGTGATATTAACTTCATAGAATGAGTTTGGAAGGGTTCTCTCCTCCTCTATTTCATGGAATACTTTGAGGAGTATTGGAATGAGCTCTTCTTTGAAGGTCTTGTAGAATTCGGCTGTGAATCCATCTGGTCCTGGACTTTTCTTTGTTGATAGAATTCTGATGACCTCTTTGCAGAATTAATATTGTTAAAATGACCATACTACATAAGCACTATACAAATTCAATGTAATTCCAATTAAAATCCCAATGACAGACCTCATAGAAATAGAGCAAGGAATCATGAAATTCATTTGGAGGAATAGGAGACCCAGAATAGCTAAAGCAATTCTTAACAAGAAGAGCAAAGCAGGGGTATCACAATTCCAGACTTTCAACTATACTACAGAGCAATAGTAACAAAAACAGCATGGTATTGGCACCAAAATAGAAAGGTGAATCAATGGTACAGAATAGAGGACACAGAGACAAACCCACAAATATACAGTTATCTCATACTTGACAAAGGCGTCAAAAACAAACAATGGAGATAAGACAGGCTCTTCAACAAATGGTGCTGGGAAAACTGGAAATCCATATGCAGCAAAATGAAACTAAACCCTTATGTCTCACTCTGCACAAAACTCAACTCAAAATGGATCAAGGACCTAGAAATCAGACCAGAGACTCTGCACCTAATAGAAGAGAAAATAGGTCTAAATCTTCACATGTTGGCGTAGGACCAGATTTCCTTAACATGACTCCCAAAGCGCAAGAACTAAAAGCACGAATCAATGATTGGGATAGAGTGAAACTAAAAAGCTTCTTCTCAGCAAAGGAAACAATCAGAAATGTAAAGAAAGAGCCTTCAGGGTGGGAGAAAATCTTTGCCACACACACTTCAGATACAGCACTCATTTCCAGAATCTATAAAGAACTCAAAAACTTTACCCCAAGAATACAAATTACCCAATCAGTAAATGGTCTAAGGAAATGGGCATACACTTTACAGAAGAAGACCTACAAACTGAGGATGGAAGCCAGTGCCTCACACATGCTAGGTAAGTGCTTTACCACTGAAACATAACTCCATCCCTTCCAGTATAATCTGTATAGAGAAAACAAATTTTTAGTCAATTAAACACACAAGAGTTATGAATACATCCATAAGTAATAAGTCCTCCAGTGTCTAAACCTACTCGTGATTTTTCTGTTACACACAAAAATCATAGATGTCCAAGAATGTCAAATAATATAAATCAATTAATTTGCCTTTTATCAACAAGGATTTTATTTAATGGAGTCATTATGAGAGCATACAATTTATATACAAAGCAAGCAGGACTTATTTTAAATCATTGTAGCTAGTTGAATAAAAATGTCAGTGTTTCAGTGAATGACTTGACACTGTTATTAGGTGTATTAGTCAGGGTTCTTTAGAGGAACAGAATCCACAGGAAGTACGTTTATAAAAAGGGTATTTGTTAAATTGGTTTACATGACCAGAAGCTGGATAGTCCATAGTGGCAGTCTGGACGCTGGAGAACTGGAAGAACCAGCAGCTGCGCAGTCCATGAGGCCGCAGCCCCATAACAAGAGGGATCAATGGTGCTAACCTAGTCTGAGGCTGAAGGCTTCTGGAAACTTCCTGGAGAATCACTGGCAAAGTCCACTTTGGAAGAGTGAAAAAGGGAGAGTCTGACATCCTCAGGCGATCACAGCAGCAATCCTGAAACTGTTCAAGAAGAATGGAGCTTGCATCTCCTGCTGCTGCCTTGCTCTTCCAACTCTTATTCCATTAAAGCCACCATCCCATTGTTTGGGGCTGCCCATGCTTAGGGAGTCTCCAGTTTGCTGTCTCACATGCCAGTCATTCCTAGACACACACTTATTGACACACCCAGAAGCCTCTTAATCATCAACATATCTTAATCCAGTCAAGTTGATAATTCAAATTATCCATTGCACAAGGATAACCAGATTCAGAAAAGTACTTTTATATGTACTTTAATTTTAAAAGATAATTTTTGTATATTTTGCTTTATCTTGTGCATATATATATACATATAAGATTACATATGAAGCTACCATGATATAGACAATGAATTTAGAATATGTAAGGACTTGATTTTTATTTCAAAATTTGTGCTTTTTGCTCAAAACTATTTTTATGATCATAATATGTCATATCAGGTTGCTAATTTTAATGAGGCTAGAATAATTTAGCATGGAACTTGTAAGAACTCAACAGGCATTTTACTGACATTATGAGTTATTTCTAACAGAGAATCAAGGTCTTCAGCTAATAAAATCATAGGATCTTTCTGAGTTGTCATTTTTGTAGTAAATTAAAAGGATTTGCATTGCCATATTTCTGGCATGCTTCCAAAGAACAAAGCAAATAAACAGTAGACCTTCAGGTGTTCAATCACATGCAAAAACTGAAAACAACCAACGAGGTCATTGAAAGTAGAAGAAATACAGAAAACTAAAATGAAATGTATAATGATCTAAGTCAATAGAACCAACACCATCAATATTCATACCATAAAATATATGATCCTGAAATATTTTCTTATAATGAAACCATATATAAGTAAAGGTTGACTTTCTGTCTTGATAAAAGTCAGTTAGGAAATGCAAAATCCTTCTTGAAATTATCAAAGAACGATTAAGAGTAGTAGAATGAAAATGGGCAGTTCATTGAATAATATGCCCAGATGCATACTTGATGTGTTTTTAAGACTCTGCAACCATACTAGAGGCTTGGGAGAATCAAGGTTATGACTAATGACTGCAGTGGGACCAGTGAGCAGTTTACCAGAACTAATTACCTTTAGAAATTGTTGTGAGCAAAAATTGGTATTTGATTACCCTTATTTTCCCTTTCACATTTCTTTGTTGCTATGACCTCTGTGACTCTTCTGAAATTCAGGAAGAGAGATTGGATTTGCATAGCATTAGAAGAGAATGAATCTGATCCTAGCTTTTTCAAATAGATCTGAAATAGGTATTTCATTAAATTTATTCAGAATATTTGTTTCATGAAAAATTTATGAAGAAATGAATAGAAAATTTGTAGTTCTGGCTTATATGAAATTGAATGAGTTATTTCATTTAATTTGGAAGTCTACATAAAAATTTACAAAAACAATATTATTGAGATGCATGCTCATTTGAATAAAATAAATTATTTTGCATTTCAATTTTACCTTCTTCAACAACTTCTTCCAGTTCCAAATTCCACTTGCTCATGCAAGACAGTGTTCAAGGACTGTTTCGTACAGGCTTCTGATCTGAGTTGTCTCCTCTTATTTTCTCCCCTTCTCTTACAAATTTAATTAGATCACATTTATTGAATTATCACTTATAGACTCACATTTTCAAAAGCCTACTTTTTATCTTTTTCTTATGTTACAACTTCTGTTGACTATCCAGGTAACAAGTAAAATATCAAAATCATTTACATATTTATCTTAATGACCCAACTGGGGTCAAGTGTTGGGGATAGAAGATACCTCGATTTTCATTAAAAAAATGGAATGCTCTATTTTTTTCAGTGTGTCTGACTGCATTACAACTTTATTTGCCATTGATTTTCTTCTACAAATTTTACACCTGTAATTTTTCTACAGTTCTTGCCACTCACTCTTCTTTGGTCTACCAAAAACTTTATTTAGTTTTTTTTTTTTGTTTAAATATCTTATATTTTAAGACACAGCAAAAGTCATTTCTTCCAACAAGTTATGTTTCAAAACCTAATTTAATCTCTTATTATATTAATGTTTATCTAGTTCCTCTTGCATGTACTTATCTCAACAATCGACATGTTATACATTCATATGGTTTTCAAAGATGTCATCATCATTTGATGTGCTTCATGGGCCAACAGATCCTGGAATTTAGTGAAGTTGGAGTAACTAAACTGAATTAGACAACAGATGCAATGTGAGTCTCCATCACCTATCCTTAATCAACTCAGAAATAAATTAAAGTCAAAATATTCATTTCATTCTTTTTTTTGCCCTCAAATTCCATTTTTTCAGAAACAATATTTATTTTTAAGTATAATCTCAATTATTTTTTTGTTTGATTTGGTTTGTTTTTAAGATGGGGTCTCATGCTACTCAGGAATTTCTCAAACTACTAGACTCAGATGATTCTCCTGCTTCAGCCTCATAAGGAGCTGGGATCACAACTGTACTATCAATTTCACTCTCAATAAAATCATTACTTGATATTTCATTCTTTAAGATAGTTTCTGATTTGTATATCATTCATTTCTCTCACTTCAAAGAATTCCTATTGCCTTATGTACCTAAAAGACTGAACATCCAACACTATTCTTTCCCTATTCCCACAATAAAATATTTATTTTGTCAAAATGTTATCCATAAGTCCGCTATAATAAATTATAATAAGTGGAGGACTTTGATATTCCTGTTGATAGTATATTCTGAATACAATAAAGAAGAAATATGTAAATTAGAATCAAATGCTGATGTAAACATTTTACTTATAATTTTATTTGGGAAATATTTCCTCTAATAAATAATTTTATGGATTTTTTTATAATTCATTTTTGGCTGGTATATAACATTTATGTATATTTAAGGGGATCTGTGATATTTTGATTCATATACCCATTAAGTAGTTATAATCTCTGGTTCATTAGAATATGCATCACCTTAAATTTTACCATTTCTTTATGCTTATTGCATTCAAATTCCTCTCCTTTATTTTTAGATTTATACTGTATTATTATTCACATTCAACTTTCTGCACTATAGAATACTGGAACTTATTCTTCCTATCAAACAATAACATTGTATCTATTGCTTGCCACCCCACTCCCTGTCCTGTTCTGCCCTTTCCTCTGGACCACTGCTCTGCTCTCAACCTCTGGGACCTAACACACCAACAATCCCATGTTTATTTCCTCACCATTCACAGTATCCGGGATGTGGAAGACTGTGTATGATGCAAGTCTTTGAAATTTTGATGAATCCTCAGAGTTTGAAAAAAAAGTAAACTAAACCAAACTAAAAGGATACCCACATTCCCTTGGAGATAATTCTCTGTTTTTGAAGAAGTAACCTGAATTAACTTTAAATTGCTTCATTTCCTATGGCTAGAATAAGTTCCCATACTAGATTTTTAATTGATTCCTACAGCTCCTTCTTCTCAAATAGAATCATCAAATTCCATATTAGACCAAGGCAGAACAACTCAAAACAAAACAACAAATTTATCTTCACATTTTTATTTAATCTCTTTTTATTTATTGTGTAATCCCTAGCAATGAAAAATCAACATTGTTTTACTTGTTTTCTTAAGTGGTGACATAAATGTGAGTAAATTCCTCTTCATATAAGGCAATTTGTACCTCTTAGATGTAAGGTTAATATATTATGGGAATACAGTTCAAACATAAGTGCTAATTTTAACATGTTTAACAATGGCTTTTTGGACCATGTGCCTGCTTGCTCTAAACCCATCAATTAAAACTCCTTGAAAGAAACCTACTTAGGTAACTCCCTGGACCCCAGTGAAGATGAAGGCTTCCAAGTCCCTCAGTGCTTCCCACCTTCTGGTTGAACATTGAATCCTGGATGAATCTTTTCTTTCTTTTGAACTTGTGAGGTGTATTGACCTCTTTTCTCTGGGATCTGTGAGTAATAAACCACTTGTGATATTTCATGTGATTTATTAACTTCACTTCTTTGTGACTCACCTGACACACATAGCCTGAATTTAACTTCTTTCCTAGTCAAGGCTGTAATAGAGGGTGGGTACCTTGGCAGGTGTAAACTGGACAGCTAGACAAGAGTCACCAGGTCATTTCCCAGTATCAACAAGATTTCTGTAAGAGTGCCACCTGGTCATGGACTGGACAATTTGGCATTAGGCTCCCAGAATAAACAAGTGTCTTGTGAAGGGTACTGTGTAAACATCCATCCATGACCACATCTTCTGAAGCCCCTTGGAGGCAAGGCTAGAGATTATAGCCATTCTCAAAGAAAGACTTCAAGCCAAAATTAGAGGAAAAACTACAACACTTCATTTTAAGAGAACTAAACAGCACTGCAGCACTGAGTTGGGGAGCAGTTTTAAACACAAAATCACCAATAAACACACAAAAAAATATAAAGAGCATGACAATGAATAGGTCTTTAAAAAGACCTATTTAAAGCTGTGCAGTAAAGAAGCTAAAATAATAATAATAAAAGAGAGTGTTACCTTCCTCAACCTCATCTGGAAAGATGCAAGTCAGTAACTTGAAAATTCTCACTGCTCTTAGCATGCCCCTTGATTTGAGATTTACAGAGGAACTAGGAAAATTCACCAACACTCTCACAATAAGGAGGAATGGGTGCCTCTGTCTCTGTCTTTGTCTCTGTTCCCATATGTGTCTCTTTCTATCTCACTCTCTTTATACATACATTTGTGTATTATATACATGCAATGTTGAGTGCACACTCATGACATATGCATATATGTTTATATAAAATATGTAGCGTTTGTAGACATGTGGATGTACATACATATATAAATATGCATCTATGCATATAAATACAGATGTGCAAATATTTGAAAATATGTATGTATACATGAATTTTGAAGGGCTAAATAAAATATGTAAAATAATTATTACATGGATTATTAGTAGTTCTAATAAATGTGCAGTAATCTAATAAGTTTATTATGATCTTTAAAATATTGCTTCTCATAATTTCTATGTTCTTTCAATAAATTGGCTTTCTCTACAGCTCTAAATATCATGTAGGTATAGGGCAGTGTTTCCCTGAATAAGGAAAAAACTTCAACTAAATTAACCTTCCTATGTTCTAAGAAGTTTAACAAGAGATAATTTATCAACTAGTTCTCTAAATTAAGACTTGGAATTACAAGACGCTGAATCCTGCCTCTTCCGCCCAAAGCAATCTGCTCCTTAACTCTACCAGAACATGTGAATACTTTAGGTTACACAGAAAAGAGAAATTAAAATTCAGACACAATTATTTACATATCAGGTGATGTTTTAGTTGGGATGTAACAGGGATTACCTGTGTGGTACCAATCAAATAAGAACATTTATCAAAACTGAACCTTTGTATTACAGATAGGCAGTATAATCAGAAAAACAGGATTGAGGATAGAAGCAGTTTCAGAGGGGTGCAATGCCAGAGGGCTTACCCCTTCCATGCTGGTTTTGCTCTTGCAGGAAGAGGTAATCAGCTAAGAATCATGGGCATCCCCTAGAAGATGGGGAAAGCAGGAAAAGGACTCTCCAAAAAATCCTCAAAAAAATGCAGCCCTGCTGATTTTAGCCCTGTGGAATTTGAGATTTCTGTCCTCTGGAACTATAACATATTTCTGTTATATGAAGCAGTTGAATATGCAGTAATTACATAAGCAATAGAAAGCTATCACGTACACATAGTATACAAAACATGCAGATTATGTCTATATTGGCCCGATAGTCGCCTGCATTTTGTACTGCATATTAGAAATTTTTAAAAAATTCCTGATGAAATATGATTATTTCAAAATTCCAAATATTAACCCTATTGATATTAAACACTGGCTTTCTTTAAATCTATACTAGTAAAACTTTATGTTTTAGGTGAGAACTATTTGATTTAGTTCTATGACAACAGGAATGATCATGAACAGTTCATAGATATTCCCATTCTAGCTTTTTCAAATTTATTCCCATAGTAGCATTGGGAGAGCCTGAGGTGTCCTTCCGGCACCATTGTAGACAAGTCAATGAAACTCATGTGAGGTTGGGACGTGAACGTTATGTAACTTAAACAACTAAGCTCAGATTTCTTCTTAGGAAGGGAACTGTGTGTTATTGAGTTTCTCAATAGGTCATTTGGAACAAATGAGAGACTGAAGGTGCAATGAAAGAGAGGGAATTTAAACAGTATAGGCAGAATAGCCATACTGAATTAGAAAATACAAATTATAATGGAGAGATACTAAGCAGGTCCTTTAACTCTTTTGGTACTGATATTTCACCCTATTATGCAAATGATAATAAGAGTGTTTGGTTTGCTTTAATGTTTTTTCAGTTCTTGGAGATTGTGTTGCCTAGAAGGGAGGATGGCTGGTTGATTACATTAGTCTGTCCATCAGGAGTCACCTCTTTAAACCTAACTGTATACTTCCCACTGACTAATAAGGGCAAAGAATCTCAACTACTATAACACAATATTGGAAGATAGTATCAGTTCTAAGGAAGGACTTTTTACAGTCTCCAACTTGAATGTTCTCTCTCCAATACCAACTCTCTTCCACTGGTTTGCTATTAATTGAAATATTGCAATGAATTGCATCTAATAGATCCAAAGTGAATTTCTTTTGTTTGAAATATTTTAAATTGTAATTGGACACAATATCTTTTATTTTTATTTATTTTATGTGGTGCTGAGGATCAAACCCTCAAAACTTGACTTTAACCAAAGATGAAAAAAATTAGTTGTTTCTAGTTCTTTACTTCTTCTTCTTCTTTTTTGTTCTTTTTAATTGATGCCTTGTGCAAAGTTGTATTTCTTTATTTCCTTTTTAGGCAGTGGTGGGGATATGAACCCAGGGATTTGTGATTGTGAGGCAGGTATGGTAGCAAGTGAGCTACACCCCCAGTCGCAGTTCTTTACTTCTTAATGCCAATATTTTGTTAAGAATGAGTTATGCTTCCCATTTTCTAATGCACTTCATAATTTTTAATTGGAGTCTGCATATTTCATATGGCATTAAGTAGAGAATCTGGGTTCAGTTATATTCCTCCCTAAACATGCTGATGCTTTTGGTTTTATTATATTAGGCAATTGATTTGATAATTTTTTCAAATAAAAATCTTTTTTTTTTCCTCTATAGTAATTGAGGCAGCTCAATTTTCAACATATTTTTTTCAATCTTAGTTGACATTTGTGAAGTTGGCCCCAGGTTCCTCTGGTTCAAGTGCCAACTGTATATGTGGGCAGAATTCTTACACAAAATTAGTGGCTCCTGTTTCCTGGTGCTCTCCTTTCTGGGATTTTTCTCCCTTGTAGAGTCACATGACTATGATTGCTCTGAATTCTATCTTCTGATTTTACAAAAAAATGAGACTCTAGGTTTTCCTACTGAAGTTTTAATCTCACAGTTAGATGTAACTGAACTAGTCTCAGGCCAAGTGTGAGTGAAATGAGAAAAATCACTCTTTATTCTGTGCTTTTACTGTTTCTATGAGTAACTCCCATGTAGCATCTGCCATTTTTCACACTCTAGTGTTCTTAGGTGGTTTATATAATACATTTATTTTTTTCCAGAAAAAATATATTTTTAAATACCAGAATTTGAACCCAGGGATGCTTAATCACTGAGCCACATACTAAGGCAATTTATTTTATTTTATTTTATTTTATTTTTTATTTTATTTTATTTTATTTCTTATTTTGAGACAGGGTCTTGCTATGTTATTTAGAACACCAGTAAGTTGCTGAGTCTGGCCTCAAAATTGCAATCCTCCAGACTCAGCCTCCTGAGATGTGGGGATAACAGATGTATCACCATGCTCTGCTGAAAATGTTTCTTTTTTCAAACTGAAATCTCTGAAATGTAGTGAAAAAAATAGCATTATTTTACATATCCTATACCTTAAAACATACTTCAGTAAACAATTCATAGTAGAAATTAGTTACAAGATACTTAGCCATGGATAGATACAGTAAAGTATTAGGACTTTTTTTCTTTGTCTTTTTTTAATGAAGGTTGGAGACTAAAGTTTCCTCTTCATTCAGTAATGACTTGAATAGAATAGATACCTTTGTGGGAATGGAGTCAAACATGAAAATAAGATTATTAAACAGGCAAATGTTGAGGACAATATCGTCAACATCAAAGAGAATTGAAAACAATTTTTTTTTAATTAATTAATTTTGATTCATTGTACACAAATGGAGTACAGCTGTTGTTTCTCTGGCTGTACATGAAGTAGAGTCACACCATCCATGGAATCATACATGTACCCAGGGCAATGATGTCCATCTCATTCTGATATTATTCTTACCCACCAATCCCGACTCCACCCCTCCCTTCCCTCTATGCAATTCATCCTTCCTCCATTCTTCCCTCCCTTCCACCCCGTAGGAGTACCTGAGGACACAGAGCTCAGGTGTTTTCTCTTCCCTTAAGTGGTCTGATCACGAGCCTAGCATGAGCATGATCAGGAGCATGGCATGGGGGTGTTAACAGCTATTGGCAATTTGTAATTAGTGAATGTCTGCTATATATGCTTGTTCATTCTGCATTAAACTGAGCCTGGTCTTCAGAACTCGAGCTCCCAGTGTGGTGTTAGCGCAGTCGCACTCACCCTCCTTACCCCCACAGGCTGCTCCTGTTCCACTTTACGACATTTTGGTGCCCAAAGGTGGGGCCCCTGCGAGAGGGTAAGGTAAGCCTAAGTCAGGTGAGTGATCTGCACTTATCTTCCTCACTCCAGCAGAGGGTGAGGTAATCCCGGGTGAGTGACCTGCACGGCATAAGCTACATGGGTAATTCACCCTCGGCTTCACAGACAAACTAAGTGGCAGTCTGCAGGCATTGTTGCGCAGTAGGCATATTAAGGTAGATGATAAAGAACTCGGTCATATTTGGGATCTAATGATCTGTCTTTGTCCATGGAAGCACAAACAGGGGACCAACCTCCATGTACTTTCTACCCAGTGATATCAGCCCTTCTGTGTTGCTTGCAAGGTGTTTTGTTGTATGTTCTTTGTTATACGGGCCTAACAGGGCAAGGTTAGCCCCTCTCTTCACACTTTCTTTGTATGTCTTGTATCGTTCCCTAGTTTTTCACTCGTGAGCTGCAACACTTCCAGGTTCGTCCAGAACACTCGCTTTGCACTGATCACGCCTGAGTGGTGAACCCGTCCTGCTTTTGGGTTTTCCGAGAAACAGTCACAGGCACACTGCTAACGCCTAACAAGCGCTGGAAGTCCCCTGTGGAAGCATCAACATTGATCCATAACAGTCCTAGGGCCTCCTTCTGTTTGTCTTTCGCTTTCGTTTTACAATTATTCCTGAATAATGGGGAACCTTCCTTCCGTGCAGTGTGCCCCACAATTAGCCACATTTGAGGTCCTACTTTCACGATGTGATCTTAAGGTCAAAGCCCAACACCTTGATAAATCTTGGAATGAGGTTCTAGTTTTGGCCCCTTGAATTAATCCTGAAAACATTTGGGATCTATTAAGGCAGGGTTCTCACCCTTCTTCAAAAATAACACTTACACCTGAGGCTACATCCTGCAGTGAAAGGGGGTGGAGTGAGCATGAGTGGCAGGCCACGCAGGCTACAAGACTGATCCCAGAGCCACCAGTGTAGGGCAGTGTCCAGGGGGTGGCTGCTGAGCACTGGAGCAAGCCCGAATATTCCATCAAAGGTTTCATATATCTGCCCAAAAATCCCTCACAAGTTTTTCCTGTTAATGTTAATCCAACACCCGCCAGACCTATGTCCTGGTGTCCAGTTGAGATTGAAACCATACAGCAACTTTGGCAAGGTGGTGAGAGAGGACAGCTTGAGCTCTCCTTATGCCATGCAATTGCTAGAAAATCAGTCTGTGCTGCTAATGTGTCCCACTGATTTCAGGGACTTAGCTAAAGCTGTTTTATCTCCGGAACAGCTTTGATTGTGGAATGCCACTTTCCATGATGGCTGCCTAGACCAAGCTGAAAGAAATTTAGCATCAGGAGAGCAACCATATGTACAATTAACAGCTGAAGTCCTTAATGGCTCAGGCCCCTTCATAAGCCCAGCAGTGCAAGCAACCGGGCCACCCACCTATTTTGATCAAGTGACAGTCATTGCAATGCAGGCCTTCAAGAGAGTAGGAGATATAAAAGGAAAAGAACAAAAATTAGCAAATTTAGGAGTTTCCATGGGAGCCCCTAAGGGCCTCCCTCCTTCTAACTGTCCTAAATGCAAAAAGGGATTTCACTGGGCCAAAGATTGTAAATCCAAATTTGATGCTGAGTGAAAGCCTTTAAATTCCCAATGGGGTGCCCTCCAACCCCAGTAAGGAGGGATCACTTACCTAAAGTTCATTTTACCATCCCTGTGCTAGCCCAACAGTTGACGCTATGTCTTAAGATCAATGGCAAATTATTCAAAGGAATGATAGATTCTGGAGCAGAAGTGATCCTATTGAGGGCAGAGGAAATCCCACAGAACTGGAAAACCATTGTGGGTCCTAAAGTGCAAGGGATAGGAGGACTCCAACCCTCTAGGAAATTAAGAGACCCTGCCACATGGGTAGACCCAGATGGAGAAACAGAGCGTTTTCAACCCCTGGTAGTGGAAGGTATTACTAACAATTTATGGGGAAGGGATCTATTAAAACAAATGAGGACCTATATAACTACAGAAGGTCCAGAAATTTTTGAAGACATATTTGAGCATAACAGCTCTTACAAATCTTCCAGGACCCTTAGCATTTGGCAATAATGAAATTGACCTTTCAGTACAAACTGTACAAATCATGCCATCAGTTTTACAGCAGGCACGTGAGTTAAATGCCAAATTTCACTGTACACCACATACATTAAAGCATCTTTTTCCCGAGTTAACTATTGAGAAATGCAAACATCTATCAAGAGGTTGTGTTAAATGTGCCCCCCTACTGCCTTTAGGGCCTTTACAAGCCCCAGGAGTAAACCCTCAGGGTCTTCTCTCTAATGCCTTATGGCAAATGGATGTTACCTACTTTCCATCCTTTGGGAAACTCAAATATCTACATATAATTATAGATACTTACTCAGGATATATCCATGCTATTTCATTATGGGGGGAAAAGGCTAAACATGTCATACAAGCTGCTATGAGTGCTATTATGATTTTAGGAGTGCCTTGGAAAATAAAAACAGACAATGGTCCTGCATACATTTCTAAACAATTCTCAGACTGGTGCCAATCCTGGCACATTCAACACAGTACAGGCATACCCTACAATCCCACTGGACAAGCAATCATTGAAAAAGCTCAAAGAACTTAAAAGTCAACTTTTAAAAGAAAAGGGGGAAACTATGGATTCCCTTCAAAAAACACCATCATATGTTATGAATAAAGTTCTTCTCATTTTAAATTTTTGACTTTTGACAAAAATGGACTTACTCCTGCTGTGAAGCATTGGGCACCCTATAACAAATTTACAGAGGTGCCATTGGTGCGTTGGAGAGACCCACTTACCCTCACTTGGAAAGGCCCCCAGCCCCTCTTAACCCAAGGATGAGGGGTTTGCTTGGGTTTTTCCACAGGATTCATCAACGCCTATTTGGGTGCCTGTGAAGAAGGTCCGACTGTTCCTTGGAAGTGGGCCCTTCGGCACCCTCGAGGACTCCAAGAGGGTCCCAGCCATACCCACCAGTAGCTCAAATGAGGAGACATAACCATCCAAACGGCCGTCTTGATGACAGCGTGGCCCTAGATGGGGCAACACCCCCCTTATGAATTAAAAGAGCTTTTAATCACGCTCAAACTCTTGTTCCTCCTGGGGAACAAACAATCCAGCTATGCTCAAATGTGGTTTTGTTGTTTGTGGGCCCTGCTCTAAAAAGAGAATTTTTTCCCAGCCAGTCCTCTAACTCACAATGAAAATGCTGACTTTTCTCCTGATTCTGGTACAAGAAAGAATTTTTTCTTCCCAATATCAAAGGTTATATGCTTTTTGCTTTCTCTCACAAAATGTTGCAAATCTTCCTTACAGGTTCAAATTGATAGTTCGAGCAGATCTGTGGCTATGTTTGTGAGCACAGAGCCCCAGCACACCCGCCTGCAGGACAGAAACCCTGCGTACTTGGAGGCTCGACCATACCAGCATGCCTCCTCCAGACAAGCAAGAAAAACCAAAAGGAGTAATAAAATTCCCAGACCTACACCCTCTTACATTAATATGTCACCGTTGGAACATCACTGATAATGGCTGGTAGTCAATGATGGGTAAGATCCCCAGAGGGGACAACCTAAGACAGACACAGCCATTGGAACATTGTGCAACCTAGGCAAGGGTGACCAATGGCTGGTAGTCAATGACAGGTAAGATCCCCGGAGGGGATACCTAAGACAGGCACAGCTGCGATCCCCTTTTGCCTCCATGAGGGTCAGCCACCCCATGGTAGCATGCTGTCACTCCTGGCCAGAGGACACATGCCTGCACAAATAAAAGAAAAGGGGGAATTGTAGGAGTACCTGAGGATACAGAACTCAGGCATTTTCTCTTCCCTTAATTGGTCTGATCACAAGCCTAGCATGAGCATAATTGGGAGCATGGCATGGGGGTGTTAACAGCTATTGGCAATTTGTAATTAGTGAATGTCTGCTATATATGCTTGTTTGTTCCACATTAAACTGAGCCTGGTCTTCAGATCATGAGCTCCTGGCGTGGTGTTAGTGCCATTGCACTCATCCTCCTTACCCTCACAGGCCGCTCCTGTTCCACTTTACAACACACCCCGAATTATGCATCATCATCCACTTATCAGAGAGATCATTTGGCTTTTGGTTTTTTGGGGATTGGCTGATCTCACTTAGCATCACAGTCTCCAACATCATCCATTTACCTGCAAGTGCCATAATTTTATTCTTTATGGCTGAGTAATATTCCATTGTCTATATATACCACAGTTTCTTTATCCATTCATCTATTGAGGGGCATCTCGATTGGTTTCACAATCTAGCTAATGTGAATTGAGCAGCTATGAACATTGATGTGGCTGCATCACTGTAGTATCCTGATTTTAAGTCCTTTGGGTATAGGCCAAGGAGTGGAATAGCTGGGTCAAATAGTAGATCCATTACGAGTTTTCTAAGGAATCTCCACACCGCTTTCCAGAGTGGCTGCACTAACTTGCAATCCCACCAGCAATGTATGAGTGTACCCTTTTCCCCACATCCTCCCCAACACTTCTTGTTGCCTGTATTCTAACCCAATCATAAATGGTCCAAGGAAATGAACAGACACTGTACAGAAGATCTACAAGCAATCAACAGATATATGAAAAAATGTTCAGTATCCCTAGTAATAAGAGAAATGCAAATCAAAACCACCTTAAGATTTCATCTCACCCCAATTAGAATGTCTATTAATATTTTTTTGTATGTGCAAGTACTGATCATTCTTATATGTAGTGCATTATGTATACATGTATATCCTCCATTTATATATTATATTTATAAATCTATATCTCTATCTATAGATATGTGTATATATATATATGTAGATATATATATATGTATATCTCCTCCATTATCCCCAGGGGTCCCTCTCTGATACCAAAATCTTCAGATGTTCAAGCCTCTTATGTAAAATGCTGAACATTTGCATGTAACCTATATATGAACATCTGTTCTTATACATAAAGACATTTCAAGTAATTTTAATACATAGTACAATCAAAATGCATGTAAATAGTTGATACACTATAGTTTTATGGGACAATGACAAAAAATGAAAGTCTGTACGTGTTCAGTATAGACACAGTATGTTTTCAAATATTTTTGCTCCGTGGTTGGTTGAATCCATGAGTACAGGACCGTGAATGTGGTAGGGCACTATATGATTTTTACTGTAGCAATTCCTTGAGACTTGACCAATTATCAGTGAATCTTTCCAGGATAAAAAATAAATAGTTAATTTTTAAAAATCACTAAAATAAGTAAAGAGTCAAAGAGTATCATTCAGAAAGGACTGTGTGATAGTAATATTTTGGCTTTTATTATATAAATATAATAGCTTAATAGCTACTAGAGAAAATATACAGAAAACAATTTAATAGTAGAAGCCCCATTTTGGAACCATTATAGATATTGCTGAAAATGGGCAATGTTAATTGATGTATTCCAGTTTCTTCATGAAATTCTTAGATGTAGTATTTTTACCTTTTCAAAACATTCACTGTGTCTTTACTAACATGTCATGATGGTAATACTGGATTGTCAGTCCACAGGACATCTATGTGACAGCAAGGCAACCAGAAGTTTTCGAGATAATGATGCAGATTCATGAGATGGAGCTTAACTGAACTAAGGTTAGAATATACATTGTTTATTACTTTAATAGTGTGATGGTAATAAAAATATAGAGGTGGCAGTTCACTACAACACAATTGTCTTTAATTGAATTGAAAATGTTTTGAAAATTGAATGAACTTTAAAAAAATAAAATATTGAACACCAACATCATACCAGCATTTCTTAGATTCCTGTTGAAATGAATAGAAAACATTATGAAAATTTCTACTTTGAGGTGACTTCTGTGTTTGTGGATTGATTCTTCAGATGGAGTACAGTAGATTGCACTCGGATCGCAAGAATGTGATTTTCTAAACCTTTCCATCCTGATTGCAATGTGTGAACAGTCATGTGAGATATATTTTCTGCAAAATGATAGACTGCTTTTTGTTTTACATGAGCGATGATTTAGATAGAAAATTCACATTACAAGAAATAAATATTCAGGCATGAGGAAATTTGAAAGTCATTAATATTGTACAATAACATATTGTATGTAAGAGTTAAAATGAATAGTGTATTATGTTTTGCTGACACTTCTTTGGCTAGCATATGAAGAACTAAAGCTTTGATTTGACTTTAACCTGAACAATAATGCAATTGTAACCTTTGCAAAAATGAATTAAAGCATATTCTAACCTTTTCATCATTTGACTTTTTCTTTATCTGAAGAACATTATTCAAAAGGGAAAAGAATGATTTTGCTGTGGGCTCTTTCTTGGAGTTATATTTCAGTTTGTCATTAAAATGAAATGTGAAGGACATAAAAAGGAGGATGGGGAGACTCTATCCCATCACCAGTTGCAGTTTCTCAGATGCAACACTTTGTATTGATTAAGGAACCAAGAGAACAACCCCTTTGGTTTTGGTTTTGAGGAATAGCTTGCCAATCTGTTATTAAGTCAGATGCATAGTAGATGCATCTGGAAAGCAGCAAAATGTACATTTTATTTGTAAAATGGGAGGAAGATCTTATTTTAAAGGGAACATTCACAACTTGGAAGATTTAATTAAAAAATGCCAAGTGAACAAAAATTGTGAGGGACTGTGAACATTAAGCTAGATGAAAATTACAAACCTTTAATATGAAAAATTAATTTATATGACCCTTGATTTGTTGAACATCCTAGTGCTTATTGAAATGAGCAAAATGACATTTTTTCTTATGAAGGTCTTCTTGATATACAGCACTTTAAACTTATTCCATTGTTCATGATCATTAATGCTTAATTTTAAAGATACTTTTATATACTTTACAAGCAGTTGAGATTTAAATTCAGGTTTGCATGCTTGATTGATTTTGTGAATTGAAAGAAAGACACTGCTTCATCAAATTCATACACCTGATGAAATCTGAATGGCTCCAAGGTGAGCTCTCAAGTCTAATATTTGCACTTCTTAAAGAAAAAAGATTTAACTTCTGTTCCTTCCTAAGAACCATTGACCGGGTTAATATGACAATTTATACTTAAGCCAAATCATTCATATTAGTCCTTTTTTTTGAGCAATTCAACATAAAAATATATGTATTGAAGACCTACAGTGATTCAAATTCTACTTTATTTTCCTAAGGTACATTAAGGAGTTAATCCTGTGTGGGTCTTGGGGAGAGAGATGAGGATAAACATATTTCACATATGATAAATTACATGAAAGCCCATGAGGCTTGTGGAAGGAAAGACAGGGCATGGAAAGAGTTTGGAATTACAGATAGGGCTTGGGCGGGGTTGTAATTTTATTAGGGCTGATAGAAATAGAATTTTTTTGATGATATTGGACCAAAAAGATGATGAGCTGAGGAACTTAATCATGAAGACACTTGAGGAAAATTGATCCAGGGACAGCCTGGGTACAATCCTTAGAGTGTAGGAGAAAGCTCTTAGGCCATGTGGTTGGGGAAGGAGAAAAGTGAACAGGGAGAAAAATTAAAGATGGCTATGAACTAAATGGGGCTGATCCAGTGGGGATGTAAGTCCTCGTAAAGAATTTGGCTTATAATCAGAGTGAGATGGAGAGTTACTTCAAAGATTTTAGCAAGGAGTGAACAGATTTAGGCTTTTAAATGAGAATTCTTGCTACCATGGAAAAATCATAAAAGATGAGTAAGGGTAAATTCAGGACAAAGAACTATGGGGCTCTTGCTGTAATTCAGGCATGCAATGAGGGAAAATGTAGTAAATCCAAATAATTATATCTACTGTGAGTCTAAATCCTGAAACTTCTTTGAATAAGAGACTAGTTATTTAAATATGATCACATTCAATACACAAAGATCCTTACAAGGTTATTATTTTACATTGTAATGTTGCAAAATAACATTCAGTTCCCTTCTGTGGGGGAATTATTTTGGGTAAGATGATTCTGATGTTGTAACTGCATTTCAGTGTAAATTATTTGGTGTGATATTTATACTGAATGATTTGAAATATGCCACGCTAGTAAACAGAAGTGAAGAGAAAAACTTAGCAGAGCTTACTCATAAGCCTCGTATTTCAAATTTCTATTCCTTTTGTTCTTCTAAAATATGTTTCTTAAAGTTGGGTGCCTGGAGTTAACAACAAATATAATGATTTTGTGGGGGGTCAAAGGTTTAGTTTATCATCATGAACTTGACTGAAAACAAACCCCCTTGACAACAATTCCTTTTCATGTTACTCTTGCATACTACATTTAAAAAGGTGCTGTCTTCCAGATGCTTTTAGAAAGATCTAGTATGTATCTAACTAACCATTCTCCCTACTCCTTCTCGTCATTTCTAATCTACACTACTATAATTTTGTACCTTATTATTCAACATCTTAATTATCACAAATTCATGTATCTACAAATGTTATAAGTCCAACATTTTCAAAATAATTCTTATTTCAATAATTTAGAAAAATTGCAGGCATACTGTAAATCTTTCTCCTCAAATATTATATGTATATATAATGTATATAATATATATGTAATATAAGGAGAAATAATAGGTTGTCATTCAAATTCTTGCTATTATATTCTACAGTCATAAAAACATTTTAGTTAATACATAACATATAACTTTAAAACATGCTTATAAAATACAATTTTTTATAAAATATACATGAGGTTGTGTTAATAGTTACTTATTGATAAGTAGTTCAAGAGTAATAATTAACCATAGCATTGGAGCTCAGGCACACAAATTTTGAGGAATAAAAACAAAACATAAACATTAAAAATATCATCTGAGATAAGGTGCTTCTCAGTTCCACCTCTAGCAAATAATAATAATGGCTTTCCTCAATAAACCCTTCATCTGTCAGCAAACATACCCTTTCTCTTTCATTACTGTACAAAAAAAAAGCCATGATCATATTTACCTAATTTCTTTTTAATATGAGATAAACAGTAATGAGGGATCAGAGAAGTGGGTTATCAAATCTGTGAATGGTAAGGCTTTCTTACTACGAAAGAGGAAAACAATGCTGAAAGTTAGGAAAGAAAAAGAACTGCGTTGTGAAATCTCATCAGCATTCCTATTTGGTGTGCCTCTCCTTGAAAAGTTTGCTAAGGTGTGCCTTCAATTACTAGGACTCCACCGTGCCTGGGGAGGAGGAATTATGAAGAGATGAGGACATTTCTAACCAGCATGCAAAAATCTGAGGGCAAGGAACTGGAGGTTGGTACCATAATGACCTGGTCATTAACAGACAGTTATTAAATTTTTATCCATATGATTTGAACATTTTACTGAATGACATTCTATAAATGAGCAAAATAAATTTACCAAATATTGTAAAAAAGAAGTAGAATTAAGGCATTTTGCATGGGTTCAATCTATTTGCCTGAATCTCACTGCCTATAATGAATGAGTCCCATGATACCTCATCAACTTCATCATAATAATTTTAAAAACACAGCACTTATGGATTTCCTACAAGTCTGTAGTGTCCTGTCTCCACTCAGCAGTTCCAGACAGCAGAGAGAACAAAGTATCGCACTACTAAACTGCAACTACTCCTTCTGTAATATCTACAATAATTAGGCTCTAGTTCATAAAATTGAAACAAATTACTTTGAAGTAATTTTTTAAAGACACATAAATAATTTTGAAGCTATTGGATCTGAAAACTTAATTACCCTGAGCACAATTCAGCCAGGTTTTCTTCTGTAAAAATGCTTTATACTAAAAGCCAGGCTATTCACTTATGTCAAACAAATGACTGCATCCTTGGCCACACAATTCAATTTTATTTGTATCGATTCTTACTGATTTGTATTAATAATAACAATGTATAAGGCATTATATATTATATATATTTTAGGTCTAAAATATATCTTGCAAGTCATTCTATTTTTGGAATTTGAGATATATTTGGAGTTATAGAAAAATGAAGGAAGTATTCTTATAATTCTTTAAATTCTAAGTAGCTTTATTCCAAAGAGAGTGAGAGCTTCCAAGACCACACTGTGAAGTAGGATAAGGATAATACCCTGTGGTTTATAAACTCCCTAGAATCCACCCTCTAGCAAGCATTACTATTATATATCCAATCTTAATGAGTTACAATCCACTAGTTTTTAGTGGTGGTAGTCTTTCAGTTGACACATTAATTTACATTAAGACATAGAAACTGACAGATCAGTTCTATTTTCTGAGACAGTTTTTGCATTTTAGCATGAACTCCATGTTAACCAAAAGGAATGAAACATTAATATTGAAACTACAGTAAATTTGACAAGATATTTAAAGGTCTCAACTTTTTCAAGGTGTAGAATATCAAAACACATTACTTCACCCCTGAGTACTGATGGGAAAGAAGTATGAAAATGAGAGTTAATGTATATATTTACACACACACACACACACACACACACACACATATATATATACATATATATATATATTTTTTTGGTACCATGGATTGAACATTTAACACATTTAACCACTGAGCCACATCCCCAGCCCTTTTTTTGTATTTTATTTAAAGACAGAGTCTCACCAAGTTGCTTAGCTCCTTGCTTTTACTGAGGCTGGCTTTCAAGTTGCAATCCTCCTGACTCAGCCTCCTGAGCTGCTGGGATTACAGGCAAGAGGCACTGCGCCCAGTCATATATATTTTATATCTATCTTTTCCTCTCCAATTTCATGCAGATAATGATTGTTTTATTACTTAATGAGTAAAACAAATTATTACTTTATGACAGGACAACAGATAACAACCACTTAAAACCAAAGACTTATCCAGTACCTTATAAATACAAAAATGAATAAAGAGTTAGGTTTCCAAATGAGAAAGAAGTGATAGCTTTAAGAAAGTCTGACAACAACTGGTTGGCATAGTCCAGGCAGAGAACAAGAACTTGGGGATGCTGAGACCCCTGGGATGCCCTCGCCAGGTCTTGGTGGTGCTGAGGAATTGGGGGCAGAGTCTATGAATTCAACAATGAGAATGACCTGAATTCTTAAATAGGACCCAGCAGTGACAGGGCCTTGGGGAATTTGTTCTTCCTGATACAATGGTGAGAAACAAGTGATAGTGTGAACCTAGATAACAGCAGTTTAAATTGTACGGCTACTATTTTTAGTAACTGAATTATTGCCTCTTCACTCCAGTATCCCATCTCCTATCTTTCCAGTTGTCTCTCTTTATAACTCTATCACAGTGCTTTGTCCTTCTCTGTCCCTTACATGTGCTAAAGAAAAAGAAAAGCAGTAATACCTAATCTTGGTGAGGCAAATTTTACTCAAAACCATTGCAGTAGACAGAGGAACTGCTGCAAGAGGATTTTACAAGGAGGGAGATTAAGTTCAACTCTGAAGACTGCAGGTGCACATGGAAATGTATGGCCAAAAAGCATGGTAGGGCCAGTGGGTGGAAATTATACAGAGGTGATATCAGGGATAAGGATGATCCTGGGACCACAACCTAGCAGCACTCTTTCTGATGATTGATCACAGTGATCAGACATCACCTGGAGGATGGTGGAGGATGAGACAGGTGATCAGATACTGAAGGTGATCAAATCTCAAAGGCAAGGAGTCCTTGTTAAACTGACATAGCAGGGTTCTTACTAATTCTGGGTTATTCAAGGAAATGCACAGATGGAGCCAGTCTAAAGCTAGGTGAAGCAAAGAATCATTGTTACCTCTTACCCCATTTTTTCTCTTCCTTTTCTTCTAATTATGAATCCATGAGCCATAATAATAACTGTTATGGTTTGGATGTGAAGGGTCCCCCACAAGCTCATGCATGAGACAATGCCAGAAGGTTTACAGGAAAAATGACTAGATTATTAGAGTCTTAACCCAATCGGTGAATTAAGAACCTGATAGGGATTAACTGAGTGGTAACTGAGGGCAGGGAGTGTGTGGCTGGAACAGGTGGGTCACTGGGGCATACTTCTGGGGTATACATTTTCAATTTGGAGAGTGGAGTCTCTCTCTGCTTCTCGATCATCATGTGAGCCCCTTTCCTCTGCCACATTCTTCTCCCCGTCCCCACCATATTCTGCCTCACCTAGAGCTCTGAAGGATGAAGCCAGCTCGATATGGACTGAGAGCTCTGAAACTGTGAGACCCTAAATAAACTTTTCCTCCTCTACTTGTTTTTGTTTGCTTAGTCACAGCAACAAAAAAGTTGAATAGAAATAACTTTCACATTCACTCCCTAATGCTTTGCTATCATGTTTTCCATATAACTTGGCAGGAAATCTTCAACCTTGTTTAATCTACCATGTTTTCTAACTGCTCTAGTTCTTGTGGTAGGTGAAAAAAAGGTGCCCCATAATCTTTCTTTAACTTCATAAATATATATTCATTGGATTCTGGAATTCCCCTTTCAATTAATTTCCTTACAGTACACTGTCCTTTTCAACTTAATGTTCATTGGTGGTCCTCCTAGTCTTCCTGCTGGGCAAATAGTGGAGCGTTTCGAGGATCAATTCTTGGACTTGAATTCCTCATGCCACAGAGCTCCCCATGCATCTGAGTAGTAACTCATTTCTTGCACTTGCTCCACTCAAAATCTTTGATGTCACCGCTGTCACATTTTGGGCTGTCAGCTGGTGCCAGTGATATGCTTCTCCAGAAATGGCTTGTCCCCTTCAGTCTGATTCTCTTTAAAGATACTTCTTAGTCACTTTCTGATGTTGGGGACTTTTTCTGGAGTAATTCTTACAAGTTGGATCAGGCTGGCAACAGGCTGGAGCAGTCAGGGATCATGTGACTACTTTACTATGAGACCATTCTCAGACTCTGGGAAACTCTTTCCCATTTCTTATATCAGTATTCTTCCTGAGATAGTCACCTGGGCTTCCTTTCATAAAAGGAGCTGAAGTTACCTTGTAAGGATAAGTTTTGGTTTTTTAATGCTTCATGAAATTTGTTTCTGTGCTGAGGCTTCTTTTGTTTCTAGGGCAACCAGGGTTTTAGACCCTGTTGTCATAGTGACCAGGTAATTCCCAGGGACTGGGTTGAAAATCACCAGGCAAAGTTGCACTGAACTGCCACATGCATCTTTGCACCTTACGACCATCTTAATATTAGAGCTAGGAAAAGCCTCTTACAGAATACTATAAACACCTGCATCCAATCCAATCCCCAAGTCTACCCGGTTGTATCTTGCAAATAGAATCAGTGTCTAATCACTTTTAAAAAAGCATCCAATAATCAAATTTCTCATCTTCCAACTGGTTCTCTGAAGGACTCTCTTAACTGAGTTCCTCATCTACTACCCAGGTCACCCTCTATACAGTAGTCCCTCTTCATCCACAATTTTGCTTCCTATGGTTTTATTCACCTAGAGTCAACCAAGGTCTGAAATGACATGTGTCACAGGTTCAATAGTAGGATGACCCTGACACTATATCTCCTTGCCTACGCCACTCACCTCATTTAATTCCTTCACACAGGCACTGAATATCATGATCACAAGGAGAAACAGTACAATAGGTAAAGAAATTTTGAGGAAGGGACAGTCAGATGACATTATGCTATAATAGCATAATTGTTCTATTCTATTATTATTGCTGTTAATCTCTTAATTTTTGTGATAAATTAAAATTTATGATAGCTATGTACGTTTAGGGTAAAAAAAGTGTACATAGAGCTCAGTACTCTCCATGGTTTCTGGCATCCACTGGAGTCTTGGAAATTATTCTTTGAAATAAGAGGGAACTACTGTATGCATCTCAACAGTCTTTTAAAAATGCTCTTCTTCATTGCTTTCCTGTTTTTCTCAAACTAAAATTCAAATTCCTAATCTGAAATTTCCTTAAGTGTGCCCCTTTACCTGGAATATTCTTCCACCAGACATCTGTACATCTTCCTTAATGTCTCTGCCTAAACACATCTGTTCCGGAGAAGCCAACATTGACCACACTGAATAAAAAGCTCCTACTCCCACCATTTGTTCTACCCCTCTATGTATGTTTGTATTTATTTCTACATAATATTGTTATTATAGATTCTATATCACTAACAAAATTGAATTGTTCATTTTGTCTTTTCACTTGACAATGAAAGGACTCATCATGCTGTGCTTTTATGAACATTGAAATTAACTGGAGTTTCATGCTTTTAAAGCTCAGCCTCTTCAGTAGCTCTGGTGACCAGAATCTCAGGTGTTCAGATCCTACGGAGTCCCCCGCTGTTGAATATGGGCAGCACTGTGACTTGTTTTGAGCTGATAGAATATGAGAACATGTAGGGATTTTTGAGGACATTCACTAATTTTACAAGCCAAATTGATGCTGTGTGAATCAAGGAGGCTATCACCCAGGGTGGGCCTGACCTAATCAAGTGGAAGCTCCTAAAATAGGAATAGGGTCCTTCTTTAAAGTGACAAAACTCCGAGACTGGCTTAAGAAAAGCTAGTGGCCATAGTGAAGGAGACCAAAGAGCAAAGAATGACAAGTGACCTGTAGAAATTAAGAACAGTCTTTACTGTCAGACCAGGAGCTGTTGGGAGCTTCAGTCTTCAGTCACCAGGAAATAAAATGCTCCCAGGATTTGAACTTTAGAGGTGTACCATTGCCCCGTACAGCCACTAGGTGAAATATAGCCTGGGCGAAACCTTGGCCAAAGACTTTCAGTATCCCCAGAATAAGACTCCAGACCATGCCCAGACGTTGAACAATAGATACTGTGACACAAAATATGTGTGCATTTAAGCTACTAAGATTACCCAGAGGACTTAAAATTAGCACACAACAGTAACACAGCCACATGAATGTTTATAGCAGCTCAATTCACAATAGCTAGACTGTGGAACCAACCTAGATGCCCTTAAACAGATGAATGGATAAAGAAGCTGTGGTATATATATATACACAATGGAATACTACTCAGCCACAAAGAATAATAATATTATAGCATTTGCAGATAAACGGATGGAATTGGAGAATATCATGCTAAGTGAAATAAGCCAATCCCAAAGAAACAGGGGCCGAATGTTTTCCCTGATAAGTGGATGATGATATAGAATCTGGCTAGTGGGAGGTTGAGAGAGGAATGGAGGATCATTAGATTATGTAGAGGAAAAGAAGAGGGGGAGGAGGCAGGGATATAAAATGTATTGGAATGAGACAGAGATCATTACCCTACATACATGTGTGATTAGCAAGAATGATATGAATGTATGCCATGCACAACCATAGAAATGAAAATTTGTACCCCATATGTATACAATGAATCAAAATGAAGTCTGTAAAAATAAAAAAAATAATAAAAAATCCAAATTAAAAAAAAAGATTAAAGTAATTCATAACATCTGGTATGTGCAGCATTACTACAAAATTCTTAGTTGTTTTTCCTGTAGTTTCCTTTCATATATTCCCTTGGCTACATTTAGTGTCCATAATATTTTTATTTACCCTATGCTCCATTTCACATTTTAAGGCATATGATACTTCATATGTTGAATAAGTAGCTGGATGAATTATTAATTAATCACAGTAATGAAATATTCAGGAAAGTAAGACACAGAAAGGAAAGACAGGCACAGCAATCTACTTAAGTTCTATTAGAAGAACTAAAGCCAGCGGATAGTAATGATGGTTATTTATCCATTTGCAGTTCAAAACATATTTCAATATAATAAAATTTCACTGAAGCCTTACAACTGTCTTGAATGGGAGATGGTTATGTATGTTTGATGATTATGTAGATGCTCTAATATTCAAATTAGCACAAGGTCAGTCACACAATTAGGGGGCACTATAGTTACTTCTTTGAACTTTAGATCACAAACACTATTTGCTATGTCGCCTTATCTGCAATCATGGGGTTAATTACCTCGTGTTATGTAGGGAACATTAACTAAAAATCAACTTGGATGGCATCAGTGTTCCTGAGGTAGTAGGATTTGTTCCACTCATTAGCATCAAAGCAGGAGACTTGCTGGTATCAAGGCAAGACGCTAACGTGACTTTAAGTTAAAGTGCACTTGTTACTTGTATTGAAAAGAGTTTCCTCTAGTCCAAATCCTGCCTTTTAGTTCATGTAATTAGTGCTTCTGACTGCATTTATAATGTTTAATATTTTAGAAACACTAATTAACCTCCAAGAAGTTATCTTATCTCCATTTTACTAAATGAAGGAATTAAAGCAGAAAAAAATTAAGAATAACAAGCTAGCTCAGGGCCATAAAACATTAGATAGCTCAGTAAAGATTTGTTTCTCAAAAGGAAACCATGTCATAGTCTCCTTGTGAATGCTTTTCCAGTTAGAACTCTTACAACCTTGCTACAGAGATTTTCCTAATGGCTGCTAAAAAGGCCAATATCCTGACAGCCTTCACATCTCGTCTCACATCTGGCCCCCCATGTCTCTGTCAGACCTTTGGAACAACCGCCCCAAACCTTTGTCTCTAGCAAGGGGCTGTGAGTCAACACCTCCTTGAGGGAAAATAACCAAGTCTGAGTCTCATGAATATCCCAGTGCTTCAGGAATTCTTCCAGAGAGCACAGATGGATGACTTGTAGCCTTTACAGGGGAGGGATATATTTTTTTTTAAATCAACATTTAATAGATAATACCACATTGATTGGATGTCCTTATGGGTCTTTTTTTTGTGGCTTTCAACAATCTTCCTGCTCACTTCTTGTGTCCTATCTCTCTGAAGCAACTGTTTTCACACAAATATCTCTACCACCATCCTTGTCAAGCCCATTTTCTAGGCATAACCTTAGTTTTGCATCCTAACCAACAAATCCCTCTTACATTCTTCACAAGTTCAGCATCCATACAGCTGATCCAAGCAGTACCTTCAATCATGTTTTCAGGCATACTTCAAAAATTATTGCTCATCTCATGTCTACTTCACGCCTTCCTTGGAGGTGAAATCTTAAGAATTTAGTCTTCTTTGAAATCTCATTTGTTCTACCAAATATTACCCAAGCATTTTTTCTCAATTTACAGGTTACACACTTAGTATAAAAACCTAATCTATTATTCACTCACAATACTTCTAATTCATTGTTATTAGTAATGAATTTGTGCTATCAAAATTGTCTGTTTTAGTTTTAGCTCCACTTAAGGAGACACATAAATAAGTTCTTGGATTTATGTGATTATTTGGGAGGTGATTCCAGGAAGAAAAGGTGAAGATGTGGGGAAAGGGCATGGAAGGAAGGAAAGGAAATAGAGCACGTGATTATAAGCCATGTGCTACATGGACAGATGAAGCACAATCTTACCGGGAGCCCTTCAAGGACCTGTGTAAAGCATGCTTCACAATTTTCCAGAGAGATGTAGATATTAATGAATTTTTCTCAATGACTCTGTATTCTAATTTTTGAAAACTTGAATCTGGGGTTAAATTCTTTTCACTGTCAGAAAATGCTATATATAAGCTGAAAAAATTTTCAAGTATCTTAAAAAAATCTTGAGGCAGAATAACCTAGAACCAGTGTTACCAGAGGTGGCGAGTTATCAGCATGGATATGAATTGTTCATGGAATATATAATTAAAAGTGCAATGAGGGAAAGTACGGCAGAACCTCTCCAGCATCGATTTTTTCGTCTTTTATTTGATGTAGGTTGCATGGATCAGACTTCTCAACACTGACGTGATTCCCACATTAGATCCCCTGATTCTTCATCTGCTTATTGTGCACCCCTGAAAAATCGTAGACCTTGGATAAATTTATGAATCAAATTTGTGAATCTATTCCTAAATAGTTTACTATTGCCAGAGAAACTCTGCTATAACTCAGACAGTTCTTTGATATAAGAGAATGTGGATCCAGTCTGAAAGCATCCATACCCAGACGACCTCCCATGCTGCCAACTACTCAGGAAATGCAGTGCTTGCAGATTTAAATTTAGACATTACGACTATGCCCTGAAGGTCATCCCTTCTTGGTGTGGATCTCATTTTTGAAATCATTATCATCAATCATTATTATCTTTCCTTACCAATACTAGTATACATATCTAGTATTCCCTATCTTAAGTAGCAAAATAAAATAGACAAAATCACTTGAAGACACGTAGATTTCTGATTGAAACCTCATTCGTTTGCTACATTTTACCAAAAAACTTCACTTCATGGTAATATTTGAAATAGTTGAGCAAGTAATTTTTAAAAAACATTTTTCTCTAGTTTCTTTCTAAATTGTTTTACTGATGTCTTTGTGGTTGTTTGGTCATGTTCCCATTGTCACACTGAATTAATCTTTTACAATCCCTTTGGATGAATCTTTCCCATCTCCCATGTCATTAAATAAAGGAGGACCTATGGCGAGATCCTAAGGTTTCTTCACTTCTTCATCTACACCTTCTCCACAGAGTAAAATGACCCAGTCTCAGTGGTCTCATAAAGTATCTCTGATACATCCCAATTCTGTCTCCAACTCCATCTCCACTTCTAGTTTCAGGCTTTTAAAAGTCCTTTAGATTTTTCCAGTTCCATATATTAAAAACACTTCCATAATTTTTTAAACTGCACACTTTCAGTCTCCTTCCCTACCAAGCCTCCTCCATTTCACTTATTGTTTATCTGTGGGGATGTGTATACATATATATATGCATATATATATATGCGCATGTTTAGAAATAAGACATATTCAGGAAAAAATGTAAAAAATATCATGTAAACAGAGATAAGGAAAGAATAAAAATAATTCTATTATTTAGAAATATGTATGGCTAAGACTTGCTTTCCTTCATCTAGGTTCATGATGAGAGAGATTTAGGTCAAGCCATACTGGTGTAACCAGAATAATCTGCATGGTTTGGGCAATGCATCTGTCATCTGTAAAGGCAATATTGAAATTTCAAAGAGCACTGAGCCATTTTCCACATTTGCATCAGGTGCTTGGGAAGCACCCTGATCTTTGATGTTCTTTTCAACATGAGGGTCTGTGTCAGGTCATCAACAGAGCTTTAGTTTAATGATTTCATGAGAGCAATTTCTATTTGCCTCTGATGCGAAACATAGCCAAGGTACCTTTATGGTCACCTTCTGGAATGGCAAAATGCTTCCAGTAAATGTAGAATTTATGAGGAAATAATGCCCAGGATGGCATATGGCTCATTTCAGTGCTCCTGGCAATCTCTCAAATGGACATTCCTTCATGCTCTATTCAAGCCAAGGGCAAAATGGAAAGTAGACAACTAACAGGACAATCCTGTACCATCTAAAGAGATGCATCATACTATGGCATGCTATGAGGACTCAAACTAGGACACTATCCCACTGAAGTAAAAATTGGCATCATGTTGAGTAAATCAATGAATATTTAAATTTTTTGGTGTTTTGTGTAACAATTTGTCATAGAATAGATGATTTCATATTAAAAATATAATTTCTACAACAAGAAGTGATTTCAATATCTTTGACGTTTAATACACTAAATAACTTTCTGGGTTAAAGATCAATATAATTGCTTTGCAATAGTAGTATCTTTAAAGTTTTTTACTTAGACTTTGCATGCTATCTAACAAATAGAGCAGATTAGAAAATCAAGAGAGACGGTGTGACTCTATCCTATTCAACGTTAAAATATGATTTTTAGAATGCAAGATAAATTTATGAAAACCTGAATTACGACATGTAAATCACATAGTAGAAGATGCACTTGTGTTTTGAAAATAGATTTACATTATTTGCTGTCTTACACTTTTCTTAAAAGCCATGTGCTATTATCAAACAACATATGCTGACTAGTTCAAAAGCTGAACAAAGCAAAGGGAAACAAAAGTAATGATGAAGGAAAAGAAGTAATGATGAAGGAAAATGTAGATTATAATGCAAAATATTACAAAATAAGTCTCCTGCAACAATTTTTATGAACCAACTGAAGATGAAAAACCAAGCACTGACATTCTGTGTTTATGAAATTCCTGAATAATCAACAAAGACCATGAGTAGTAAAAAATAATGTACTTTAAAGTTTGCTCTCCTTATATCCTTTGTGTTACGGATAATAATGCAGCATTTAATGCTATGAATTAAATTTTAATGTATGACTCATTGACTTATTTTTTAGTATGGGGGATTTAACCCAGGGGCTCTCTACCACTAAGTCACACCCCCTAGTCTTTTAATATAATTTAATTTTTTTTTTTTGAGACAGGGTCTCATAAGCTGGTGTGGTTGGTCTCAAACTTGTGATGCTTTTGCCCCAGTCTCCTGAGTTGGTGGGATTAGAGGTGTGTGCCACCAAGCATGGCTGCAATACACGGTCTTAACTGTTTGAATATTAAAAATTGACACGCTATTTAAAGCTATTCAGAAAATTTTCTAGAGCCCTATACAAACAGAATGCATTTTATCTATCTGGAAATGTTGAGTTATGCTTCTCCCTACTGTGGAGTGTTAATCTGCACAGATACATAATACTAACATTACAAGATGGTTTCTGGGGATGTGGCATAGTGGCAGAGTGTTTGCCTAGCATGCATAAAGCCCTGGGTTAAATCCCCAGCACCACAACAAATACAAATTAAATAAACTGATTAGATTAAATTAAATCACAAGTTGATATCTCACAAGAAGCAGATGATCATTTTGAAATGTTGGTTACATCTTTGAACTCACTGTCTTGTCCTATTTCATTTTCCAGCATTCATAAATGCTTCAGTTTCTAACAGAGAAAATTTCACTTAAAGTTTGTATTATTCCCAGATATTTTGATTTTGATTTTATAATTTCAAATATTTATAATTTTATAATTTCAAATATTAGGTTCTAAATGTTAAAAAATATAGCATATTATATTTAAAGGATTTTCATAATCCATCTTAAAGAAAAACACATCTAAATTCTGTAAGTAAAGGTAATCATACTTCATATATTATTATCCTTGATCATATAAGTGACATTTATAAAAGTAAACATTTATTTAGAAATATTACCATTATGGAATGTGTACCAAGTTGTACTAACTACTATTTTTTCCATTCCTGTAACCAGGAGTCTCTGAGAGAATAGAATACTGGTCTTTTTTCCTCTTTCTCTTCTCAATTCCTTATATCTGTTTATTTCTTTGACATATATATTGAACTGTGGAGAATTTCAATATGTATCAAGGTATTTTCTTTTTGTTTTATTTTTACAGACTTCATTTTGATTCATTGGGTATTTTATAAAATTATTTGCAACTATTTTGAGAATAATAATGCAATATTAGTCAACATTTATTCTTTTTTAAAATTAGATGCAGAAAGAAATTAAATTATGAAGAGACAATAGTTTGACAGATGGTACCAGAGTAAATACAATATCTAAGCTTTAATATTTCTTTAAATACCTTCACATATAATATAAATACTATGAAGTCTGGGACACAGCCTATAGTTTCTCATTTTGAGAGAGAAAATCCTGAGTCTACCACTTGTCTATCACTTAAAGCAATGGGACATAGTGAAAAAGAACATTTGGTTTAAGGTTACCTAAATATTCTAGATTTTAAGTTTTAAAATCAGAAAATAATATATGCATTCATATTCTTATAATGGAAAAGGATATTTTAACATTCTGATACAAATATTAATAAATATGTATTGAGCATCCTTAAATATAGGAGAATTTATCAAAAAAAATATTTTGGTGAACTCATCTGCAAAAACACCATATCTTTACTGTATATAGATATTTAGAAAAAACACAAATTTTGAAGTAAATACTGATGCCTTTAGGTTTCACGTTTTTCCATTTATTTTATACTTGTGCTTTGTGTTTCTACCTTCACAATATATATAATTTTTTTTTTTTTACCAATGCAAAATCTTGTTGCCACAACCCAACATTCTCAGAAGTTCCCCATGAATGTATAGCACACAGATCCTGGGTGACTCAATTCATTTTTATATATTCTTTAGGAAATACCATGTAGAATACAGTGACGTCTGTTTTTCAATTTCTCAAAAAAAAGTTTAAAAATCAAAATTTTTTAAATTTTTAATGTAATTTTTTAATAATAGCATTAGGGCCACAGAAAAAATGCAAACAGGTACAGAGGTTCCCATGTTCCTCTCATTTGTAAAAATCAATTTTTAAATTTCTATTAGTTATGCATATAATTTGCTGGAGTAGAATGTCCAAATCTCAATCTCTCTCTTTTTCTCTCTCTCACACACACAAACACACACAAACAACGGAGCATTTGTAAGTTAATTTAATAAAATAGAAATAATTCTAAATCATATAAAATTTGGAAAACTTCTCCCTGCAAAATTTTTCCTTGGTACTAAAGAGAGAAATTTTGGAGTTGTACTTATGAAAAGAGTGAAACCAATGCAATTGTTTTCAATTTACATGACTAACTTATGTACTAATCATTAGGCAGTTACATAATAAATCTGATCAGTGGTATTGTTGAGAATCAAATGGGTGCAGCAAAGTGGCCACAGATAATCATCTACAAGTATAGTCAGTTTTGGGGTTTACTTCCTGAACAATTCTCTTGTCATGACAATTCCCTTGTACAGATCCTCATATATATAATTTCTACTTGCATAAGGGAACTGCAGAGTTTTTATTTGTACAAAATTCAAGTCTGTACTGATTCAGGAAATGTGCAGTCCAGAGAGGTTCGGATGTGATCATCTAGCTGCGGAGCACTCAGTGCCTTGCAAAGAAATGGTGCTTTAAAATCATTGGTTCTAGGCATAAATTTTGACGTGGAAACTTAATATTTGGTGTTGAAGAAATAAACTAATCCCTGCAGAGAACCAAAATTGTGAGTTGGACATTTGTCCAGATGATGACAGGAAAAATGTGTTTGGCCGGAATGGGAACATGTCTTTAGCCAGTGTGTGCAAGGGAAAATTCAATAACGTGCTTGGGAAATTGTGAATCAAGTCCTATGGCAGAAAGCAGCTTCAGAAAAGAAGATATTTGACACTTGTCCTATGTTTGCTGGTGTTTCCTTGAAATTCATTAAGCAAGACATGAATAAAGTAATGGAACATTAATTTTTGTTGAGACATACAAAGTAGTTTGAAGCTAAATATAATAAAAATAGTAATGACATCTGGAAAAGACAGTTGCACTGAGCATATGTGTTTATTTCCATTCCCCCCTAAGACTCACTAAAATAACAATAAAGGTATAAAATAAAAAAAGAATATACCTATAAAGATTTAGAAAAACAAACCATATAGCAGCAACAATAAAGGGAAGTCTGCTACAGAAATGGATAAAGGGTAGCTATGGATTTAGAATATTAGTGGAAGTTAAATGCTGCTGGAATAATTCAGGAAGCATTTAAAACTATCTGAATGAATTTCAGAAAGACTTATACACTGGGGCAGACATTGTTACAATTGAGGTGAAATGGGTCAGAAAACCTGCATTACTTAGATGTCTACTTAGCAGGAGGACAAAATTTTCTGTAAATGTGGACAGAAAGATAATTACCTATAGAAAGCCAGGGAGAAAATTGCACTTGTTTCTTAGAATGTATAAAATGCAAAAAAAAAAAAATTTAAATTGTCCACATATCTAGCTTACACTCATGGGCATAGTCCATAGTCAGAAATATCTACCAAGCAAATATGAGAGCAACCCCTGTCCCAGAGCAGTTTCCTCTTCAGGCTTTGAGATAATCTTGGAGGGTTATGGAGTCCATCCAGTCAGAAGGCTAGGATATTCCTCTGTAGGAAACCTACCTTGTGGGAGGAAGTAAAAAAGGAGGAAATGAATAAAAGTACAAAAAGAATGGAAGAAAGGGGCTGGGGATACAGCTCAGTTGGTAGAGTGCTTGCCTTTCAAGCACAAGGCCCTAGGTTCAATCCCCAGCACCAAAAAACAAAAGAATGGAAGAAAGAAAAATTGTAAACTTGCCATTACCCCAATAACAAAATCTAACAAAATAAAAAATTACACTTCTCTGATCTACGAGTCTTACATGCATACAGTTATTGAGTGTGCAACCAAAGGGCATAGGACATTCATAAAATAAAATAGAATAAGATAGTCACTTGAAAAGCAAAAGCATTAAAGAAAAACAAATAGCAAAATCAAAGCAAGACTGCAAGGACAATCTCTGAAACAAGAGAACACATTTAAACACAGCTTGTGCTGTGCACCCTCTGAGATGCTTCCCAGTGATGCCTTCTCCCAATAGTCAGTACTACGTGCAAATCTTTTCCCTTGAATAACTTACAATGACAAAGCAGAGTAGGTAATATTGAGGATATGGCACTTTTGGGGTTCAGTTACTGTTGTGATGTTATTGGAATTTATAGTGCACGCTCAATATACAAGCTTTCATGTAGCAACCCAGCTTGGTAGTGCAGTCTCTATGTCAAAGAACTGACAGGGGTAGTCTCTTGACAACCAATAGTCATGTGTACTGGATGCATATGCACCAAGAATATTATGATAAATTAATAAATACTTAGAGAAATAGGATAACCATTGAGAAATTAAACATCTTATTCCAGATTTATGACCAATATCAGTTAATAATATGTGTGTTTATAGAAAAACTGCAACAGAGAATTTTCCAGTTTGGGGGCATCAAGCATTAAATGACTTTAGCAAATCATAAAACAGTACATTCATTTGATTTGGGGTTAATATGATTTATGAAAATCAGGTAATTCATCATATCTTATATTTTGGGTGTCACTAAAAAATCATAATTTTGATAAATACACCATGTGATAAATTTTCTGCACATTTGTCTTTTTAAATTCCATTCATCTTTCAATGCCTATATCAAATGACAGTTAGCTGAAGTTCCATTGCTAATCCTTAGTGAAAACTTGGCACCAGTGGCCCTATTTCTAATTAGCCTCCTAATATCCTTTCTTTACACCTTTTTATGAATAGAGTTTTGTGCAGTGCTTGGCACATTGCCATGTTCTGCTAGTTTCTCATAAAATTCCCTCCAGTGATAATAGCTGAGCTAATAAATGCTTTTCAATATGTTATTAAATGTTCAGGAAAATAATATGTCTTTCACTTAACACATCAAGTTCCATGAGACCATACACTTTGGAGCTGGTGTTGGTTCGTTGGTTAAGACACTACAAATGCTGCCAGTCCATTATGAAATGAAACCAATTAAGGTGTTTGAAATCACAAACAATCTTGTCTTCTCTAAAAGGTTGTTGAGAATTTTCTATCAACAGGTAAAGGGTTGTCTGAGTACATCATGAAGCTTCCCATGATTCTCCTTCTTGAATATGAGGCGCAAATAATATAATACCTTATCATGCCAGTGTTTACTCACTAGCAAGCCCTGCATGATTCCTTCAGTACCTGCTTTTGCAATGTTCCAATCCATTATTCACCTAGGGTAGTCAAAAAGTAAAAGGAATGCATCCACAACCAGCAAGCACCAGTGCTGGGTATCCATCTTAATTTTTTACCAGGTTCACAACACCTGAGAGTAGTAGCTGACCTTCTGACCATATCAAGAAGCTCAGTAAAGTTCAAAGGTAGGAAATTCAATCTCTGTTAGCACCAATAGGATGAACATAAGTTAAAAAAAAACAGCAATCAATATTAAAAAGCTATTATTGAGATGTAATTAAATGACACTGGTTAATGCCTTTTCTCTGGATCACATATATGGGGACTTAAATAATTCTTGTAGACTGAAATTTATACAATTATTCCTTCCACTAGAAATCAAGCCTTTTCCAACAGCAGCTTGTCTTGGCATCAAATGTGAAGCAAAATGTATTATTCCTCTGCTTTGAGATGGTATTGTGAGAAAAAGGCAAGGGCGTTTTTCTACCATAATCTTTCATTTGTTACCTTCATTTTCAACTGCCACAATTTCTTCCTTTCTTCTCTCCATTCATTTGAAATCAGTTACCCAAAAGGGAGCCTCTACATCAGCCATACAGCCCACTCCAGTTCAGAAGGAGGTAGAGAATTGCTATATCCTCCTAAGTTGCCTTCCCTAAACAGGAAGAAAAGGAAAGAAGCTGGAGATTTTTCTTTGGTCCACAAGTTACCTCTGTTTATTCTTCAATTAGTCAATAAGATGAAGTTACTCTCCAGCTTATTTTACTTTGGAAAACTACCCACTCAAAATCTATTCCACATTATCCTCTTTTCTACTCTTGCATGTAAATAAAGAATAAATTCATCCATTTTAGTCAACCAGCACTTTTCTTTCATATATTTTTTCATTTGTATTAATATATACTTAATTTTCCATCCCAGTTATCAAATCAAATGTCTTTTAAATCATAAAAGATAATATGCATTCATTTGATGTTTTTTTTTAGAACATTTTTGGATTATTGGCCAGAGGAAAAGGCATTCCCTGCTCTGATAATATATACCTGGGGAGAAAAAGCTTCCTCTATTGGCTAAAAAGGGACATCAGTGTTTATATTCTAACTGAGCAAGTAACTATTGATTGTCTACATGGCTCACATCAATTCTTCCTTGAATTTCCACATGGAATCTTGTAGCTAACATACAAAGATATCATAAGAATAAAATTCTATAAGGCAGGGTTGGTAAACTACTAAATCAACCCTTTTTGTGTGTGAATTTTCTTGACCCATTAAAATCACAGAATATTAAAATACTTTAGTATTTTGGTCCTTCCTCCAAAGTGCAGTGACAATCTGAGGCATTTAGTTCTACACACAGCAGCTGTGGATGATCTGCTGACCTTGAAAAGGAGACCTGAGCAGGGGGCTGGCATTGGCCCAAGCACCTTTACATAGAGCAGTGCTAATTATTATGGCCCAAAAGTCCTTGCAAATTCAAAACTTGTCTAAATATTTTTTTCATCAGACTAAATATTGTCTTTAACTATTTCCATGACATTTACTTACTTTGAATTTTTGAACTTGTAGTTTTTCACCAGTAGGGAGAATGAGTGCATAATTGCAAAATGCTAACTTCCCTTAATTTGTGATGCTCATTATTCACTTAGGCTGCATAGGAAAGGAAAAAGCAATTTTGACTCTTCCTTGTACATTCTTATTTGGTAGCCCATAACACAAGATAGACTAACAAAAGTAAAACCAAGAGAATTTCACTGATATGTATATTTCATGTAAAAAAGGTTGACATCCAAGGTATGAGTAATTCTCAAAAAGGTGCTTTGGAATTGTCACTTCTAACCTCATGTAACTTCTTCAACAAATAGAAGAGACAAAGAACCTTGAGTCACCAGTGGCAGCAAATTGGAGAAGGCAAATGTATTGCAGACAAAGGCTCCTTAGTAAAGTTGGTTGTGCAGATTTTCCTGGTGATACTCCAAGCTGATAATCACTTAAAAGTTGTTTTCAGTGACCAACTTTTTCCTGCCTTGGTTGAGAGGGGTGGAGAGACTTCATTGTAAGTTTATATCCTGTTTATAAGCAAACAGTGGGAGGGCAGAGATGTTTTCCTGAATCTTCCTTTTCTCAGTTGCCTTCAACTCAAAATAATGCTTAGGCCAAAGTGACATGTTTTGCAATTGCACAGTCTACTACCTTTCAGCCCTTTGTTTTGCTTTAGCAAGGAGATAATCTTATTTTTCAGGCCATTCATCATCAAAAGCTATCAGTGTTTCTAGGAGTTTTATCATTTTCCCCAGAAACAGGGTGACAAACTATTCATGAATAAAATATATTTTTCCAAAGTTATCATCAGTGATTTGTTCTTGTGTACAATTTCCACCTCATGAGTGAGTTGTGCTGAGATGCTTATCACACATCAGAATGAATACCTCTAACATTACCAATGGCATAATACATACTTTAGGTCTAAAAATTATGATATCTCAGGATTCGCCAAATGAAAAGCCACTGTGTACAATTGCACTGTTGTATACATTGTTCCAAATCGTAGCATTTGCGACTTATGAAAGAGACTGAAGATTGTACATATCCAGGCCGGAGCAGTGGTGTACATCTGTAATATCTGAGGCTTGGGAGGCTGAGGCAGGAGGACCATAAGGTCAGAGTCAGCCTGCGAATGGCTCTAAGTTATTTACTGAGACCCTATCTCTAAACAAAAATGTAAAAAGGGTCGGGGATGTGGCTCAGTGGTTGAGCAACCCTGGGTTCAATCTGAAAAAAAAAAAAAAAAAGATTGTACACACACAAACATAAACATGATTTTCCCAAAGTACTTTTCATATTAATATGAATTTTATAGACTCCAAAAAGTACAACGTGAGACACACTTATCTATATACACTTTTCCAATTTCATTTTGGGAATGGGGTAAAAGAAAGAACTACAAAAAATATTGGAAATGACAGATATTCACAGGGGGATATTTAAGAAACATTGCAAGAAATTCTGTTTCTTTTGTTAGTTTTATTACTTCATATAATAAAATTCTCATGACTTCTACCAATATTCCAATGATTTATTATGATGCTAAATTTAGCCAAATTAATTATCCTAGGTTTCTATATGTATTATTGCGCATCTCCCAAGCCCTCAGCTTCTTACTGTGAGACAAAAATTATGATAAATTCTTTACAACGAATCAACTTTTGCTGAAAAATTCAGTTGTCTTTAAAACAACAAATATAAATTCTATCTTAATCTAACACTATCATTTTAAAATATTTCTTTGCTTGTGTTCTGGTGCTGAGATTAAATCCAGAGCCTTTCAAATCCTAAACAGGTGCTCTCCCACTGAAGGACATTCTCTTGCCACCAAGGGTTTTGCTGTGGGTTAATTGTTTGGGATGCTGGGTATTGAACCTAGGATGCTGAGCATTCCAACATACACCATATCAATGGGATACAAGTTCAGTCTTAAGCTATGTTTAGAAGTGGGATTTGAACCCACAGGATCATTTGGAGACCAAAACCTCTGCATGTGGAAGTAAAAGCTTGAATCTTGCATCCTCAACCATTCTATTTATCTGAATCAACTGGTATTAGCCTTAGCTATGATGATTTCTAAATAGATTGCCTATTCAATTTAGAGAAGATCTCTTACCATAGTTGGTCTGGTGGAGACCAGTGTTGAAACTCTGTCATTAGAAACACATTCTCTTCATACATGAGTCATTGTTTTCACATTTTGGAAGAGAATATTATGGTTAGACTGCTGATTTTATAATATATAATTAAATAAAGGTTTCCTTTTTCAGTTTTCCTTTTTATATGATGAATTAATGGGAAAAATTAGTCAATTGTAAATGTTTCCATTTAACATGAACTATTAAAACAAAGGAAAATATACAACTGCTTGACATTTGATCAAGCAATAGAAGTCCATTCATACATCACCACATTCTCACTATGCAGATATAAACTTGTTGCTAGTTTTTTCTTTTTCTTTCTAGCTTTCCAATTTACATCATCTCCTTGACTCTAATTATGATTTTACCAGGACCTCACTGCACTCTGAACTTTACTTTCACCTAATATTTTCCTTTTATCCTGGACATATCATAGTAAATTGTGAGCACATAAAAATATTCACAATCTTAAATTTGAATGTTTCCAAATTGTATAGAATATTTGGTATTATAATCCAGGCATTTATCAGGGAACAAACACCCCAAACAAATAATGTTAAAGAGATAAGCAACTGTGTCACATACTGACAGGAATTTTTTTGAAATGTGTTAAGTGTTATCAGTGAGGAAAAAAACATGTGCACTTTATGTTTCAAAGTCTAAGAAACTATTGCCAAAACATGTTACTTTGCTTTTAGAATGACACCATTTCATTATTACACAATCTCATTGCCATCTAGATTTTTTTGCTAAATAATTCATTCCTTGAAGTTCTGAATACCACAAACATGCCGAAGCCTCATGATGCCCTTGGATTTCAATGGATCAAGAAAAAAGCTAACTAAATGAGTTATTGTAGTGTAAAATGATATGGATTAACTTTATATACCTGACAAGAAACCTTCAGACCATTTTAGAAATCACTTCTAAAATGTTCTTTCTTTCAGGCTTGAAGATTATTCACAAAGAGCCAAATTGCATTAAATTGATTGAATTTATCTACTTTATGGCAGTACTTTACAGAATAATTAAAGGCTTCTTTCTAAAAATCATTACCAACAATGCTAGCCTTAGATAATTTCAGTCCAATTAGGAAGAAGAAAAATTTCTGATCACATATTTTAGTGAATAAAATGTAACATAATTCAATTTAAACACCCCAATAGATTGTTGCATTTTTCTCACTTTTATCACTGTAATGTTTTTTAACTTACTGTTACCTAGGATGCATTTTCCTGCATGTACATATTGACATCGTATCTAAAGCTGTGACTAGAATTTTAAATTTTACACACTCTTTTATTTATATGCTCCACAGATGGAGAAGATAAGGAAGTTACCGTCTATATAACTATTCAGAAATTTACATTATTTTTCCTTTCATAAACAAATGGCTATTTGAGGAATAAATTAAGAAAATAATACAGAGAAAATTACTTGAAATTGTAAAATGACATTATAAAAATAATATTTAGATACATGTATGCAGAAATTTGGAATTCAGATGATCTCTATCTCTATGTACATGGTTAATACATGGTAAGCCCTTAGGACAACCTTCTTACCAGAGGGAGGAGTAAACAGAGGCATCTCCTTAAAGAGCCAGAAGTAGAACTGCCCTCAGGTGGAACAGAATATTGAAATGTTCCTATGTTAGAAATATTAATGGAAAAATTGACCCAATCAGATCCATTCTTGGGAATGAAGAGGAACCATGATGGTTAACATATTCACATCTCAAGAAAACAGATGAGTACCCAGCGCTTCAAGGCAAATTGATTCACAAAAGAATGCTTTGGGATCAACCTGGAAGCGCAGAACGTTGACAAGGGTACTGAAGTTGTTCAAAGGGAAAGAGGCATATTCTCAACAAGATGCTGGTGGAATTGCAAACTGGTACAGCCACTCTGGAAAAGCAGTGTGGAGAATCTTCAGAAAACTTGGAATGGACCCCCCCTTTTGATCCTGTTATCCCACTCCTCAGTTTATACCCAAAGGACTTAAGATTAGCATACTATAGTAATGCAGCCACAACAATGTTTATTACAGCTCAATTCACAATAGCAAGATTGTGGAGCCAACCTAGATGCCCTTCAACAGAAGAATGGATAAATTGTGATATCTATACATAATGGGATATTATTCAGCCATAAAGAAGAATAATATTATGGCATTTGCAGATAAATGAATGGAATTGGAGAATATCATGCTAAGTGAAATAAGCCAAGCCCCCAAAAAACAAAAGCCAGATGTTTTCCCTGGTAAGTGGATAATGACACATAATAGGGGTGCTGGGGTCAGGGGGTGGGAGGGTGAGAGAAGAATGGAGAAACTTTAGATTACGTAGAGGGAAATGAGAGATTGGGGGGGGCAGGGATATGATAAATGGTGAAATGAGACAGACATCATTACTCTATGTACATGTATGATTACACGAATGGTATTAACCTACATGGTGCACAACCATAGAAACCAAAATATGCACCCCATTTGTGTACAATGAATCAAAATGCACTCTGTAAAAATAAAAAATAAAACAAAAAAAGAAGCTCAGAAAACTGGGTATGTATATTCCAATGCATAAAAAACTCAAAATGCATCAAAACTAAATGTGAGACTTAAATCCATAAAATCCGTGGAAAACATACAGTGAAACTGTCACAATATTTGATTTGTCAGTAATTTCTTGGATATGAAACCTAAGGCCGAGGCAAAAGAATAATAAAAAAAAAACCACAAATCAGACTACATGAAAACGAAAAAAATGTGCATTCAAAAACACTGTACCGGGGCACAGTGGCACACACCTGTAACCCCAGCCACTCAAGAGGCTGAGGCAGGGGGCATACAAGTTCCAGCCCAGGTTCAGAAAATGAGGGAGGCTCTGTCTCAAAATAAGCAAAAAGGACTGGGGATAAAGCTACTGAAAAAAGAAAACAGAGCAACAACAAGGAAAGCCATTCTAAACACAGTAAGACTGCCACCGCAGAAGAGAGAACATTTGCAAACCATGCTTCCTGTAAAGGATTGATAAAAAGAATAAAGACTACCCGTTGGGAGCTGCAAATGAACCATTGCTTTCAACTCCCCAGCCCTGGACAGATAGACTGTCCTTCTGGTTTCTCCCAGTATCAAGGTGCTGAAAGACACGCCCACTTGCAGGTGGCCGCTGTTAATGGGCAGATTCCAAGTCTGGCATGGGATTTATGGGTTCCACAGCTTTGAATTCAGAGGCCTGCTGCCCTGGGGTGAAAGAGAGACCTGTGTTCCCAAATAGCCTTGAGGTGCCAGCTGCCTGGAGGAGGAAGAAATATTGTGCAATTGAAACCTCTCCAATCTGCCAATTCCCCACAGCTTCTTGATTCTTATTTATCTTGAAAAAGTTTTTCTCACAATAAATCCCCCTTCGATGTGTTCCTCTATAAATAAAGCATTCGTGACCTTTTTCCTTTTGTTTGGGATTGAACCCACCAGGTCCTGTCCACCGACCAGGTCCTTGCTGTGAAACTATTTTTCTATGTCTTTTGTCTTTTATTTCTTATTAATTATTTCAGACTTTTAATTTCTCAGCCGGCTCACACCTATGTGAGGTTATCTGATCCCTCCTTGTGCAGGACACAGAGGCATGCCTAAGAATTAAAGAATTTTTAAAAATTGACAAAAGATGTGAATGGTCTCTCCCTCAAAGATTTACAATTTCTTAATAAAATGTTAACAGATGTTGAACATCACTAATTTTTCAAGAAATACACATCAAAAGTACAGTGAGACAGACGTCATGGTACACATGTCATCCCAGCAACTCAAGTCAAGAAGCCCAGACAGGAGGATCGCTGAGGTCAGCCTCAGCAACCTACGGAGGCCTTAAGCAACTTAGCAAGACCCTGTCTCACTGTGAAAAATCAAAAGGACTGGGGATGTAGCAGTGGTAAAGAGCCCTTGGGTTAATTAGTACCACCACAACCACCACCAACAGCAGAAAGAACTACAATTAGATAATATCTCACACCCTCACACCTCTTAGATTGGTAACCTACTAGGACTCAAGTATATAAAAACTTGCTTTGGGATACTATGCTTCTTCTGTTTGTTTTCCTATTGTTTTGAAAAACTCATTTCCTTCTTAAGAAAACTGCATGACTTAAAATTGTCAAGATCCTTTGTCACACCTATTATTTGCTTAACTTTTATATCAGTATCTATCATAACTGAGCAAAATGCATCCAACCTGAAGGAGGGACATACCTTAATTGTAAAAGTATTCAATATGTGCAAGGGAGAGAAATGTTTGCAGATCATGGATCAGTTGCTGAGAAATTGATCAGGCAATATAAAAAAGTTCCTTTACTAAAAAAATTATGTTGGAAAATTATATTTCTTATACACAGAAAATGACTTGTATTCATCTAAAGTGTTATTTAATTATTTAATATTTTTTCTTGGTTTTGTTTCATAAAAGATAGAATACACTGATATCAAGGAAGCTCAAATTTACTGAGACCACAAGAAGAAGCATATTAATTATAGTAATAAGAATTATAGGGTGATAATATTAATTATGTAAAGAAGAAAAAGAAATTCAGTATTAGTAACTGCTATATTTAAAGTATTTCATGTCCCAAATTTTCTGCTATGTGCTGTATGTGAATGAATTTAGTAAATCATTCCACCAGAATTGTGGGTGGACACCACATCTGATACAATGCTTTTACCCTGGGGGGAAAAACATCTCAACCCACTGAAGAAATGTATTACACATATAGCTCAGACTCCAAATGTCAGGAACAGCCAGCATTGTTTAGTTTAGTGGTCAAGGATGCCACCAGGAACCCACCCTCTTTCCGCCTCTGTCCTGCCCTCCTGGGTGAAGCAGCTTTTTTCTCACACTTCCTCTTTCGGGAGAGTGAAGTGGAGCTCTGTGTCTGTGTGCACATGAGGGCATGCAGGTGAAATGAGGAAAACACTTTTTGTGTGTTATCTATTTTTATGAGGGAAATTTCTTCAAAATCTTTCCAGTGTACTTGCCAGATATAAATATGAACACAAATAAAAATAGAAATGTCATGTAGTTTTCTTTTTATTTTTTAATCTTTTGGAGCAGGATCAGAGTCCCACAATCCAACATAAAAACTGAGATAATGAGATTTCTTCCCCGATTGACCAAAAAAAACTAAACACGTGAACAGATCGACTTTCTAATGGGGGACATTAAATGTGAAGTAGACAACCACTGATGGTAACTACAGATATTATCTTTGTTTAGTATGTCACCAAAACAGGGTTTAAAGAAATAGGTCTATATTAGAGAAACCCAAAGCTATAGAAGATAAATTGAATGTGATTCTGAAGGTTTGGGGAGATACCAAGTATGTGGCTAAAATAATACAATGAAACAATGGGTCGCTGGAAAAGAAAAAAAAAAGTAAAGAAAAATGTTTAAAGAAGGTGATGTTTGCATCACAATGAGTATTATTCACTTATTTAATGGTCCAGGTATTTAAGAAGAGTATCTAGATGATCTTTTCAATTACTTTTATTTTATTCTCCTTAATTTTTCTACTGAAGGTAGAACATTCTAAAGCATGATTGAATGTTGACATAATGAGCTAACATACAGGATGAGATAAATGGATGGAAAAAACAAGTAACTATGGGAATAGTATCTTTCAGAAGCTATTAATGGAGGAAAATAAGAAAACTTACCTTTGATGAAAGAAAATACCTTAAATAAATGAGAAAATACTTGTGTACCAATAATATTTGAAATGTCATTCAAAAGTAATGATGCAGACTGTCAATTCCAATGAAGAAGTCATTATTTGAAAGGAAGAGTAGGAATATTTGAGTGGGAAATTTGAAAATTAATGAAACTGTGCACTATTATAGAAGCAGTGTACAAATGTAATAATTAAATTAAACATTGTTCTGGGATATTAAAAATGAAGAATTCAGCTTTGATATCAGATATTTAATATTGTCAAGATTGGATCTTACCCTGATGATAATTGCAAGCTGTTATTTTCCTTCAATCTGCACTACACACATTAATCACATGATGTAACTTTTGAAAAAGCCCTTTAGTCTTTAATGTTGATTTATTAAAACCATATCCTATGTAAAGTGGTTGTACTCTGAGAGGGCTGTGAATATTCAAATGCATCTATAATTATAATAATTAATTTTTCATCTTAAAATTTACTGAAAAATCCAGGAAGCTGAGGCAGGAGGATCACGAGTTCAAAGTCAACCTCAGCAAAGCAAGGTGCTCAAGCAACTCAGTGAGATCCTGTCTCTAAATAAAGTGCAAAATAGGGATGGGGATGTGGCTCAGTAGTCAAGTGCCCCTGGGTTCAATCCCTGGTATGCCCCCCCCAAAAAAAAATTTACTGAAATGTATTTAGCCTAAACTTATTCTCTATCAGGGTTTTTCTACTTTGTTGCTATTGACACTATGGATCAGAAAACTTCATTTTCATTACCACAGTAAGATATCCTTTTCATTTTGGAAATTGAGGATTATTCTTGACCCAATTTGCTTGATTCTGAAGGACTTCTTACTCCCATATATGTAAAAGAAAAAGAAAAAGTAAACAAGCTCCAGACATTGTCCTCGGTGGAGCACAATTACCCCACGTTCAGAATCAGGGTCTAGTTCATAAGGTTCAGCACATTTAGCAGACCCTTGCTGTTGTTTCAGGGCCTACTTTTACATTTCCAGGAACAAATACCCAAACCTTAGTAATATAAGATTAGCTCCTACAGCCTAATGAGAAAATACTAGTGATGTCATCAACGGACATATTATGGTAGCTGCCAAATTAAGGCCATGAGCATGCTGCACTGAAAAGCAGTAGAACGCTCATAACCATTAACAGGTAGGCATTTTAATCACAGATGTGTTCATTTGTGTTTCTAATACCCTGAAAATTACTCAAGTTCAACCCTCCTCCCCAGCATTTTAGTTCACATTATTAAATACCCACCAGTTTATCATCATTTTATTCACCCCTTTTTGATTCACATGCTAGCTCTCTATCACAACTATTCCTTTTCTACTTGCCTATAATAATTTAATATGTTTCTGGGAAACCTATTAGAAATCATTATGAACTTGCTAAAAATTTGGAATGTTGTGCTGGGCGAGGTGGCGCACACCTGTAATCCCAGCACTTGGGAGGCTAAGGCAGGAGCATAGCAAGTTCAAAGCCAGCCTCAGCAACTTATCGAGGCCCTAAGCAACTCAGTAAGACTCTGTCTCTAAATAAAATACAAAATAGGGCTGGGGATGTGGCTCAGTGGTTGAGTGCCCCTGGGTTCAATCTCCAGTACCAAAAAAATAAATTAATTAATTAAAAAAAAATTTGGAATGCAAGTATGTCATAGTGAAAAGGATAACAAATATATACTTAGTGTTTGTGCTCCATCCAAATTTCAATCTGTTAGATGATATGATGATATTATACTTTCCTTTCAAATATATATATTAAGATGTCAAAGTGCTATTGTTTTTTAATCAGGTAAACATCTCAATAAAATTGAACAGAACTATTTCTTTAAAATTTAGATACTTCGTCACTAAATCTATTATCAAAAAACCACTTGTTCTAACAAAGCTAAAGTACATGATTATTAAATAAACCCAACTATCACATAGTAATTTAATTGATTATATTCAAGGACAGTTTTGTCCTGTCCTTGGATTACATTGAAATATTTTCCAAGGAAAAGAAAACCATTGCACATACTTCATGGGATTATAAATACAAAAGATGAAAATATGGAAGATAATATGGAAATTTTCAAAAAAATAAATACAGAAATACTGTGTGACCAAAGAACTTCTTTGTTAGGTACATATGCAAATGAAATGAAATCATTTTGTTGAAGTGACATCTGTACTCTCATATTTATGACAGTACTATTCACAGTAGAAGTGAAAACAACTACATATTCCTAAACTGATGAACAAATTAAAAATATGTGGTGTACATACACAAAGGAATGCTATTCAGCCATAAGAAAACATGAAATGATGTCATTTACAACATGGTTAAAACTGAATATCATTATATTAAGTATGTGTTTGAAAAATGACAGACGCATAATGACAGATATTGCCTAATCTCACTCATATGTGGCCGCTAGACATGTGGTCTCATAGAACTAGAAAGAGCCTGGAAGGGGTAAGGAGTTGGAGATAGAGATTTGGTTCACAGGTATAAAGTTACAGATAGGAAGAATAAATTCTGGAGCCCCATTGCTTAGTGGAGTGACTATAGTCAATAGTTATGTATTGCATATTTCAAAACAGCAAGAAGAGTTTTGAATGATTTCACCACTAAGAACTGATAAATATATGAGGTGATGAATATGCTGGTTTTCCTGAATTGATAATTATATAATGCATACATGCATCAAAAAGTTAACATTGTCCCCTGTAAATATATAAATTATTTTATGACAATTGAAAATATTACTTAAAAAACAAATATCTCCAAAAAATGGCCAAATAAAAAACATTTTAATATTTATGACATATTAATTATAAAATGAAAAAAGTGGGATAGCTGGGTCAAATGGAGGCTCCATTCCAAGTTTTCTAAGGAAACTCCATACTCTTTACAGAGTGGCTGCACCAATTTGCAATCCCACCAGCAATGTATGAGTGTACCTTTTTCCCCACATCCTCACCAACACCTATCAGTGATGCAGCCATATTCATGTTTATAGCAACTCAATTAACAATAGCTAGATTGTGAAACCAACCTAGATGCCCTTCAACAGATGAATGAATAAAGAAATTGTGGTATATAACACAATGGAATATTATGCAGCGATAAAGAAGAACAAATTATGGCTTTTGTAGGTAATGAATGGAGTTGGAGCATATCATGCTAAGTGAAATAAGCCAATCCCCAAAAAAACAAAGGCCCAATGTTTTCTCTTATAATTGAGTGATGATACATAATGGGGGGGTGGTAAGGGAAGAATGGAGGAATGTTGGATTTTGTAGAGGGAAATGGGTGGGGAGGGGACAGGGTGAAGGAAAGATAATGGAATGAGACAAGCATCATTACCCTATGTACATATGTAATTACACAAATGTTGTGAATATATATCATGTATAACCAGAGAAATGAAAAGTTGTACCTCAATTGTGTACAATGAATCATAACATAAATAAAACAATAAAGAATGAAAAAAGTGACAGATATTTTAATACTATTGTGGAAGCTATTTGTTTCTGTTTTTTTTGTTGTTGTTGTTGTTGTTGTGACTTGGAGATAGAAAACAGGGATACCAGTCCTCCAAGTGCTTAGCCTAACTTAAACATAAATGCACTGTAGACAAATGTTGAAAAACTAGCAGGGCATGGTGGTGCACACCTGTAGCTCCAGCTACTGGGGAGGTTGAGACAGGAAGATTGCAAGTTCTAGGCCAGCCTGGGCAACTTAGCAAAATCATCTCAAACTAAAATAAAAATTTCTGGGGATGTACCTCAGCTCACTAGCATGTGTTTGATCCTGTTTACAATTTCTGGTGTTATATATATTTCCACTTCTCACCATGTATAAATATTTATGAATAATATTTTCTAATTCAGATACATTAGAAATATTTACAGGGCCATTTATTTATTTAAAAATCCAGGTTATAATGGTAATGACTGAGCTGAACAAGTCAGTTTCAAACACTTGATTTGGTATTTGGAGGCTATTATAATAAAAATCTAATCTTCTTTAATTGCACCAATATATGTAGCTATTTCTTAACCCATATAACTTGCTGTGATGAAATATCAAAGGTGAAGTGGCTTACAAACGGAAATTTGATTCTCACAGATCTAGAAGCTGAGAAGTCTAATGTCAAAGTGCTGTCAGATTTAGTACATGTTCCTATTTCCTTGTTCACAAACACTGTCTTCTCACTCTAATGTCACATGGTGGAACTGGACAATAAGCTCTCTGAGGTTTCTTTTATTAGGGCAGTAATCCCTATTCATGAAGACTTTACTCTCTGGACCCACTAACCTCTCAAAGGCCCCACCCTACATTGCCACCACCTTCAGGAAAGATTTCAACATGGGAATTTTGAAGGAAAACAAAAATTCAGATCATAACTATATATATCTTATTGCTTTAAATATAAATATTTACAATATAAATTTATATTTACAATATAAATATATGTTGCTTTAAATTAAAAAATATTAAGATAATTAAATATTAATACCATATAAATATAAACAACATTAAAATGATCTCACTGAAAAGAATAGATAGTCTATAAGTGCAAACTTTCTAGCTCTTTCAAATTATTTCAAAAATAATTTGGCAATGCGTTTGATTTCTAAAATGTACTTTTTCTAGCTTCACACAATATTAACAGCTTTTCTTCCTGAACTCCATTAAACATATATCTAAGATACATGGCTTAGGGGAGAGAGAGAGTGAAAGATAGAGAGAGGGACAAAGAAGAGATTTTTAGGAAAATTGGCTAAGGTAAATATGTAAATGTGAAGTCTCCAAAATAAAATAGAAATGACTGGAGATATAGGTTATTGGGCGGAAATTTGACTAGCATGCATGAGGCCCTGGGTTCCATCCCTAGCACTGCAAATAAATATATAAATAATAAAAAACGCAGACATAGAGGTCTACTCATGCACAAATTTTCAAGAATTACACACTCTGGCAGCTGGAGGACCAGGGAGCATGGTGCAAAGACCAAAATCCCCAGCACCAAGGAAGTTAGGGGTGGAATGCTCAGTTCAGGGATGGAAACTAAGGGCACTGAGAGTCTGCTGGGTACATGAATTGGAAACCTGCTACTGTGATGTGTAAGAGCAAAAGGGACAGCCCTTCTCAAATGGGAAGGGGGAGAAGGATTTACCATTCTTTGGCTTTTTTGTGTTTTTCATGTGAGCCCTTGGATCATTTGATTGTGCCCACCCAAATGGTGCTCAGATCTTCTCCATTCAGTCCACCAACTCCAACACCATCCTCCTAAGCTTTGGCAATGCTGTCATACTAATCAAGGACCACCAGACTTTCCCTTTCAGTACAAGGACAGGCTCAGTGATGCTGAGAACAACTAAACTAGTCAAGTCTCTCTGGTATTCCAGCTGACTCTCCAGGTTATCATCAGAATACATAGTCGTTTATTATTCAACTTAAATTACAGGGTACATTTAAGTTGAGGCAGATTTTTCTTTCCTTTTCTACAAAAATCTTGAATATTCAATTACAAATAGAAAAAAGAAGTAAGTATCTTTAACATTACTTGAGCACATCTGTTCTGAGACTACAATTAAGAAGTCATAAATTTGCAGGAAAATAACAACATATGAATTCTGAATAATATTGACTTAAGCAAAACATCAATGTATTTTTCAAATAATTTTTTATTTTAAAAGAGTCTGTCTTATAGATAGTTCATTGTCAAATTTAAGACATAGTTGAGTTCAACAGTGTCATTGATTTAGTTTATCTTTGTTTTATTTTGTAAGCCATCTTAAGTAACAAGATGTTGTCATCTTAATTAATAAAAATTGCAGGGAGTGGGATGGATTCACTATAATTTCCATGGCATAATATTTGAAAAGCAAAATAACATTTGACTAATTATTACCTTCATCTGCCAGTATGTGCATGCTTGTGTGAAGATTGCTAATTTGAAAAATCAAATTTTGCTTCTGGTTTGTTCTATTTAGGTGTTTAGATATATGTTTTAATTTTGAATCTGTTAATGGACAACCAGTTTCAATTTCTTCACTAGCCTGAATTAAAAATTCATTCATCTCTATAGGGAATAAATACATGTTGCTTCAGCAGCAAATGAAAGTATTTTCCTTCTAGAAATCATTTTCTCTAGCAAGAGAGTCATGTATTCTTTAAGTTGAACTAAAATAAAGTAAAAATAATTTTAAGTGAAATCACTCTTATACAGTAGGTGGATGTTCAGGTAAATGTGCTTATTTTCTCATTTTTCTATCATTCATGAATCAGGATTCTGGAGTCACTTCCATCCATGGCTTTACCATCTCTCAGAGCCTCAGTGTTTGACCATAAGAAGGCTTTGAAAGAAAGCATGAGGAATGTTTTGAAATGTTCAACCTGTAAGTAAAAACAATGTCAGTTGCACACATTCTATTTATAAAACGTGTCCTCTAGGCTACACTCAATGTCAATTGGTGGGCAAGTGTAATCGAGTTATGCACTCAAAAATTGAGAGAAAGAATATAGTGGCTAAATGGTTTTTTCTGTAACCCCCAAATACATTTTCAAGGACTTAGTCATTAAGGCAGGCAAAAGCAAGCAGTTCTGGTTGCAAATTCCTGGCAGAGAAATTTCTGATGAAACAGATTTATTCTCCTAGAATTAGGCTCAATTTAATAGGGTGCCATCACATCACTAATGCAAAAAGTCCTAAAACACTTTACTGAATCTTGTTTTCTACACTGATGATGTTTCCTGTAAGCCACAATTCTAGATAGATACTTGGGGTTTCCATAGGGACCATCTCCTTTCCAAGGTTAGAACTCTGGTGCACATTCACATTCAGCCACTATTCTGGTACTGTCAGTGGGCTTTGGTGGCTGGTGTTATAAAGACTACCAAGTTTAAACATGCATTGATATTTCAGATAAACTACAGACTACAATAATTTGTTAAAAATTTTTATTTGTTCTTTTGTTGTACATGACAGTAGAATGCACTTATACATTTTGATAAATCATACATATATAGAGTATGATTTTTCATTTTTCTGATTACACATACTGTACAATGATTTTAAATTTCAAATTAGGATGCCCCTTTATTGTGAGTGAGTTTCTAAGATCTGCACAGGCTTTTGTGCAAATGGACATCATTGTGCTTTCTAATTCTCTTAGAAGGATTCTAATAGTGTATACACTGAAAATAGATGTCTTTAGAGTCCTGATTGTGATATATCTTCCCTAACCCATAGGGAAGCTCCTATGGGGAAGTGTTGGAGTAGCTCCAACACTATGCGGAGCTATTCTGGCCATTGCAAACACTTCATAAAGCTGAGGATCTTGGAAACAGTAGCCATTTCCAGGCACAAGTCAGTTGGACTTTTTGCTATGATAAAGATATTAATAATTCCCTCAGCACAAAAAGAGACCAGGTCATTTAAAAATCAGTTTGTAAAAGGAATATTATCTAACAGACAACATGCATTTTCCCTACGCACCAAAATGTTGATGACTTCTCTTCCAATAAACAAATGAATATTACTTTTCTCTATTGCCAGACACTCCTGAGTAAATCAAACTCTCTCACTCTTACTTGTAATTAGGCGCCCAGGTTGCACCACCTTATTTTCCATTTTATTATTACTGATTTGGGATTTTTTATGTCTCTCTTATTTCCATTCCAAGACCTCCAAGAAGAAGCAGGCAGGGTATAGTGTACTTGCCACTTTCATTGCTCACTATAGTGCCTGACAAGACAGAGATATGCAATGGGTATTTCTAGATTAGGTGAATATATCAAAATTTCCCCATTATTTAAGAAAATCAGCGATAGGCTTCAGGTTTTGTCATTTCATTGTTGCACTTTGTCAATGTGCAAGAAGTAGAAATTAACCTTTTCTGAATATAGTTTTGTTTTTATGGCAAGAAAATAACAAATAATAAGATAGAATACATTTCTCTTTATCAGAAAGGGTTCTCAATACATGGAACAATAAAATGAAAAGCAAACTTAATTCAGTGACAGTTCTTTAGATAATCTTGGAAAGCAGAACTGTGTATTTTATCTTATCATATTAATTCACAATTAATTGGAGCTCTAAGTAAAGTAGTCAAACAGTTTTTGCTTAACATAAAGTATAAACTGCAATCTTTTAAATGTGTTTTAGACTTGAAAAAGTATTTTTTTATTTTTTGCATTTTGCTATTAGGGAAAGAATTATTAAAGCTCATTTTTTATTGTTGTTGCTAGCAAAAACTGAAAAAAAATCCATAAATTAATTGGGAGGTAAATTAAGAGTCTGGAAGTAAGAAATGTAGAATCAAATATTAACTTCACATAAAACTTCTGCATCATGATTGATTACACTGGTTTATTGTAATCATGACTTTTCAAAAACAAGTCAGATTTTTATTGATTACAAACCAAAAAAATGTAGTTGATTAGCGTTTCTTTCTTGATTTTGCCTCTCAGTCCCTATCATACATAAACAACAGCACGAGAAATATTTAGAAGGAAAGGAAGAAAAGGAGAAAGAGAAGAAAGAGAAGGAAGCCAGAGAAAGAGAAGCAAAAATGTTACATGATTTCTAACACACCTTTATAAAAAGCTATAAAAGTGTTTTGACTTTGTGACTTGATAAGTAGAGGGTAAGGCAGTATTAGCCTTGCTAAAAGAACTATTAGAGAAAACAATTGTGAAGTATAAAATGTATGAAGCAAAGGTAAATAAAATCTTCAGACCATTACGCTAGTCACTAGGAAAGCAAGAGGGAAGGAACAAATGGTACAGAAAGTTCCTGGTCTTTGGAAAGGTTCTGAGGGTGTTTCGGGCCAGGTGTCTGGGCATCTACCTGCAAGCTAATGCACCACCCGAGGGGGCAACATTCCATATGAATGAGAGTGCACTGATATCCTTGCTATACTCAGGCATTACCTGTAAGCATCCCTGGAGCATCATGAAATTGGAGAATCCTGAGAAGCAGCAACAATAAATGCCAAATTCTGTTCCCTTCAGTAGAAAAATCTGATCAGCATAAATTATGGCAACCATAGCTTTTCCATCTCATAATTTGTAGATATACTTCTTCAAGTGATTTTGAGAATATAGTCCACTGTGAGTCTCTTGGTGCTGAATTCCTACTTGGAATCTTAACAGAGGAGATATGTGGTAGGGAGAATTGCATCCTGGTTAAAGCACCTGGGCTCAGCCCATAACTGGAATTCTTCCTTTCCCATATCCACTAAACACTATTCTATCTAACTTTGTCTACAACATCAATTATCACAGTTTCAGCTCTTAGTGAATTACCTCCCAAGCAACTCGAACCTTTATTTCTGAAATTTTGTAACTATTGGCAATGTCTTTCTGAGACCAGCATAACTGCACAAGATTATATTTAAAATGTGCAAGTGAGGAAGAAATAAGAAATGTCCAACTAATGCATTCCTGAGGCCATATTAATTACTCTGGAAGTTACACTGAACCTAGAACACTAAGATTGGGTTACCACCAAACTGAATACATGAGAGTCTATGGCAGGAAGAAAAAAAATAAGAGAATGGATTGATAACTTAAAAGGAAATATAATATAAAAACAACTGCTTAATTATTCAGGTTTTTAATGTGGTCTCTAATCTTTGATGTAATCCCAATCATGGAATGCAATTTTGATGCTCTATCCTGAATAAGTGAGTGAATAGTTTCAGAAGTTTAATGCGTCCTTTCCTACCATAATAGCTCCTAAACTACAAAGAAAGGGTTATTTGGTGATCATCCCAATATTTAAATTGCAAGTATGCACTTGAGAACTTGGGATTGAACACCTGGGTTTTAGAGATTCAGTGTACACAGGTGAGTGAGACTCAAGTCAAGGTTCCACTGATTTCCTAGCCCCATACACCAGGAAAGCACTTTGGGTTTCTAGGAATCAGTGTCCACTCAGGAATACTTTCCAATAGGTATCAACATGTCTGCATTTGCCCCAAACAAATGGTCATTAAGTAAATTACCATAGGTCCCTTGGAAGAAGAACTGGAGGAATTTATACTTACTGCCATGCAAAAAACCTTCCTCCTAGAAATCTTGTTATGTCACCAGTAAATAAATGGGGTGTGGATCTAAAAATTCACTCAGTTCTGGGAACTGAGCAAAGCACCATCTTCATCTTCCTGCTCTTCCATTCTTGACATTTTCTTGTGGCAGATGTTAAACTGTACCTTAATAAACTACCAGAATTTTCTGTCCCTAGAAATAACATGCAGGTAATTATCTCTGAATTACCTATATGTCCTGCACCACAGCTGTTTCCAGGTTGATATTTGTTACATAATTATGCCCTCAAGAATTCTGATGCTTAATCATCCCCATCTCATATTAATTGTTTTGAAGTTCCTCATACACAATAAATGCAGTTTTTTTCTTCATTCCCCAATACCAACTTCAATCACACAGAGAAGAATCACCCCTGAATTCTCACCAATGGGTTCCTGATATTTTCGGGAGAGGGTGCGTGCGGAGGGTGTGTATTCTGAGGCACTTCTTGAAGCATTATCCTCTGTTCAGCCTTCTGGACTCAGGTAGTTTCTTCAATTATCTCTTCCCTCAGCTTCTGTTATGCCATTCAATTCAGCCATGTCCATGCTGCTCAACAGGAGACATTAATTTTTGCATTACCTAGAGTAGTGAGTTTGTTCTATTCCCTAGGAACCCTGCCTGAATATAAAAGCAAATCCCCATATCCTTAGAAGAAGTATTAATTACTAAGATTTACATTCTGGTCCATTTGTTAAATATCCTCAAAATGCCATCCTGGTTTCACCAGGGAGAAGTGGTGAATCATCTCTACATACTCTAAGGAGTCAGGGGATCCAACAGAGACCATTTCTTTAGGAGCTTCCATCTAGTTACATAGTTAGATGTCCCACACAACATATCAGCATTCCATATTTTATTAATAATGGCCTTATTTTCTCATTATACCCCTGCCAAACATCAACACTTCTAATGAAAAGCCAATCAATTCTTCATGCCTTGAAGGTATGATCATTCATAAAAGAATAAGATAGAATGAGACAGAGATGTACATGTATGATTACACGAATGGTGTGACTCTACATCATGTACAACCATAGAAATGAAAAGTTGTACCTACTAGGGTGCAATGAATGAAAATGGAGTCTCTAAAAATAAAATTTAAAAAAGAATATATTTTAAAAATGAGAAATAGAAGAATTGGACAAGATGTGTCCTGGATTATGGTTTATCTGCCAGATCCATAGTGAAATTCCAAGTTGTACTTTTGGTAGAGTCAGGATATCTTGGCATTTCTGTACCTACTATGCTCAGGCTTTGCTTAGAAGCAGACCAGTCAGTATGTCCTTATCATAATATGGAGACACATCCAGAGGTGCTACCCTATAGCTAGACATCTGAGTGGAGCATGTTCATAGCTACCACATATTTGAAATGCTAGTGGGGATTCTTCACATCATTGTGGGCATGTTGTTGAAGGGTATAGTGAACCTCAGTCCCTTGTTCTTCCTCTTTTCCACAGCCATGAAGTGAGCAGTTTTGTTCTGTTGCATCCTTCCTCTGTGAGATGCCGTCTTGTCACAGGCAACAATGGGGTACAATAGATGATGGACTGAAACCTCCAAAACCAAGAGGAAAATTAACCTTTTTGTATTTGCAAGTTAATTATTTTAGGTATTATTTTAGGTGTTCATTATAGTAGTGTAAATCAGACTCACTGGAAATTGATACCAGAAGTGAAGTCCTTGCAGTGACTATTCCAATGTGGAAATGCCATTGGAATTCTTTGATGGGAGAAGTTCAGAAAACTTTGTCAAAGAAAGCTAGAAAAATGCTAGAAAGCTAGAGTTGGAGCTTAGTGGGCAATTCTAATGGGTAATTAGAAGATGAGAATGCTGATATAAATGCCAACAATAAAGATGATGCTGATGGAAATGAGGACTCTATAGATAGTTGGATTGGAGGCAATCTTTATTATAGCCTGGTAAAAAAATATTGGATGTATTATTTTCATACACTGAGACTTTTTGGGAGCTGGGTTTAATGGTGCTGGTCTACTTTATCTAGTGAAAGAAATGTCAAGGTAGTAAAGCACTTTCACAGTGGTATGGGTATTACTGCTTCTTGCCTAATGCACAGTGAAAATTAGAAAAGGAAAAATTAATTTAAAAAAGGAACACAGCAGAAATATTTGAAAATGTCACCACTTGACCAGAAAAGGAGTATGTCTAAGGTTTTGTCCAAGGATTATACAGTTCATAAGCCAAGTGGGACAGAAAGAAAGATATCTTGACGGCATCTCAGGAATCAGCGAGGCCACAGCCATCACTACCTCAGATGTAATAATATGAATTCACTTCAAAGACTCTCTGGTGCATCTGCTCAGTCAGTACTGCCTGTGGAGTAGTTTCTTCATGTGTGTCTAGCAAGGCCATGTTTCCAACAGGCCCAGCAACAGCTCACATGATGGCAGACCTAGGCACTGTCCACATCATGCTAGTTTTATAAGAATGCAGAATACAAGACCATGGAGTAATGGATGCTTCCAGCAATGCTTTAAAGAAAATACTAAGAGGCCAGGAAGTATGTTGCAGAGCCAGAGTTCCTGCTAGGAGACCCTGGAAAGTGATATGCAGAGCTCTAAGCATGAAGACAAGAAGCAGAAGAGAAACCAAGAAGGAATAGATGGAAGCAATGAGGAAGGTCAGCTGAGGGAAGCTCCAGGCAGCATGCATAGCTAGTTCATGAAAGAGATCAAGTGCACAACCAGTAAAACTACACAAACGGATTGTTTAAGCCCTTGGGAACTTCAAACTTACTAATATACCTAGATGAATAAAAAGTTGAAAAAACTTTAGACAAATCACCATGATTTCTTCCTAAAATGCACATCTCATACTTGACTTTCAAGAAAAATGTCCTTTGGCTTTTTGAATGCTTTATAGAATCTACTATGGAAAAGTCTAGTTCTGAACTTGAATATCTCACTTTGATACAAAGCTAAGATTATTATTTGCCTTTTGAAAAATAAGTCTATCTTGAAATAATTATCTTAAATCTAATGGATTGATGAAATGACTCCTTTCCGGTATTACTTTGATTCTAAGAAACAAATCACTTCATGTAAAATTATAAATGATTAATCTTTAAAAGTCCTTTTTGTAAAAAAGAATATTTTTGACTCAATATCAAAAATTTATTTATTTTAGTATGTCTTGTTAAACTTTTTGTATTTGTTCTAATTAGTTGTGCATGACAGTAGAATGCATTTATACATTTTGAAAAATCATGCATAAATGGGGTGTAATTTTTCATTTTTCTGATAGCTGACTTTATTATTTTGTTTCTCCAAATATGAAAAGTCCCCTCAAAATCTACAAGACAACTTAGTAAAATAAGTAGTATTTCTGCTTGTGATAGAAGCAGCACTTACTGAAAAGCCCCTATGTGTCAGGCACTGAACTTGGTATTCTTTCCATTATTATCATTTTCTCTTCATAAGAATCCTCTAAAATATTTGGCACAATCCAATTTTTAAAATAAAATGTGAAAGAAAGTAAACCAAGTGCTTGAGAGTGATTTGCGAAATATCTCATTACCAGAAAATAGCAAATCAACAATTTGAAACAGGACTTTCTAACTTGATATTATTTTCTCACCAAATCTCTATTTTCTTTCTGTATAAAAATTATTCCAAAACTTACTGAATTAAGACAGCATCTAGTGCCTCACATTTTCTGAGAGTCATAAATCCCAGGATGGTTCAACTAGATCCTCCACTTTGGTGTCTCTCACATGCTACAATTAACATATCCCAAGACTTTTGTCTCTTCTGAAGACTTGACCAGGAGAAAAACCACTTGTAAACTCACTTAATTCAGGATTTATTTGTTCAAATGATGTTGAATAAAGGGCTCATTTTATACTGGAAGTTAACTAGGATCTGCCCTCTGTTCCTTTTCACATGAGCCTCTCCAGTGTGTTTCATCTGAGAATGTATCCAAGCAGGACCAGAGAGCATGGGAGAGTATGCTAGGAGTCTGAAAGTTAAAAGCAACAACAACAACAAAAAATATACATATATGTATATACAGATAGATGTAGATATAGATAGATAAAATGTAATTTAAAAACTGTATATATCCTTATCTCAGAGGTCATCTCACATTTTCCATATTTTAACCATTAGGAGGAAATCTCTAGCCAACACTCAAGAAGACATGATTCCATTAGGGTATGAAAGCAAAGAAGGAGAGATCAATGGGAGCCATCTTTTTTCTTTCTTTATCATTCTTGTCTTTTTTTCCATATTATTATTGTTGCATTACAGTTGTACACAATAGTGGCAGTGGGAGCCACCTTTGAAGACAGTTTGCCACAAGCACTTAACAAGACAAAGTATCTTCTCTAATTAAATGGCATTCTAGTGCTGATAGAAAACCATAACACACACACACACACACATACACACACACACACACTAGATGCTCATAGGTGCAATTTAAGATGCAAAGTTCAAAGTAAAGTAATACTCCACTTAATATGAGACATTGAGGGAAATGGGAGGCAGAATAAGGCAGATTGCAAGGAAAACATCCCAGCAGAGAGAATAGCAAGTGGCAATGTCTTTAGATGAATACATGCTTGATTAAGGAATACATCAAAATCAATCAATCAATCAATAAATCAAAATAAATCAAAATAAATCAAAATTATTTGAGGATAAAGAGGAAACTGAGTGAGGGAGAAAGGGAGGAAAACTAGGCTGAGAGGTGGACCCGGTAGGGTTGCTGAGGAGGAAGAGCACAACCTAATCAACTTTAATCACAAAGGAACATTCTGATTTCTCTGCAGACAATAAAGTAATCATGAAAGTGGTAAAACTAGAGAGGCAATATAGTAAACTATCTCCTTAATCTAGGCAAAGATATTATGCTGGCTGTTTACAGTGGATATAGTGGGAAAATAAAAATCCAGGAACAGAAACTAAATTCAGCAAGAGTTCCTCCCAGATTCACTTACAGCATGGGAGAAGAGGAACTCACACTGACACCACACATTTTAGCCTGAACCTTGGAAAAGATGGTTTTCTGTTTATTGAGTGGGAAAACCTGTGGAAAGATCAAGTTGGATAAAGTTGATAACATTTGAAACAATTATTACTTATAAAGGTAGAGATGTGGAGGAGCTATTGATAAATGAATCAGAAATCCAAGTGAAAGAGGGTGTGGTGATACCAGTTGTGGATGATAGGAATAGAGTTTGTGTTAAATAAGTAAATGGAATCAGGCAGAGGAGCAGCAAATTCCTAGACAAGGATTGGCCTCACACTAAGAGTGGAAATTTCTCAGATATTTGAAGTTTATGATGATGAAAGTAATTCAATAATGGGTTTTGTAAAGTAGGGCATAGTTTAGGAAAACAGCAGGGTGTTGTGTCAAGTGAAGAAAGTAAGTTGTCGAGGCAGAGGAAAACTAAAAATCACTGTTGGATCTGGTTAAGTGAAAATCATCAGTTGCTTTGACCAGAGCTTGATCTGAAAGGGTGGGAATAAAAGTGCCTTTGCAGTGAGTCAAATAGAAAGTTAGTTAAGAAAGAGAGATGTGGCTATATAAATCTCCTTTTTGGTCATGGTAAAAAGTTGCATGGAAATAGCTCAGAATCGGTATGGATTCAGGGTGATGAATTTGTTATTCAGAATTCAGGATTTTATTGCAAGAAAAATGCACTATCTAAATTTGAACTACTTAACTGTTTAAAATATAAATCTAATACAAATAATTTGATTTTAAAAGTACCCCATCATCCTCTAGCAGAAATCATGTCTTTCCAAGACATCGGCCCATGCCAGGAGTCTTCCCTACATAGATGGAGGGCTTTTTGCACTCCAATAAAATTTTTTATTTTCCTTGACTCTTCAGCCCTAGGCATGGTAACTCCTGCTGGGTACGGCAGTATCGCTTTTGTATTCCCAGACTTCTGACCTCACTTCTTTATCTATCAAAGGTTGTTCACATGACATGTTGGGGGTAACTTTGGCCCAGAATTCATGTTTGATACAGGAAATCCTGACTTCTCCACTGGAACTACTGGCTTCAGGGCAGCCGGTGTTCAAGGGTCAGAAAGACACCACCACTGATCATTCACCACCTGACAGCAATGTGCCTCGCTCCAGTGTGGGGACAGCTGTGCCCAACCATGATTGTCACCCCCTCCTTGTTTCTTGACACTCATTAAAATAATAATATATATGAGACACTACTATCAAAAACTTTCAATTACTCTATGACTCTGCTTTCCTGACAGCAAGTAAAAGACAACAAAGACAGGTAGTGTGCTGCTTGCAATTTTCACCTGATCCAGCTAACTGACAGAACTTACCTGCCATCCAAATTTCAAATCACAGGGGGTCTGAGAAAAAAGATTTTAGTATTCTAGTGTGTTCAGTTCTGGAAGTTATGCTAGAAGAAAGGATTGATTGATTGCAAGTGCCATCTTGGTCACTTAACTTATTCAGTATGGTATTTCATGCTGTTTCTCTGATAATGATGCCAGGGAGAGGGATGAAAGGAAGGAGCAGCTGAGAGAAGGGGCAATTACAGAAGCCCTTGAGAAGGGATAGGACCCATGAAAAAAATATGTCCCTTATATGACCATCATATGTAAGAATACCTAAAATGAAAATGTAATGGCTAGGTGGTTTGTTTTAAATTTTATCTCTGCTTCCTCGAGGCCCAATAAAATCAGGACTGTATGAATTGCTAAAAAATGTTTTCTAGTTTGATGAGAACTTGGATATATCCAGAAATGTGCTTGTTTGCCAGATGATATTTTGCCTTAAATTTCATTTTTAATAGTAAATTTGTTCCTTATTTCCTTTTAGTCATCTTTATAAACTGACATTATCCAGCTCTCTCTTGCTCTCTCTGTTAACCAGGTTGTACTCACTCAATTAAGCACTGAAGTATTTCTCTCATATAAAATAAATAGGTGGTCATGTTACTGTGTTTATTTTTTGTTTGTTTGTTTTCACTCATATTTGTTGATCAATTACAGAGCCGGAGATTCCTCTCTCCTTTCATTTACTTTTGATGAGTTAAGAGCTTTCATAAATATTTTGTTGAATACTACATTAGGGTATATATCTGAAATTTTTTTCAATGTTTTCACTGCCTTCTTAAAACATTATTTTTTTTATTTTGTGTCTTTTACTAGATGCATTTATGTTTTATTTGAAACAGAAAGAAAAAAAAAACCTATACCATAGACATAGGTATTTAAGTTTACACTATAACAGTAAATTAAGTACACAAAATGGGCAGAGTAGCCCAATAAAATCTTGGACAATGAAACTTTCCACATTTCCATATGCTGACCTTGGGTTTATACCTTAGTCTACAAAGATTTGCTCCATAGTTCCAATATGACTTATCACTCTCTTGGTGTTTTTTTGTACTTCATGTGATGGAATAAAATTAATCAGGCAGGGGGTGGTAATTAGTAAAGATTTCCTGAATTATCTTCACCTTTCAGTGATGATATATTTTTCTAGTCCACATTTTAAAAGGTAGTTCAGGTAAATAATTTTCATCATGTATATTCTATAACAAGGTTGTGTAACCAAGAAAACAGAATAATTAGTTTTAAAATATCACTCCTTAAATGTCTTAGTTTTATCAGTGTTCATCTGGGTGTGTGTGAAGTGTTTATAAATACAAATATTATTTTTCTTTTAATATATCTTTGTGGAGAAAAGTTTTCTTCAATTATTTATCTTCTTAAAACACTGTTTTTATAAATGCATTTTGTTATTGAATTATTTTCTGAAATTTTTCTCAAAAAGTTTGTGCAACTTTCAATATCTTTTTATTAGTTTCACATTTAAGCAATCCTTCAGCTTACTATAAAATGAAAATTGTTCTTCTATATTACTTTTAAAAATGTATTACACTGTTATCTTCTTCCACTTATTACTATTGATTAATCTTATTTTAATTTGAGTCTATTTACTTAGGACAACCTTATATTTTTTAGAGCCTTAAAAAGTTCTCTTCTTAGTATTCGTCCTATTCTTCTTATTTTTTTTCACTATAGTGCAGATCATAAATTTTATTCTTAATACCTGGGAATGGCATTATCTGTGTCATTTTGAGATGTAGTGTCCTTTATGATTATGGGCCATTGTTGGTTATTTCATCGATTATTTCCTCTCTGACATATATATTTTGGTATGCCTATTGAAACTTTTTTTTAAATAGATGTTAACCCTTTTTAGGTATGAACTCCATACCACATAAGTGTTCTTCAATGTATCTCATCTCTTGTTTTCTTCCTAATGTCTTCTGGATATACTCTTTAATATATTACTCTTCTTATTCCATTTATTGTCTGTTTTATTCTGATATTTCACTTATTACCTGTCCATTTCGTCATTATTTTATGATTTCACATCTAATATCATTTCCTGATGTATACTTGGGATTTTATGATTCTATTCTCTCCTTATCCTAAAGTCTGTGATAATTATGTAGAAATTTATTTTCAATTTTTTCTGCCTGAGTATACTATTCCACTTTATTTTATATAGGGTCTTTAGTAGTTTGCAAATCTTGATATTTTTAGCTGTTGGATTTATATTTCTTTGGGAGTATATGTTCCCTCCATGATTATTACAGAGAACCTAGAACTCAGGTCCCAGAGAGTGCAACTCCTGATGAGTTCAGAGAATATTTTGTGGGTTTAACCTAGGTATAAAAATTTAGAGTTGACAATTTGGCTTCATCAATTCTTACATAGCTATGAACATCAGAAAAACTCCTTCCATAACAGCTGAAGGATCTGTTCTTTTCAAAAGTTTTTGTGAGCTGCAGTGTTGTGGAGGTAAGCAAGAAATGCCTATGAGCTGATTACTCGGCCTGCCACTCCTATCAGCTCCCAGGAATGCCAAGCTTTACTGGTCACTAGAAATTACTCTTCTACCCTTAGATATATTTGTAGCTTATTCTAATTGTCACAAAATAAAATTGTGATTCATTTTCATTTTTGAGCCAAGATACACCGTCTAGATACTAGTTTAACTTTTTTCGTTTTTTTTTTTTTAATTTTTGGAGAAATTAAAATTTGGAGGAATTTGGAGGTGGAAATATGGGGCCACCTGTGAGCTTAATATATATTCTATAAACTATCTGCAATGTCTTAATTTTTCATTTTAAGATTAAAACAATAATGTCACAAAAGTTTATTCTTTAGGAATATTACTTAAATATATCACTTATATGTTAACAATTTGTGTTCTCAGTTGTTGGGTGACTTATTAGGAGTTCGATATATCATAAGCCTTGTGCTAAATGCTGAAAATCAATTACCCATACTCCAGAGAGTGACAACAGAAAACAAGTATACACCTCGTACAGTGTAGTAGTGTGTTCATTATATACTTAGAGAATGGATCTTATATTAGGCAAAGGAAAGGGAATAGTTAGAGCATATTTCCAGGAAGGGAGATTTAATTATAGATAAATATAAAGAAATGTCATAAAGCAAGGGCTTCTGTAGAATTTAAGAGACATAACAGAATATGGCAACGTGAAAACATTCATTCATTTCATCTGATGGAAGCATTTGAAGTTTTAGCTGTGCATTAATGGAAGGAGATTTTTACAGTGACTTCAGAATAATCAAATATAATCTGGAGAATAGAGTTTCCTTTAGAAAAGCACATGAAAACTGAAGTTTCTGTAATTTTAGAAAATCTGTTGACATAACTTTCAAAATTCACTGGACAGCCAAGTGATTTATTCTTGGCTTAGTCAGGTAGTTATAGTAGAAATGATCACTGCTAAACCAGTTCACATCTGGGAGGAGGAAAAAGGAACTTTATATTGAAATATAAAATTCACATAAGACATTGAGTCATTAAAAAAGGTTGTATTTAGATTAGAAATGATGAGTTAACTTTGGATATATTGAAACTGCTGTGGACATGACATATCCAAATTGAGACATATTTAGGAAATTGGATGTGGTTCTATAACTGGGATAACCCTAAAAGGACTTCAATAGAAGCACAGCTGTGTGTTTTACCAGGCTATACAAAGTACGGAAACAAAAATCGTGGGATGAGATGGAGCAGAAATAACAGAAAAGCAGAGAAGATACAGAAGTTTATGAATGAGACCTGAATAACAATCACATTTATGATGGGTATGGAGTCATTGGCCTGAGATGGGCATAACCATGTTCATTTAGTACATAAATCTTATTAAAACAGAAAACTGAAATTCACCCAAGTGTACTGAGAAGAGACAGCGGAAGAATGTGATTTATATCTCTAAGTTTTAGAAATGATCTAAACATCTTATCTCAAGACTTAATAAAGAAGAAAAATAAATAATGTAAAACTTCTACATAAGCTGATAATTTATAAATTATAGCACACATTATGGCAGAGGCTTGCAAATATAAAATGGTTATTTAAACAAAAAAGGTCTACTGAAATGTCCAAGAAAAAAGTGGACAAAATTTATACATCATTCTTAATAGTACAAGGAGCTTAGGTAGAACAAAAAGGCAATAAAATGAGAAGGGAAAAATACTAATATGGGGATTGAAAATAAATTTGAAATGTAACAGAGACTCAGTTCATGTTCAGGTTTACAATCCCTGGACACTCAAACTAATCACAAAAGTTCTCATCAAACTCAAAATTTAACAATATATATTTTGTTAATAAATTGCAGACACATTTGGAAATTCTGATGAAAACATTTTCAAAATGACAAGTATCTTAATGTCAAAAATATCTTTAGCACAGAAATAATATTCCTCTATACAACTTGTCTGCAAAATTTTTCACAAAGGTATTAAAGTACTAGGGCTTCTGATCTTTTTTAATCTTTCTCTTATCAGAATTTAAGCTTGATTAGCTTTACTGCTATATGTATCTCTGCTATTGCTGACATGGCAGATGGAGTGAGCCTGTCATGTACAGGATTTTATTAGGCTGTTCAAGGCTCTCCTCACAATGTTCTGATGACTTGACTTCTGCACTGTCAGCTGGATGTATTATAATCCATCATTTTTGATCAGCAAAGTCTCTAGGTTCATTTTAATATTATGATGTCTATCTTTCCAGATGCTGCCATTTATTAATTTCAAATTTATTTCCTTAGCAAGATTATGTACATCCCTGTACTGAATGAATGCAAGGCATTAATTGTTTGAGGTATTTTAACTTGAAAACACATGCATAACCAAAATGAATCTTGATAGACAAGGGAATTCATCTTTATTAGTTAAATAACTCCACATTATGAAGTCAACAATGATGCATTTAAATTTTTGGTTTGAGAATTGAAATCATTTTATTTTTATTTAATATCAATTATTTTTTATCAAAATCACTATCAAAGAAATGCAGGCATTTCTTCCTTATCTAGTATCATTAGGTAATACATTTTTTTGGTCATAAATGACCATGATAGCAAGCTAAGTTTGATTATTTAGTTGTTCAAGAGGATTTTTAATGTTGCTTATGTCCTCAATGTTAAAGTTAAAAGGACAATATTTTGACACAAATGAATAGAGTGATAATATGAAAATTTTTATGATTCAAATAATCTTACAAATATCAGTGATTATTGGTATTGAAATACAAGTTAGGTCATTGTTTTATGTTGACTCTATGTATGAATTTGTACAGATTTTTCATATTACACCCTTTTTTAAAT